>LPNX010599021.1:187380-447557 GCA_001517045.1 Pseudotsuga menziesii | reverse complement strand
ATTATTTTATTATTTTAACCATTATTTTATTATTTTAACTATTATTTTATTATTTTCCTTAGGAGGCCCATTTTAGACCCCAAAATTCCTCTAATGATAAGATGAGGGAGGGGAACTTGATGATTCCTCCTGTTTCTTGGCATCTTTCACAGATGTTCTTGACCATGTCAGCGACATTTTCAGCCCATCTGTATATCTTTCCATCTGTCGCAATGGTGTCGACATCTTCTAGCATGTCTAATTTGAGCTCGCTGCCTTGAACTCCTAGGGTGAGTGTTATTGCTATTATTTTGGCCACAATCTGTGGTGTTCAAGTTGTGATTTGACTAATCATCAACCCCTTTGAGTTTTTACCCGAAGGAGACCCAGTTAGTTCTTCGACCAATCCTTCTTTAATCCTGACTAGTACTGGGTCTCCTGTGTTTGAGAGACCTGTCAGCTTGGAGATGACTTCTCCAAAGATGTCAACCAGTTGGTCGAAGTAGAACTGGCCATTTTGGTACTGGCTTATGATGAATTTTACGGCGGTTTCTTTGGTGCCACCCAAGCTGGCCATGAACAGTGCATTGACATAGTTGAATATGGTCCTGTATTTGATTTTATCCGCAGCTTGAGTGGGCTTCTTGTTGACATAAGGCCATTCTTGCATCCCAGTCTAAAGTTTTTTCCATGAGCCTTCCTGTACCTTGGAATTCTTAATGTTCTTTAGCCTGCAGACTAAAGGTGTGTCTGTAGTCTGTAGTTCCTTAGATTTGGTTGAATATCTAGCCTGTTTGGGTGCCATTGTGTTAGTTTGGTGGTCTATTTCACTACGGGATTCTTGTCTTTCAATCGAGTAGATGCTATGATGCTCTCTCTGTATGAATTGCGGTGAATGATCCTTCAGCGGTCTAGTATTTATTGGCGATGTTGTGGGTGTTTTTGTCAATGAGTGTATTAATGGCAGATGTGATGTTCCAGCTGGAACACATGAGTGTGTGTTAATGGAAATTGATTTCGATGCTCGATGTCATGAATGAGCAATGGGACTATCAAGGTCATCGGTCGATGTCGGTTATGGAAATGATCGATGGAAGTGGTCAGTTGATGAAAATGGTCGATGGTGTTATGTCGATGGGCATGATGTCGGTTATTGAAATGGTAATTTCCTGTCATAGTTTTATGCATGTACAGTAATATTTTGCTTTTTGGATTTTTAGCTTTTTATAGCTTTTGGTTTACGGTTATGTTCGTTATAGGATTTTTTTTAAGGTTTATTTCTAGTGTTTATAGCATTTTAGTCGAGCTCCATTAACGAGTTTTTGAAATACTATGCCTTGTAACGTCCTTAGTTGGATTGATCCATTGGTATTTATCTCTTTGACAACGTAGGGTCCCATCCATTCTGTATGGAGCTTTTTAGGTTTAACTTTTACTCAACTATTGTATAATAAAGCAAGGTCTCCTACCGACAAGTTTTTGTTCTTGATGTTTCGGTCGTGCCATGCTTTCTGTTGTTGTTTCTGAATTTATTGATGTTGTATTGCCATTAGTCGTTGTTCTTCGAGTTTTCTTAGTTGCAATAGTCGTTCCTTTCTTCCTTGTTCGACATCGACATGTATGATCTCCGCGATGATAGGTTTTTGTTGTCAGAAGTGTAGTGGAACTACTGCTTCTTGTCCATAGACTAGTCGAAAAGGAGTTTGGCCAGTTGAACGTTTATATGCTGTTCTGTATGCCCATAATACTGTAGGTATTTTCTCATCCCAGTCATTTTTATCAGCATTACATATTTTGGTGAGTCCTCTTGTTAATGTTTTATTAAATGCTTCAATTTCTCCATTCGACTAAGGATGGTATGCTGTGATCCGACGATGGTCGTATTGGAACTGGTCGGTTAGGGTTTTGATATTTCTATTGATGAAGTGTGTTCTTTGGTCGCTAATTAAGGTTAGTGGACATCCAAATTTGGTGATGATATTATCATAGATAAGCTTAGTAGTTATCTCACTAGAACATGTGTCGACTGGTTCAACCTATGCCCATTTAGTTACATATTGGACTGCAGTTATGATGTAACTTGCACCTGTTCTTTTTGTTGGTATAGGAAATGGTCCTATGAAGTCTATGGTCCAGATTTCAAATGTCAAACTTGGGTTCATTGATATCAAAGGCATTTCTATGCTAGGCAGGGGTCGACCTAGTCGTTGACATCTGTCACATTGACTGAATTTTTTTTTGCAATCTCTATGGAGTGTCGGCCACCATAACCCTGATTGTTGGATTTTCTTTGTTTTTGTGTCTTCCTGGAAATGTCCTCCTGCAGGTCCATAATGTGCTTCATGCATAATGTTGTCTCGCTTGTGTTCTAGTACACACCTTCTGAGAATGTCATCTAATACCATTTTGTATAAGAATCCACTTATAATATTGTATGGTGTAGCCTTCATAACTAAGATCTACTTCTTCTTCGTACTCATTCCTTCTGGTGCATGTCCATCTTCCAAGAACTGCGCTATTTCTTCTAATTCTGCTGGGACTGCTTCTATTTGCAATAAATGTGCATCAGGTAAGTCATATTTGACTCCTGTCGGTTCTTCTCCTGTGTCGATTCGGGATAAATGGTCTGGACCGACATTTAACTCACCTGGTCTAACAATAACTTTGAATTCGAATTCTTGGAATAATAGTAGCCATTGACAAATCCTTCCATGATGTAGTGGTTTATTGACAAGATACTTAAGTGCCCGATGGTCTGTATAGAATATAAATGGGTTAGCTAGAAGATAATGTTGATATTTTTGTAGTGCAAAGACCATTCCTAGTGCTTATCTTTCTATTGTCGAATAGTTTCTCTCAGCTTTGTTTAATTTTATACTACTGTAAACTATAGGATAATCCATTCCATCATCTCCTAGTTGAGTTAAGATTGCTCCTATTACTAGGCCTGATGCATCAATATGAGCATGGAATTTGATCGACTAGTTTGGAAACCTTAGGATTGGTGCTTCAACTAGTTTTCTTTTTAATTTCTTGAGTGATATGTGGCACTCTTATATCCAGTTGAATTCTTTATCTTCCCTTAATAGTTCTTCAAGTGGATAGGTCATATCTGAATGATATCTTATGAATTTTCTGCAATAATCTGTGTGGCCAAGTAGCACCCTGAGTTGTTTTGGGTTTACTGGTGGTTTTAGGTCGAGGATAATTTTGATCTTTGCAAAGTCAACCTTAATACCTTCCTTACAGACAATGTTCCCTAATAATATCCCTATGGGGGTCACAAATATGCATTTCTTGATGGTTAGGGACAGTTGAATTTGTCGACATTACTCCAACATAAGCCTGAGCCATTTGCAATGATCTTTTAACATGGATTATATTGTCCAATCATCAAAGTATACTGCCATGGTATTGTAAATATATTCCTGAAATGTTTTGACAATAATTCTAGAAATACTGCAGGTGCATTTTTTAATCCAAAATGCATAACTTTGTAAGCAAATGAGCCAAATTCACGCACAAAGGTTGTCTTCTTCTGGTCTTCTTTAGCTATTGGAACTTGGTTATAACCTGAGAATCCATCTGTAAATGAGTAACATTCATGTCCTACAACCTCATTTAAGATTTCATTTGCATAAGGAGTTGGAAATGGGTCTGTCAGTGTCACTTTTTTTAGTTCTCTGAAGTCGACATAAATTCTTAGTTTGGTTGGATCATGTTTCTTAGGTTGTACAACCATTGGACTTGCCCATTCTGATTGGTCAATAGGATAGATGATGCCTGCTGCAAGCATGTTGTCAATTTCCTTTTTGACTATCTCTTTGTATTTGTGAGCTAGTTTATATGGCCTTTTCTTCATAGGTCGAAGGTCAAGTTTAGTATCAATCTTTGTTTCTCCCATTTCATGGACTAAGCCTTTGACGTATTTATAATCTCTTGCAAATACATCTTGGAAATTTTTTAATAAGTTCACTATATTTGTGGTCTACTCTTCACTCCGGTAGTCACTAATCTTTTCCATTTTTGGTCGATCATCATTTGAGATGTGAAATTCCCTAGTTTTGACTTTACCATCTAGCTATTTTGGTGCTTTGGCTTCATTGATCGGTCGAATTCCTTCTTTAAACTGTGAGAATGTGGCAGGGAAGTTGGTTGTAGTCATTCTGTCGGTATCTTGTTTGTCAGTTGTTTCCACTTTAAGGATTGTACAAATAGGTTTGGTCGTTTCGAAATGGTGTTATTTCCATCTAAAGCTTTTCCCTTATGTATTTTCATTTTCTAACTGTATTCTTGTCAAATATGGTTTTGTCCTCATATGTATATTATTGCATTTCATTGTCTGTCAGTTATCTTTTTAGTGTTTGTTGTCGATCGGTTGTATAAGTTCTTTAGTCTGTTTTGCTATTTCAAACAATTTTTCATTCTGTGGTATAAAGTTGAAATCTTTAATGAAATTTTCCCTGAGTTCATGCCATGAGAATGTTTCACCTCTAGCTTCTTCCATTTTATACCATTTGTTTGGTAAGTCAGTGAGGGTTGATGGGAACAGGTGTAGCCATGCTCGTTCATCCTTGTATCCAAGTCTTCTCCATTCTTTTTCACATGTTTCAATATGAGCTTCTGGGTTCTATCCTTGAGTGAATATGGGTATCTGAGCTTGTTTGGTTAACTTCTTTCCTCCAAATATTTCGACAAAGTAAGTCGAAGCTATTGTCCAGGTATGCAGTCTTGTCTGATGGGTATCCCACCATCGAGCAGCTTGTCGTGTAAAAGTTTATACTAGGCTTTGAAGTCGGCCATGTTCACCAATATTTTTGGAAAATTGTTCTACATGAATGACTGGTGATTCTCTTGCCTTGTATGTTGGTATTTGTGTAGTACGTACATTGGTAGGTTGTAAGATAGGGTATTCCCTAATTTTCTTCTCAAAGATTTTTGGGACAATGGACACTATGAAGCACTGTTGGGTGGGACTGTTCTACACTTTTTGAATAGTCCAACACCCTCTTGCTTGTGTTTCATAGTTCTTGATCTCCCAATCATATAATTCTACATCTGAATTATAACCAACTGAGTCTTGGTTTCCTACAAGAAGTTCTCCATAGATATTAGGTTCTGTATAATTTGCATTTTTTTGAATTTGGTAGAGTTGTTGGATGTCAACTTCTTCATCGATAGGTTCAATCCAAGGTTCTCCTTGAGATGGGTGAATAGGTACAATGACCTTTTGTCCATTTCCTTTTAATTTGAATCTCTCTTTGTCTAGGGATATCGATGCTTTCATATTTCTACCCTAAGGTTGACCTACTAACGCTAGGAAGGAACTGGATCCTTCCTTAGGGTCAATGATTTCGAAGTCGACTTTGGTCGAGATTCCTTTTATATTTTTCCAGACTCCGATAGGTTCAATTAGGCCCTGGTTGGCTAGTTTCAGGTATATTCCTGACTCATAGAGTCGAGGTCTTCCCATTTGTTCCCAAGTGTCACGAGTCATGATGTTTACTTGTGATCCAAAGTCGAGAACTACTTGTCGGACATGGTATCCTTCGATTTCCAGGTCGACAAATGGGTTGGCATCTCCTTTATCTTTTTTATTTAAGCTGCAGATGTTATTTGTTTGTTTTTTGGAGTTGTTATGTTTTATTTCATATAGTAAGTCGATGAACTGAGAGACTGATTTTTCTTTTTGCACGAGCTGTATTAATTCGTTTATTGTGTTATGTCAATTGTCATGATCTTGTTCTTGTCGTGCAAATTATTTGAATACATTGGTTAATTCTTTGTATGTTTGTTTTTTTTAAGTGGATCAGGGTAGATATTTTTCTCTTTTATTTTGCTGATTCTTGGGTTATCACTTCCTATTTTTCTTCCTTGTTGAGTTACAATATGCAATTTTTGTGTGTTTATTACATCATTTTTTTGCACACACGACAAGACATTAACATTTTTCTTTGTACTTATTTTTTCCAACATGGTAGGGCAATCCTCTAGTGAATGATCCCCTACTCCACAACGAGTACAGAATTTGAGGTCAATTCTGTCTTTATATGGACAGTCTGCAAATCGATGTCCCTCCTTATAACATGTAAGGCATTGGATGGGTCGATGTGGTCGGTTGTCGTGATTCCCAGGGAATCGACCTCGTCCTCCATAGCCTCCATGTCAATTGTCATACTAGCACTTGTATCTTCGACCTTCATATCTTTGACCGTTCTGATCATTTGGTAAGTTGTTTTGCTCATTATTTTGTGCAATTGCATTGGTTTGGTAGACTGCATGATAATTTTGTTGGTTCTTCAGGTTCAAATGGTAGTCGACTGTGTTATGATTTTTAGTTTCACAGATTTCACACAAGGATGCCTTGCCATTCTTCATGTTGAATGGGCAATATTTTGTTGAGTGGTCCCCATGCTCCTACCAAATGTCGCAAAAATATTTTGTCTGTACGAATTGAATGTCCTATCGGCTGTATTCTTGTCGACAGTTGTCTTTGGAATGTCCAGCCATTGAGCACTTGGTGCATTAGATATTCTGATTCTTAAGGTTTAACTCCTTTAAAGACTTCTCTACACTCTCGAGTTGTTCTTCTAATCTGTGATTAGTGGAGTATGCTTGGATGTCCTCATCCATTTCCACTTGGAGATATTTTGTAAGAGCATCTTCGTAAGATTTGAATGTTTCCAGACTTATGTGTCGGAGGATTTTCTGAGATAAACCTGCAAGAAACCATTGGATTAGTAATTGTTCATCTATAACATAGTCCATCTAGCTTAGAAGGTCTTTTCATCGCTTATCATAGTCGCAGACAGTTTCTCCTAGCTTCTGTGATGTTGTTTTTAGTTTTTTCGCTACTAGGTGTTTGGCATCTGGAGTTTTGAGAAATGATAGAAATTGCACTTTGATCTCGGCTTTGGTTACTCTAGGTTTTCTTTCAAAAAAGGTCATATACCAATTCAATTCCCTTTTCATCAAGGCATCGACGAACTATGCCATTTGTCTATCTTCATCCGTAACTTGGTTGGCCTCCCAAGTCGACTCACAGAAAAACCAGTGTCATCTGGGGTCCTCATCCCCCTCATATAGAGGAATGTGTGCTGACCAGTGACCCATGTCGAAATCAATGTCACTGCTCATATGAGGTGGTGATGGTGGAGGTGGGGGTGGGGGTGGTGGGGTTATTGGTTTATTCATCTCTGTGGGACTATGGTCGATGGAACTTTCGTTCATGTCGGTTGTCGATTCTTCTTTGACCGATAGTCGGTTGATGTCGACTTCATCTATCAATGGCCCACTACAACTATTTGTCAGCAGTTCTGAATGTTCTGTGTCTTCCAAAGCTGTATTTGGTAGGGGGGTGCTCCTTCATGTGTCGGTAAGAGTAAGTGGATACTTTGGTTTGAGGGTACCGCTTGAAAGGTAACCCAATTTCCTTCCTCTGGTTGACGGATAATGAGGTGTTGTCCAGTGTATGTTTCATCGTCTAGTCGACTCCATATACCAAAGTCACCAGCTCGTAGTTGGAGGTCCTCTTCGACAATAGTTAGTATCTAGGTACGTGAATTCAATGGAGAGAGGGTTGTTCCTTCATGGGTATCTCTTAATTGGAGAGCTTCTGGTTTCTCTATCCACAATTCTTCCTTCATAGGGGATGCCTCTTCTTCCATGCCTTCTTCATGTTGGTCATGACCTGAATCTATCGGATTCCCTTCTTGGTCAATCACCCTAGGACTCCTTCCTCTAAGCAGCGCTAAGGCTTGTTCTCGTCTTCCTTCCATCTTTTGTTGTCTCTCTTCCCTCTCTATTTTCTGAATGTCCGACATACCATTGTGTGAATGTCTTGATTTCCCTTTTGGTCGACTTCTCATTACTGGTGAATGGTATCTGCTTCTAGTCGACTAGAATCCACTCCAATTTATCTCGACATATGACCAGCTACCCCCCCATAACCTACCCAACACTTTTAGAAAGCTTGGATAGTTCAGTCTACTTACTTAGGAAGTATTCCCACTCCCTTTCTGCAATGAATTTTTCCCACTTGTTTTGTTTTTCCACCCAGTTAGAGTTTGATGGCAGTTTGTGAAGCGATGGAAGAGGTTTGACAATATGTCCTACTCCCTTCTCGATCAGAAATTTGAACAGCAAGTTCGGTAAGGAGCACATAAATTGCTCGGTGAGGTTTGTGTAAAATTTCTCCTTAACGGTTTCCACCGAAGTTCTATCTTTTACTGCTTGCTCCTAACAAAAGTCATCGTCGATTTTCTCAAACCACTTCGACAAGTTTGTTCTACCTCCTCGAATCAATTTTTCCAGCAACTGTTGGTCGTTAGTCCCTTCCGGATTTTTCATCCAGGAGTTTCTTCATAAGTTGGGGCACTGATTCTATAAACTTCTCATGTGTTTCTGTAAAGAATCTTTCTTTTTCCTGTGCAATTGTTAAACTGTTCCTTCATGTGTAATTCTACAAATAATTTCCAACTTTACGTTCCCACCAGTCCTTAATCTCTTGCTCTGATATCATCTGTTTACATACATTTCAGACATGTACTACCGACAACAGAACCACTATTCTAATCTCACAGATCACATAAGGTTACCAATAATACATACTAAAACATACATATATAATAGAGACAAGAGATAAGAACAAGTAGGTGAGTTAATAGATTATATTACATGAATGAGTCCATACAACACAGAGAAACTGAGTTCTCATCTGGCTCAACACCCTAATATATATGATTACAAAATAGTTATAAAATAACTACCTATCGGTTCGGTGAACCGACACTACCTTAGGTGGCCGACCTAATCTCTAGTTTAGTCGGTCGACTGACTTAGTCGGCTGGTCGACTTAGTCAGTTGATTGACTAAGTCGACTATCGTTCAAGTCAACTTATCGACTTGCTCCTCCTACATGGTTTAAAATTTGTGATAGCACAAACACATAGTGAACACTTGAACCACTACACTAATTGAACAATAAATACTCCTAGCTTATTCTTGACAAGAGTTGGCGCAACCTCTCTTTGTCTAGTAGATTGAATACAATTGTGTGTGCTAATAAGAGGATGGTCACATCATCTCCCTATTGGTTTTAGATATGTTGTTACATGTGGTAAGATGAAGGATGCATCCCTCTCATGTATGAATGTTGGTAGAAGGGAATATTATAGTGAGATATATGGAATATATCTATTAATATAAGGATCAATGGATAGGGTTAATAGTTTAATACTTACTTAAAACAAATAATCCAATTTTACTTAATGAACATGAGTTACTTCTAAACCAAAACTTAATGTCGAGTTGATATGAAGGATTAGCATAGAAACTTATCTAAATAATGTCATCAGCCATCATTCATATACCATAATAAACACATAGATAAGTATATAGATATGTGATGATATGGTGGGCCAAGAAATATTCTCACACAATCAACACATAGATAAGTATATTTTGTGTGGAAACCTAATTAGGTAGTTAAAAGATTCAATACTTGTTGTTTAATATTTTGATTTCAAGGTAAAGAACTAATATCTTAATTTAAAGGTAAAGAATTAATAGCTTGTAAGATATTATTATTATGGCAATATATTATTGTAGAGTGTTAGTAATGATTTAAACCTGTAGAGAATGAAGTATGGAGAAAGAATTTAGATAATATTGAAGATTGTTTGTTTATGAAGTGGATTATGGTATTACCATTAGTAGATCAAATGAACTAAGAGAAACAAATCAAATTTTATTTGTACTTAATTTGGAAGCAGTATGTATTAAGAACAAAAATGGTTTTTTGTTTTTAAGGGAATCGAAAAAGATGAGAATTATGTTGTTAGTCTTCAAAATATATATTAGTATTTTAGTGTATCTAAGAACCCTACTATGTGTATGAATGTAAGGATGTACCTAATTAATGATGAATGATAACCATTAGTACTAACACTCTTGGGTACGTAAAATATGTTTAAGGAAAATTCCACGTAAATAATAAGATGAAAGTTGGGTTTGTTACATAAGAGTATTAGCAGCAAAGACCGCTAAGGAAGCATGGGCCACACTTGAAACTTATTATCAATATTTGGACAAGGTAAAGAGTTCTAAATTGCATATTCTTATAAGAGATTTTGAATCTCTGTCTAATAAAATATACAGATTTAGTTGAATCATTTTATACTCAAGTCATTTGTCTGATTAATCAATTGAAATCCCCTAGAGAAAATATAGAAGACAAAAGGGTTTTTGAAAAAGTGATTAGAAGTATTCCCCCAAAATTTGTATATTTGGTTGTGATTATGGAATAAAACAAAGATTTGAATAATTTCACCATTAATGAGTTGCAAGGCTCACTCATCAATCATGAACATAGAATTAGTATATCAAACATATCATTAGAATGTGTATTTGCAACACAATCATCTAGAAGCCATGGAAGAAGAAGGGGAAGATCTAATTATACAGGCGGAAGAAGAGTTTTTTTATAGTGGACACAACAATAATCCTACAAATGTTTCTAGTAGAGGTCAAAATTAGAACTACAGTAAGGTAATTGGTCACAAGTTTTGTCACATGCCCCAATTTCGCAAAATAATATTATCTTATTTGATTTTATTCCAAGACATTATGTTAAATTTTATGCTAAGTTGTAAATGATGACTCAGCAGAGTCAAGGATATTGAATGTAATTCTGAATATTTTAATTATAAATAAATAAAAGTGGAGACAATAGCTTGGGAGAGCTATTAAAAAGAGTGTTGCTGGTCAAGTTGGTGGAGGAGACTAGGTGGAGAGAAGATAGACAAGTGGAAACATCCTCAAACATTTCCAACGTTGCAGGTGGCAACCTCCCTACATTTGGGGTCACGATCCCCCAAGAAAGTGGGATCAGAGCAGTTGGCTCAATTAATGACAACTAACCCAAAAAGACCTAGGCAATCTTAATAAAAGTTCCCATTGAAGAGAGCTGAGGCTGCTCATTCCAAGAAGAGAATCATTTAGGTGAATGTACTTCAAAGGATTTCATTGGGAAGGGAATTTGTGGAAGGTGTCTGAGGGGTAAACTGTAGAAAGTGATCTAGTACAACTTTTCAGCTGAAGGATCTTGCTACTGAGTGCAGAGTCAGTACTGAGTCATTGGACTAGTATTTTGTTGCTCGCTCCACTAGTTCTCAGCCAAGGAGACTAGGAACATGATTGGGGGTCCTGAGAAGACACTGTTTGATCACTCTCTAGGAGTTGGTAGGGAGGAACGACCTCCCAACGCTATTGTCATCCATCTTTAAACAGGTTCTACAGTTTTTTATTTACTGTGTTTAAAGTTTATATCTGAGAATGAATGATTGATAAATGATTACATGTTTTGTAGTGAACTGATAGAGCTAGTAACCCTTTAGTTATTGGAATATTGAATCTGTAATTGATGAAATAATCCTACCTGTGTTTTTCCCCATCTGGAATAAACCAGACCGTACTCTAGCACATGTAGTGTGTTTAAAAATAGATGAAGAATATGATAGAAGACTAAATTGAATAGATGTATTATATATTTCATAATATCAGAATAATTTATTTCTGTTTGTAGATTATTTCCAGTAAAGAACAATAACCTGTCTAATTCTTGTTACTGTTTAACCAGCTTGTTGATGTAAGTAGGCTAGAAAAGGAATAGCCATAACTTATTACAGGTAGCAGGTTTATCATAGTAATAAGTTGCTCAAATAAATCAGATGTATTTAATACAGTGCATTATTTTGTTATTTAAACAAGATGATAAATTGTGTCATGTTATATATTTATATATTTTCTTTGTATTTTATTCATTAACCTCTTGCTTATGCAGTAGAAAAGTTACAGCTAACTATTTGTTTATATTTATTCAATAAAGGTATAAACTAATAAATATATAGTTTAATTACTAATCATAGTAATTTAAGACTAACAGTTATTATTACTAAGTAAATAAATGTAAAGAATAATCACAGTACTAAGAACAAACTTATTAATAATATTTAAGATATTCTATCATTTCAATTTTACTATTCCAACAGGAAAAACAAAAAGAATACAATAATGAACAACATACACAAAATGTATACTTATAAAAAGAACTGTTCCTTTTAATTTTACAAACAGGTTGTATCTATAAAAGTAAATGACAGGGTTGAAACCCTTACATATATTACAATTACAAATGTCAATACATTGAAGTTATAAACCAAATTAATTCGATTATATAACTAGTAAACAACTAGGTTATTATAAATTACTTATAGTCCTTTAAGGACAAACAAAAATATATTGGTAATTATTATAAACTAGAATTTCCACAATACATTGTAATACTAGTTAACATTCAAACTAAATAAGTAATAGAATTTGTTAAAAATTAAGTAGAAGAATTTGTTTTAAAACGAGGGTTTCCACAGGATAAACCCTAGCTCGTAACCCTGAGCAAAAATGAGTAAGATTATAACTAAACTATGACTATATATATTCATTCTTAAAACATTAATAATAAACTTTTAAAGAGTACTCTAAACAGAGCACAAAACTTCACTTACAGTTGAGAAGGATAAAAACTTGGAGTACACAGAGCATAATGTCAAGCATTTCGATAAATCAAGACAAGCTTGAACACAAAACTGTCTTTACAAGAGAACTATTGTTAAAATTTTAAACAAGCCGTAAAGCTAAACATCAAAACAAAACTATTTACATTGCTCAGTTTAAGACCGAGTTTACCCATCAACTAGCGAGGGTTTGAAACTTGTAAAATCAACAAGAAACCTGTAAAAGAGACCGCATATCTTATGGCGTGTCTAGGAAAGCTTCCCCAACTCTGGGTTATTCCAAATGACCACCCTGATACAAGTAGGGTAAAACCAAACATATTGACCACAGGGCTTACCCATATTAAGCCACAAGCCACGACATTCAAAGACTGTCTGCATACTTCCTCCACCGTGGATGTATGTAGTCGCGAGCCCCCTGCAAGAAGTTTTAAATACAAAGTCAAAATTTAAATAACCTAAAATTTATTTATGATATCGTAACAGCAAAAAACGTGCTGCAAGTTAAATAAACACTAAAACAAATTTTACTTGTGGATTTGAAACATCGAACAGTCTCATGGAATCGCTATCACCAACGGACTTTGCAAAATATAGACCCAACAACCTGTAAAGAATGAACCTCACGCAACAATGAACCACGAGGATGATGACAGGATGTTTGAACAGACAACAAGCCAAGGGAAATAATAGACTCAACAAAGCTTGCAGAGTCAGAACTCACTGCCACTAAGAATGGATTTAAAACCAAATACCGGAGGCAAGGGGAATGCTAATCCAAGACTCGGGACAACTGGAATGAAGGAGAGCTTACGGCCGCCATGAAATCCAAGTAGAGAAGCCTCAAGGGCCATCGTAAACTACGAAGGAGAAATGAAAAGGGTTAGGGTTACGATGGTTCTTATATCTTCAACCCTTGTCCAGGAGAATACCATGTGGTCACATTAAATTAAACCATGCAGTGGATCATTTTCTATAGTCACCTGGATACAATAATAACCAATTATTTAATCATTGAAACGATGTGTAAACTATATCATAAACCAAATTATTGCCTTGAAAATCGATTACACCGGTCATCATATGCTAGTTCAGGGTTAGAATATCAACGTTATGATTTACGTTGACCTAGCAAAGAAGTGTCACCTTTAAACTTTGGTTAATGCCCAAATTCGTTCATGCAAAAAAACTTATTTCATTATTAACCATATGCCTATTATATTGTAACATCACTAATACGATTTGGATGTTAGTAATTATTTTCTTTAAACGTTGACCTTGATATGGATAGAGGTCATACGTTATATGGGAGATCTGAAGTTAACCACCGAACAACTATAGTTTTCTTATGTAGAAACATTATAGTTTATGCTTGGTTAATCTCTGTAAAACGACAATTCAAGTTATAACTTTTATAAATGGCATAATGCAATATTATGGAGAATCATAAACTCTATTTTAAACTTGTTTATGACCTTAAACTAATTATATACTTGAATGTCTATTAAACAAAATAGTTTATGCATGTTTATAAGTCATATAGGAACTAATAAATCAAATGGTAGCAAATCTATGAAGTTAGCAAACTGTATTGTAAGAACACTTTTATGAATTTATTTTACATAGTTTAGAGCGACAAAACTTCGATAGATTTCGGTTGTGACTCAACTTGGTATTTACTGATGATTCACCATGTCTATTGGTTAGTAAAATGGTTATATAATTATACAAAATAACTAGAAATTCGACCTTTTTCGAAAGCATAAATCTTAGTAAAACTATTTGTGGACAATAACTTAGTACAAGAGTATTATATAAAAATAAGAAATTGAATAGGAATGATCCTAGTTGAGTCTAGAATTATTAGAACCACATGGTTCGACATGAAGTTAAAGTATAGGAAAACAATGATATCATGTGAGAAGGCATTATGGTTTCTGTTTGCACAAATCAAACTTATATTCTCAAGAAGGTTAAAGGCTGTTAGTTTCCTCGCAGAAAATAAATGCTGAACAATTGTTACATAAATAAGATAATATGTTAATGTATACATACTGACAAAGCAATCATTATAACATTGCAATTTATGCAGACTAAAGTAGAAGTTACTTTGCAACTGAGATTATAATTTTTAGAGCCACAAATCATATTTTACTGTCACTACTTACATTTGAACTTTGTTACAAGAAAAACTGAAGGAAGCCAAATAGTTTTACCTCATGGAGGTTGTTTGTATTTTAGCAGCTTAATAACTAAGCTTTATAATTGCAAATTAAACATTGCTGGATACTTTATGAATTTTTAAACGTTACTCATTCGATCATACCTATAAACCTGTAAGAACCAATAATCTTCTGCGTTAGCATAAATGCTAAGTAACCCATGGATTCAAAAGTTAGATTCCACCTACTTGACATGAAGAAACTCATCAGTAAACTGAAATAAAACAATGCGCAAGTAAACCTTATTCTTGTTACAAAAGAGAACTACTAAGTTAACATAATTGAGATTTTGTAATACTAATCACTTGACTGTTTCTTTTATTGCTAACCTTTAGCTGTTAGTAAACCGCAAGTTTTAGCATTTGTTGTTATCTCAAAATTTTAATTTTTTGTGAAAATTTTGGGTTTTGACATGTGGTATTACAGTGCAAGGTTGAAACACTAGGCCTTGATGAAGGCCAACTAGCTTTCATGAAGCAGTAAATTAAATTATTATGCAGACGTACTTTATTTTAAATGTTATTCAATAGAGAATTGTTTTCTAAAGTTTAACAGGAAGGTATGGAAAGGCTGGAAGAATATGCAGAGGAGGAGTCTCCAGTTACTGAAACAGGAAATCTACCAAGAGATCCTATACCAGGGGATTTAACTACCAATTCCTTAGAATTGTTACAAACTGTAAAAGACTTAAAAACTGAAATGGAGTCTATAAAGCGAGAAAATGAAAGGATTCTAAGGGCTCAAGAAGAGCTGAATCAGATCCTACCTGAAAAGTTTCAAACTGACGGTAGGGGTAGAAGATCAAAATCAGAATATGCCAGTCATCAACATTAATATAAAAATATGAAACATAAAAAAACTAAAAGTAGTTCGTCTTCTGAAGTGTTTGGTGAACAACGAAATTACCATTCTACTAATGACAGTAGTGGTGATAATCCATACACTAAAAAGAGGAAATACAAACCTTATGAGGAAATTTTTGGGGAATTCAAAAAGATAAAACCACCAACCTTTAATGGAGAGACTGAGAAGGGGGAGGAAGCTGAATCCTGGTTATCTGGGATGAAGAAGTACTTCAAAATATATAATTATTCTAACCCGTTAAAGGCTAGAATGGCTATATATAACCTCTCAAGAAAGACTGACATTTGGTGGCAGGACTTGAAAAGAGTTAAGGGAATAAAAGAGAAAGATGTTAACTGGAGTACCTTTAAGAGGTATTTCAAAAAGAAATTCTTGTTTGAGCAATATTATGAGGAGAGAGCCAAAGAGTTTTATGAGTTGAAGTCAGGATCAATGACAATGAAGGATTTGTACAACAAGTTTTTAAGTCTACTTAGGTATGTACCATACCTTGTAGATGAGAAACCAAAGGTACAATGACTCCTTAGCTGTATACCTTATCATATTAAAGATAGAATTGAATATGATAACCCAAAGACCTTGGAGGAAGCTATGAGAAAAGCTAACTTCTGTTTTTAGTAGAATCGAAAGAAAGAAGGCTTGTCCAATTGGAAAGCTAAGAAAAATAATAATCAGTTTGAACAAAAGAAGAAGCATTTTGTGCCTAACAGAAATTTCAAAAACAATAAGGCCAAAAATTATTCTAATAACAAGAACTTCCAAGGAAACAAGAGAAATACACCTAACAATCAAAATAATCCTAAAGGTAAGGAATTTGCAAATAATCAGGGAAATTTTACCAATAATTTTGAGCACAAAGATCCTATCAAGTGCTGGGAGTGTAATGCCCCACACTATGCTTTAGTCTATCCAAAACGGAAGAAGACTGTTAGCAATATTCATACCATACATGAGGAGATGACCATTGGGGAGCTAGCAAGGAGCATGCCTAGAATCATTGCAGCTTTGGAGAATCGACAAGCTGAATATCAGACTTCCATGGTGGAAGTAGAAGGTATGATAAATCCGACCCCTATAACTATTTTGATTGATCCAGGAGCTAGTCTCAGTTATATTGCACCTAAAATGGTAGAAAAATGTAAGTTATCTATTGAAAAATTTGAGAATTTTTGGTTGGTTCAGTTAGCCATTGGTGCTAAAAGAAAAGTAACTTGTTTTGTTAAAGAATGTGCAATAGTTATGGATAAATTGAAAACTATTTTTAAACTTAATGTTTTGCCTCTTGGTTCTTATGATTTGCTGATTGGTAAGGACTAGTTAGAACAACATAGAGTAATTCTAAATTGTTATGATAAAACCTTCACATGTTTAAACAGTGACAAAAAACTAGTAAGTGTTAAAGGAATTCCTAGAAAAACTACTGTAAGGTAGATTTCTGCTTTACAACTTAAAAGACCTGTTAGAAAGGGATGTAAAGCTTATGCAGTAACAATAACTGATGAGGAAAGTTTAAATAAAACAGATAAGTTAAAAGTGGAAGACATTCAAGTCTTAAGAGAATATGTTGATGTATTCCCATAAGAGATTCCAGGATTACCTCTGAAATGGGAATTGGATTTCACCATTGAACTCGTACTGGGTGCAGTACCTAGATCAAAGGCCCCGTATCGAATGAACATATTGGAACTTAATGAATTAAAATCTCAATTAAAATAATTAATTGATAAAAAGTATATTCGACCAAGTGTGTCTCCCTAGGGGGCACCTGTCATCTACGTCAAGAAGAAGGATGAAACTATGCGACTTTGCATAGATTACTATCACTTGAACAAGATGACCATCAAAAATTGATATCCGTTGCCCCGCATAGATGATCTGTTTGATCAACTACTTGGAGCCACAGTGTTTTCAAAAATATATTTAAGGTCTGGATATCACCAAGTGAGGATTGAATATGAAGATATTTTTGAGACAACTTTTATAACCAGATATGGTCATTACAAATTTGTCGTAATGCCATTCGGGCTTACCAACGCCCCAGCAGTCTTCATGTGTTTAATGAAAAACATGATGCATAAGTATTTATATAAGTTTGTCGTCATGTTTGTTGAGGACATTCTAGTCTATTCAAAAACTGAAGAGGAACATAAAGAATATCTAAAAATTGTTTTGCAAGAGTTGTGAGAACATCAACACTTTGCAAAGTTTAGTAAATGTGATTTCTTCAAGGATAAGATTTAGTATTTAGGTCATGTCGTGACCATGGAAGGAATTTTTGTAGATCCTGAAAAGATAAGGGCAATCGAAGATTGGATGGTTCCTAAGGATGTGAAGGATTTCCAATCTTTCATGGGCAGTACCGGTTACTACCAGAGGTTCATTGAAGGTTTTTCAAGGATAGAAAATCCGATAACTTCCTTGCAAAAGAAAGGAAAGAAGTTCAACTGGAATCAGAAATGTGAAGAAAGTTTTAAATAGTTAAAAACTTTATTAACCAGCGCACCTATTTTAAGAATAGCAGATCCTAATAAAGAATTTGTAGTGTGCACTGACACCTGTAATGATGGCTTAGGTGGTGTTCTGACTCAAGAAGGGCATGTTATTGCCTATGAGTCTAGAAAGTTAAAAGTTCATGAAAATAATTATGCAACATATGATCTGGAATTAGCAGTTGTAATACATGCCTTAAAGATGTGGCGACATGACCTAATTGGCAGGAAATTTGTTTTAATGATTGACAATAAAGGATTGAAGTATCTTTTACATCAGCCAAATTTAAATGCCAGACAAGCTAGGTGGTTAGCTTTCTTAAGCGAGTATGATTTTGAAATTCAACATACAAAAGGTAAAGAAAATAAAGTTGGTGATGCATTAAGTAGGAATGCAAGGCTGAATTTTGCAGCAGCTATAAGAACGTATGTTTCAAACTTGGACGAACAACTTAAAGAAGGAATAGAACAAGATGAAATTTACCAGAATTTGCAAGCTAAAGCTAAAGAAAATCCAATAGAAAAATTAACTAAAGGTTATAGTTTAAATAAAAAAGAATTTTTACTGTATAAAGATAGGATGTATGTACCTAATGTACCTAAATTTAAGCTGTTAATTCTGGATGAAATTCATAAAACACCATATTCAGGTCATCCAGGTTATCAAAAGACTATAACTATGTTAATAAACGAGTATTTCAGGCCAAATGTGAAAACTGAAGTAGCAGAATATATTGCTAGGCGTTTTGAATGTCAACAGGTAAAAACTAAACATCAACACCCAGCTGGTTTGCTTTAGCCTTTACCCATCCCTAGCTAGAAATGGGACATAATTAGTTTAGATTTTATTACTAGACTACCTAAAAATCAAAATCAGAATGATTCCATCATGGTAGTAATTGATAAGTTAAGCAAAGTAGCTCACTTTATACTTGTTAAAACTACTTATAAAGCTATAAACATAGCTTATATTTTTCTAAAACAGATTTTTCGATTACATGGAGTACCAAAATTCATAATCTCAGATAGAGATCCTAAGTTTACAGGAAACTTTTGGAAGTCTTTGTTTAAAGGTTTAAACACCACATTAAATTTTAGTACTTCTTTCCATCCTCAAACAGATGGACAAAATGAAAGGGTAAACCAAGTATTAGAAGATCTATTAAGAATATATGTGAAAGACAAGCCTGGTAAATGAGAGGACTATTTACATATGGTAGAATTTGCTTATAATAATAATTATCAGACATCAGCCAGATTTAGTCCATTTCAAATTTTATATGGACAGAAATGTAATACTTCTATCTTTTGGATTAATCCATTAGATAGATTGGTATTAGGTCCAGAAATGTTAAAAGAAATGGAAGAGATTGTGAAACAAGTGCAGGGAAATCTGAAAGTGGCACAGGATCGGTAGAAAAGTCAAGCGGACTTAAAAAGAACACCGAAGGATTTTCAGGTAGGTGAACATGTGTTCATCAAGGTAAGGCCCAAAAAGAGCTCTCTAAGACTAGGGAGTTCTACAAAATTGGCACCTCATTATTGTGGTCCATTTGAAATTCTGTCCAGGATTGGACAAGTAGCTTATCAATTATCACTACCACCTAATTTAAGAGTACATAATGTTTTCCAGATTTCCATTTTAAAGAAATATGTTCATGATGTTACTCATGTTGTTAACTGGAATGATGTACAGGTGGAACCAGAAGGAGATTTTCTGGTGGAACCGAACTGTATCCTTGGGAGGAGGGAGATTACACTTCAAAATCGCACCATTGGGCAGGTGAAGCTGCAATGGAAGAACCTTAGTCCAGAGGAAGCCACCTGGTAATTGGAAAATAAAATGCGAGATGCATATCCAATTCTGTTCTAGGGGAATTCCGAGGATGAAGAATAAATAACATCGAGGACGATGTTATATTCTAAGGGGGTGTGTATGTCACATGCCCCAATTTTGAAAAAAAATATTATCTTATTTGATTTTATTCCAAGACATTATGTTAAATTTTATGCTAAGTTGTAAATGATGACTCAGCAAAGTCAAAGATATTGAATGTAATTCTGAATATTTTAATTATAACTAAATAAAAGTGGAGACAACATCTTGGGAGAGTTGTTAAAAAGAGTTTTACTGGTCAAGTTGGTGGAGGAGATTGGGTGGAGAGAAAATAGACAAGTGGCAGCATCCTCAAACACTTCCATTGTTGCAGGTGGCAACCTCCCTACATTTGGGGTCATGATTCCCCAAGAAAGTGGGATTAGAGCAGGTGGTTCAATTAATGACAACTAACCCAAAAAGACCTATCCAATCTTAATAAAAGTTCCCATTGAAGAGAGCTGAGGTTGCTCATTCCAAGAAGAGAATCATTCAAGTGAATGTACTTCAAAGAATTTCATTGGGAAGGGAATTTATGGAAGGTGCTTGAAGGGTAAACTGTAGAAAGTGATCTAGTACAGCTTTTCAGCTGAAGGATCTTGTTGTCGAGTGTAGAGTTAGTACTGAGTAATTGGACTAGTATTTTGTTGCTTGCTCCACCAGTTCTCAATCAAGGAGACCAGGAACAGGCTCGGGGGTCCTAAGAAGATGCTGTTTGAGTGCTCTCTAGGAGTTGTTAGGGAGGAAAGGCATCCCAACACTGTTGTCATCCAGCTTTAAATAGGTTCTACAGTTTTTTATTTACTGTGTTAAAAGTTTATATATGAGAATGAATGATTGATAAATGATTACATGTTTTTTAGTGAACCGATAGAGCTAGTAACCCTTTAGTTATTTGAATATTGAATCTGTAATTAATAAAATAATCCTACCTACATTTTCCCCCATCTGGAATAAACCAGACCGTACTCTAGTACACGTAGTGTATTTACAAATAGATGAAGAATATGATAGAAGACTGAATTGAATAGATGTATTATATATTTCATAATATCATAAGAATTTATTTCAGTTTGTAGATTATTTCCAGTAAAGAACAATAACCTGTCTAATTCTTGTTACTGTTTAACCATCTTGTTGATGTAAGTAGGCTAGAAAAGAAATAGCCATAACTTATTACAGGTAGCAGGTTTATCATAGTAATAAGTTACTCAAATAAATAAGATGTATTTAATACAGTGCATTATTTTGTTAATTAAACAAGATGATAAACTGTGTCATGTTATATATTTATATATTTTCTTTGTATTTTATTCATTAACCTCTTGCTTATGCAGTAGAAAAGTTACAGCTAACTATTTGTTTATATTTATTCAATAAAGGTATAAACTAATAAATATATAGTTTAATTACTAATCATAGTAATTTAAGACTAACAGTTATTATTAATACGTAAAGAAATGTAAAGAATAACCATGATACTAAGAACAAACTTATTCATAATATTTAAGATATTCTATCATTTCCATTTTACTATTCCAACAGGAAAAACAAAAAGAATACAATAATGAACAACATACACAAAATGTATACTTATAAAAAGAACTGTTCCTTTTAATTTTACAAAGAGGATGTATCTTTAAAAGTAAATGATAGGGTTGAAACCGTTACATATATTACAATTACAAATGTCAATACATTGAAGTTATAAACCAAATTAATTGGATTATATAACTATTAAACAACTAGGTTATTATAAATTACTTACAGTCCTTTAAGGACAAACAAAAAGATGTTGGTAATTATTATAAACTAGAATTTCCACAATACATTGTAATACCAGTTAATAGTCAAACTAAATAAGTAATATAATTTGTTAAAAATTAAGTAGAATAATTTGTTTTAAAATGAGGGTTTCCACAGGATAAACCCTAGCTCGTAACCCTGAGCAAAAATGAGTAAGATTATAACTAAACTATGACTATATATATTTAGTGTTAAAACATTAATAATAAACTTTTACATAGTACTCTAAACAGAGCAAAAAACTTTGCTTACAATCGAGAAGGATAAAAACCTAGAGTACACAGAGCATAATGTCAATCATTTCGATAAATCGAGACAAGCTTGAAGACAGAACTATATTTACAAGAGAACTATTGTTAAAATTTTAAACAAGCTATAAAGATAAACATCAAAACAAAACTATTTACATTGCTCAGTTTAAGACTGAGTTTACCCATTGACTAGCGAGGGTTTGAAACTTGGAAAATCAACAAACGACCTGTAAAAGAGATCACATATCTTATGGCGTGTCTAGGAAAGCTTCCCCAACTCTGGGTTATTCCAAATGACCACCTTGATACAAGTAGGGTAAAACCGAACATATTGACCACAGGGCTTACCCATATTAAGCCACGAGCCACAACATTCAAAGACTATCTGCATACTTCCTCCACCGTGGATGTACGTAGTCACGAGTCCCCTGCAAGAAGTTTTAAATACAAAAGTCAGAATTTAAATAACCTAAAATTTATTTATGATATCGTAACAACAAAACACCTGCTACAAGTTAAATAAATGCTAAAACAAATTTTACCTGTGGATTTGAAACATCAAACATTCTCATGGAATTGCTGTCACCAATAGACTTTGCAAAATATAGACCTAACAACCTGTAAAGACTGAACCTCATGCAACGGTGAGCCACGAGGATGATGGAAAGAAGTTTGAGTAGATAGCAAGCCAAGGGCAATGATAGACTCAACAAATCTTGCAGAGTGAGAACTCACAGCAACTAAGAATGGCTTTAAAACCAAATACCGGAGGCACAGGCAACGCTAATCCAGGACTCGGGACAATTGGAACGAAGGAGAGCAGCCTCAAGGGCTAGCGTGAACTACGGAGGAGAAATGAAAAGGGTTAGGGTTACGATGGTTCTTATATCTTCCACACTTGTCCAGGAGAAGACCACGTGGTCACTTTAAATTAAACCATGTAGTGGATCGTTTTCTATAGTCCCCTCCATACAATAATAACCAATTATTTAATCATTGAAACGATGTGTAAACTATATCATAAACCAAATTATTGCCTTCAAAATCGATTACAATGCTCATCATATGCTAGTTCAGGGTTAGAATATCAACATAATGATTTATGTTGACCTAGCAAAGAAGTGTCACCTTTAAAATTTGGTTAATGCCCGAATTCGCTCATGCAAAGAAACTGATTTCATTGTTAACCATATCCCTATTATATTGTAACATCACTAATATGATTTGCATGTTAGTAATTGTTTTCTTTAAACATTGACCTTGATATGGATAGAGGTCATATGTTATATGGGAGAGCTCAAGTTGACCACCGAACAACTATAGTTTTCTTATGTAGAAACATTATAGTTTATACATGGTTAATCTCTTGTAAATCAACAATTCAAGTTATAACTTTTATAAATGCCATAACGCAATATTATGGAGAATCATAAACTCTATTTTAAACTTGTTTATGACCTTAAACTAATTATAGACTTCAATTTCTATTAAACAAAATAGTTTATGCATGTTTATAAGTCATATAGGAACTAATAAATCAAATGGTAGCAAATCTATGAAGTTAGCAAACTGTATTGTAAGAACACTTTTATGAATTTCTTTTACATAGTTTAGAGCGACGAAACTTTGATAGATTTTCGTTGTGACTCAACTTGGTATTTACTAATGATCCACCATGTCTATTGGTTAGTAAAATGGTTATAGAATTATACAAAATAACTAGAAATTTGACCATTTTCGAAAGCATCAATCTCAGTAAAACTATTTGTAGACAGTAATGTAATACAAGAGGAGTATTATAGAAAAATAAGAAATTGAATAGGAATCATCCTACTTGAGTCTAGAATTATTAGAACCACATGGTTCGACATGAATTTAAAGTATAAGCAAACAATGATATCATGTGAGAAGGAATTACGGTTTATGTTTGCACAAATCAAACTTATATTGTCAAGAAGGTTAAAGGCCGTAAGTTTCCTCCCAGAAAATAAATGCCGAACAATTGTTACACAGATAAGATAATATGTTAATGTATACATACTGACAAAGCAATCATTTTAACATTGCAAGTTATGCATACTAAAGTAGAAGTTACTTTGCAACTGAGATTATAATTTTTAGAGCCGCAAATCATATCTTACTGTCGCTACGTACATCTGAACTTTGTTACAAGAAAAACTGAAGGAAGCCAAATAATTTTACCTCATGGAAGTTGTTTGGATTTTAGCAGCTTAATTACTAAGCTTTATAATTGCAAATTAAACATTGCTGGATACTTTATGAATTTTTAAACGTTACTCATTCGATCATACCTGTAAAACTGTAAGAGCCAGTAATCTTCTATGTTAGCATAAATGCTAAGTAAGCCCTGGATTCAAAAGTTAGATTCCACCTACTTGACATGAAGAAACTCATCAGTAAACTGAAATAAAAAATTGCGCAAGTAAACCTTATTCTTGTTACAAAAGAGAACTACTGAGTTAACATAATTGAGATTTTGTAATACTAATCATTTGACTGTTTCTTTTATTGCTAACCGTTAGTTGTTAGTAAACCACAAGTTTTAGCATTTGTTGTTATCTCAAAATTTTAAATTTTTGTGAAAATTTGGGGTTTTGACAAGTTTGATAAAGAAAAAATTCAATGTCGTTATTTCTAGAAATTTGGACATGTTGCATATGAATTTCGAAAGAAACAATATGACCAAGGAAAGAAAGGCCAAAACGAGTTGAGCAACACCAACACTTCAACTAACATAATGTTTTGGAATGTGCATCCCCAATTGAATGCAGTTTTCTCCAAGAAATTCCATTTAATAAATCCAGGTTGTAGCAATCATATGCTTGGTAATTTAAATTTATTTTATAGTCTAGACAAATCAACTCAAACCGATGTCACACTTGGAAATAATATCCAATTCATTGTTCTAGGAAAATATATTTTTGGGATTCTTACTAGAAAAGGGGAGCCAAAGAATATACACCATATTTATTATGGCAAAGGTTTAAAACACAATTTGATAATAATTTGACATTTATTACAAAAACATTACAGAGTCTACATGGAAGACAATCATTGTGTGATTAAAGACATACATCCAAGAAACTAACTAATATCAAAAGTAAGGATGACAAGCAATCACTTGTTTCCTTTGAGGATAAGGCCATAAATGAAAGAAAAGACAACTAAAGTTACTCATGAAGGGAAGAATGAAAATTCAAAAGTTGCATTCAAGGCATGAAGCAAAGAAGCAGAAAAACACTACAACAAAGAAGAAAAATACAACAAATAAATGCAAGCATTATTTGAATCAGAGGTAGAAGGTTAATCATGGTTGTGGCATTTCAGATTTGGACATCTGAATTTTGGTGCATTGAAGCTAATGCACATGAATAATATGGTGAAAGGATTTCCATTTATTGAAAAACTAGAGAGAATTTGTGAAGGATACATTTTTAAAAAGCATCATATAGAGACTTTTCCAGTCAGAGAGTCATATAGAGCACGCACACCATTTGAAATTATGCAATCTTATATTTGTGGTCCAATGTAGACACAATCCATAGAAGGTTGCTATTATTTCTTACATTTATTGATGATTTCATAAGAAAAACATGGGTATATTTCTTAAAATAAAAATCTGAAGCATTTACATATTTTCAGCAATTTAAGGAACTTGTGGAGAAGTAAAGTGGATACACCATCAATATTTTAAGGACAGACATAGGAAATGAATATAAATCAAATGAATTCCTAAATTTTTTCAAGACCCATAGCATACACAAGCAATTCACTACATGATATATACCTCAACAAAACAAAGTCGCAGAGAGGAAGAACAAAACCATTATGGAAATGGCACATAATATGATGGCATCCAAGAATTTGTCAAATGGATATTAGGATGAGGTAGTATAAATTTCTCTATATATCATGAACTGGTGTCCAACAAATAACATGAAGGACACAGTCCATCAAGAGGCATGGAAATCTATGAAACACAATGTCTCTCATTTAAAAGTTTTTGGTTGTGTCGCATATGCGTTGCAAAGGAAATTAGATAGTAAGGGACAAAATTTATTTTTTTCTTATTCCGAAGATATAAAATCATGTAAATTGTATGATCATGTCACAAGAAAAGTATCAGTCAGGATGCTTAATTTGTCAATAATGAAGCATGGGATGGAACTGTCAAGAAGAATGTCAAGATTGTGTCGACTATTGACCATGATGATGTCATAGAGGAAGTGATTAAAACACCACATATATGCTAGAATTTTGTATCCATGACCACTCTCGGGATAAATTGACATGTTCTAGCACAAGGTATATCGACACAAGTCCTAGCTCAAGATACACCGACGAGCACACCAATATTGCAACAAACTTCATCAATCACTTTGACGAGGTCGACATCGACAAATACAACAAAGGAAAGACTTTTACATCAAATATGTGAGGCTGATACACTAAGTTCATTCTTTTATTTTTCATTATTTTCTCAAATCGATGATCCTCTAATATTTAAGGAAGTTGTTGAAGATGAAGCATGGGAAAAATCCATGAATGCAGAAATATAATTCATTGAAAAGAACCAAACATGGAATCTTGTAGATATACCAAAAGATAAGGATGTAATCAATGTGAAATGCATTTACAAGACCAAGAAATATGTTGACGGGATTGTGCAAAAGAATAAGGAATTAATAGTTGCAAGAGGATCCACACAACATCTTGATGTAGAATTCAATGGAACTTTTGAAATTGTTGCATGAATGGACACAGTTAGAAAAATTTTGGTCATTGTTGAACAAACAAAATGGCATGTTTATCAAATGGATGTTAAATATGCATTTTTGAAGGGATATCTAGAGGAGGAAGTATGTGTGGAACATCCACAAGGATATGAAGTTTTAGGACAAGAGCACAAAGTATACAAGTTGAAAAAGGTGCTATATGGTTTGAAGCAAGATCCTAGATCTTGGTATAGTTGAATTGATTTCTACCTCACCGAAAATGGATTTCACAGAAGTAAAAGTGAACCGATGTTGTACACCAAAGTTAATGAGGAACAAAACATGTTAATTGTATCCATGTATGTAGATGATTTAATTTTTACTTATGATTTTGGAATAAAAGAATTTAAATCAGACATGGAAAGTGAATTTGAAATTATTTATTTGGGGCTTATAAAGTTTTTCTATGCATTGAATTACAAGAGTCTGAAAGTGGTATATTTATATCACAATCGAAGTATGCAAATGTAGTTTTAAAAAGATTTAATATGTTTAATTACAAGGAAGCTGCAACACTAGTGATAACAAGACTAAATTTGAGAAAGGATGATGATGTATCAACTATATATCCTATGTTGTTTAAAAGTGTTGATGTTTGAGCAAATTTAGAGGTGCTTGAACTTTAAATTTTTATCAAACAATTTCAGCACTTATGAATTTCATAAATTAGCCACTTGAATATTTATAAAATCCACATATTAATCGTTATATTAGCCACATATTATTCTCATAGATAAATCAACCACATAATATATAATCCACATAAATATATCAACCACATATAAATCTCATAAATATATCAACCACATAAATTATCTCCATAAATCAGCCGTATGAATCAATAAACCATGAGAGACAAGATATACCTTGGGAAAACCCTCCAAATACAGAGGATGAAAAACCAAATAGTTATTTGAGTATGATAAATAGATATATATAGAATGGCTTGCAACACTTAAGTGGATTTCCCAATAATAAATATCACCTCAGCAATAGAGAAGATAGATCTAATGTAACCCTTCAAAAACAATCGTATGCAACTGTAATGAGCTTTCCATATGCCTAGCATATTAATAACAAGCCAAAAACCATAGCATGCATAAGGTAGCACATATGAGGCTTAATAAAAAAACTAGGAGCACCACAGAGTGCATTCAAAAGGAGGATCTAACTAGAAATCAATCCATGCAAATATTAATGCCCTTCCTTTCCTTAGTTAGCTTTAACTGAATGTTCATTGTCTTCAACTAAAAGTCAAATGACTTGAATTGAATGCTAACTCTATTGAACTTAATGTTAAGATACTTGAATGGAATGTTGACTGACTTGAACTAAATGATAACTAACTTGAACTAAATATTAGCTAAATGTGAACTTGACTAAATCTTAACTAAATGTGAACTTGACTAAATATTTAACTGATTTTGATAACTTAGTTAACGAGCTAACTTAAGTGTCATCGGTGCTTCACTCCTAGTGCCATCCATGCACACTTTATATTATTAAATTTTGCATCGATATTTTTAATTAATTGATGCATGTTGATTGATTAACATTAAGTATCTTACTTAGCATTAACATTAACATTAAGTGTCTTACATAATATTAAGTATCTTACGTAGCATTAAGTATCTTATGTATCTTATTGCAACAAGGAAAGAGATAATGTATGGAGTAAGTCTAATCTCAATGTTCGTGGAGTCACCAAAAGACTCTCATTGGAAAGTAGAAAAGAAAATTATGAGGTATGTAAGTAGACCAAAGGACCTTGGAATTCTGTATTCAACCTCACAAAACATAAAACTTATTGGATACACTAACAGTGACAATGGAGACAACATAGATGTTAGGAAAAGACATTTGGGTATAAATTCCATTTAGGTACATGTGTTGTATCATGGGCTTCAAAGAAACAACCCATTATGAATCTGTCTTTAGCAAAAGAAGATTAATATGTTGCATCTAAAAGTTTTGCATGTCAATCCATTTGGATGCAAAGGATGTTAAGAGACATATTGCAATACCAACATGAATTGACAACTATTTATTGTGACAATAGTTCAACCATTGCATTGTTGATGAATCATGTGTTCCACAGGAGTACCAAACACATTGATACAAGATATCATTTTATAAGAGAATTGGTAAATAAAAATATTTTTTTTTTAAATTTTGTAGCTCTGAAGATCAAGTAGACAAAGTATTTACAAAACCATTTCCAAGGGACACATTCCACTGTCTACAAAATTGTTTAGGAATGACAAATTCTGCACAATGAATTATGTCATGCACATAGTGAGTTCTAGCTCTAAAATATTTTGTAAAATTTTGTCTTAGTGATCCCCATCTGCCCATAATTATGGGGGAAAGTTGGAGAAAAATAATTACAACATGATGACTATCAAATCCTAGCTGACTCAGTCAGTCCATAGATGTACATAATTGTCAATAAATTTGTTGGTAGTATGGTGCACGCTTCCTTGTATTTATACAGCCATGTTTTTTTGTTCTACAAGTAAATATGTTTGGTATATTTAAAGTGTATAAATTAATAGTCTTTAATCTTAGTTGTAGCTTTCAAGATAAGAAAAAATTAATTTTTTGTATAAGTAGTTGAAGAAGAATGGAAGAAATAGTCTCTGGGACAAGAAAAAAGTAAGACAAAGGAGAAGGAAAAAAAGTTTGAAAAGCAAAATCTCATGGTCTTCGAATGTATTGACATTCCAAGATTTGTAAATGGTGAAAAATCCAAGTAAATTTCAAATTCTATGTATGCGAGCGTAGTTTCCTTTTTGTCGGGTAATATATAATCCTATAGTTTTTATGTGTTTATTCTCAAGAATAATTTTTCCACACATATTCTCCAGCATTACTTGTGTGAATGGTTTTAACATTTACAGTCGGTAAAACGAAATCAAGATTCCTTCATATTTCACTATCTACAAGTCTAGTTTTAACCATAGAGTAATTTCAACACAAATTTCAATTTAATATTTTGGTGTAGTCGGCTTGTTACATTGTAATTGAGTCAAATATAGTTTAACTAATTGTAGGATAAAAATGAATCTTTCACGTCGAAGTGAATTATATATTTCAATATTCCAATATAACCTTTTTACATTATAAAGTTATCAAAATGAGAATTGGTTGGGGGTAAAAATCTATCGTAACCAAAAGTGTTCGATACATAAGTTTGTAACACGGTCGAAGTAAAATTTTTGGTTTCATAAGGTCGTTGAGGTAATGCTATAAAATTTGAGTCTATTAGAAGTAAAACCCATTGAGGTAAACCCATTGATGTAAGTTTCATTAACATGAGTAAAAGTTATTGAATTAATTTTGTCAAAGTTATTTGATCGAAGAAAACCTGTCAAAGTCAATCTAGTCGGTGTAAAATTTCGTCTAGGTAAAACTTGTCGAATTAAACTGGTCGAAGTAAGAATCCATTAGAGTCAACTTAGTTGTAATATATTACGTTGAAGTCTACCTATTCGAAGTAAAACAATGGGAATAAAAATTGTTAAAGTAGACTAGATAAGTTAATCCATGAAAGTTAATTTGGTAGAAAGAAAAAAACAAATGTCTAAATCGGACCAAACTTGTCCAAATTGAAGTTTTAAAAAGAAAAGAAAGTTAGAATTTTTAACTGCATTATGCTTGATGTGGCAGTTTTTACTGGATCTGGTATCAGAGAAGGTTTAGGAAGAATAGAAACTTTTTTTTAAAAGGGGAAAAGTAATTTAAAAAAAACTCAAAATTAAAAATGGTTTCCACTTCCTGTACAGAAATGTCAATACTTCTTCAAACTCCATTTTTTTCAGGAAAGAGTTATGCATATTGGTCTCTAACAATGAATCCTTTGTTCAAAGGTCAAGATGTATGGGAGATACTCCAAAATGGAAATAATGAACTAGAATATGAAGAAGCATATAATAACCTCATGCAAGCTAAGAATGATTCCTTGAGGGAATGGATAAAGAAAGATGGAAGGGCTATGTTCTACATACATCAAGCAATGCGTGAAAGCATACTCCCAAGAGGAGTAGCACCAAAGATTACTAAGGAAGCATGGGACACAATGGAAACTCATTATCAAGGTTTGGAGAAGGTAAAGAATTCTAAATTGCATATTCTTATAAGATATTTTGAATATCTATCAATGAAAGATATAGAGTTAGGTGAATCATTTTATACTTGAGTCATTGGTATGATTAATCAATTGAAATATTATGGATAAAATATAGAATACTGAAGGGTTGTAAAAATTGTGCTTAGAATCATTCCCCCAAAATTTTAATCTTCAGTTTTGACTATGGAAGAAAACAAATATTCTAACAATTTTACCGTTGATGAGTTGCAAGCCTCACTCATCAATCATGAACATAGAATTAGTAGATCAAACACATCATTAGAAGATGAATTTGCAACACAGTCATCTATTATTCATGGAAGAGGTAGGGGAAGATCTAATTCTAGAGGCAAAAGAAGAGGTTTTTCCATAGGAGGACACATAATTAGTCTTGCAATTTTTTCTCGTAGAGGTCAAAATCAAAACTAGAGTCATCCAAGTGGCCACATGTTTGATAAAAAAAAAATCAATGCCATTATTGCAATAAATTTGGACATTTTTCATATGAATGTACAAAGAATTAATATGATCATGGAGATAAAGGTCAAAACAAGTCGAGCAACACAAACACTTTGACTAGCATAATTTTTTTGGCATGTGCATCCCCAATTGAATGCAATGTTGTCCAAGAAAGTTTATGTGACATATGGTATGTAGATTCAATATATAACAATCATATAATTGGTAATGTGAATTTATTTTCTAGTCTAGACAAATCAATTCAAATTGATGTCACACGTGGAAATATGTCATGAACCTCTAAAATAAATTATAATTTTTTTATACACATATATCTATGTAAAAACATCTTTATGTTCCTAGAAAGTAATAGTTACAATAGAACAAGTAAATCTATTGTAGCTTTGTATAGTCACTTACATAATTTCTAAACTGCTCTTCGACATGTTGCACAACTATGGACGTTTATAAGATTAAAGGCATGTCGTCTTCATATGTGAAGGTGATGTTTTGTTCCTCTTACGTTTATCTTGTTAAAGGTTTACAAAAGGTTGGATTATGCCTAAGGATAAGTCTTTGTTTTCATTTCCCTCCTAAACTATTAAGGCATGATCTAAGTTTGTATGTGAACATGCTTGAGAGACTAAGGGTATAGCCTCAATCCCATAATTTCCATGTAACAACGTTTTAAAGGATACAAGTTTTAACCTTGCTCCCTAAGTGCAAGGCTATAAAGTATAACATGGGAAAGGACCCAAGGTGTAACATTGGTACTAAAGCGCAAAGGCTAACATATGACAAGGTTTAAATGTTTCTATTTATATGTTTAACATTAGGCTATGTAGTCATACCATAGTTGAATATTGGAATGAATGCAACGATTGATATGCTATGATTGAAATTGGTCGTGAGTTATGATGGCTATAAATTTTGGTACCTTGGCTGACTTCTGAATTTAAAGTATTGTCCTGGCTATGAGTTCACATCATAGCCAATCCTTAAGGACTTTCTCAAGAATGAATCTTAGACATCCACCTATACACTATGATTGCACGGGTTTGATAATGTTCAATCTATCATTGTTTTTCTCCGAACCCTTCATTGTTTCGATTATTCATTCTGTAATTTAAGGGAGCCGAGGCTCTACTCTATCAATGGTGATTTTATGAGTTTCTTGGTGTAAATACTTGCTCGTGGTTAATGGAATTATTCCTGGTTGATTTCCAGAGTGTAAGAGAGGTATTCTCGACATTAATGGCCACCCATAGCTTGTTGGTTTACTACGAATCGAGCCCAACCATCATATTCGTCTTCAAACTACCTTTACCAGGTAACAACAACTTCTTAAAATATGCAAGGTTGTGTTAAAGTATTTTATGAACTCTCCATTGTAAAATATTTATACTTAATATTTCTTGTAGCAACAAGAGGGATAAGAGCGTTCAGAAGGAGCAGAACACCGACCCTCTTTGATATTCAAACCAAATAATGGAAACTGTATTTAATTACACTATTTAATACATTTCACTTTTATTATGGTTATGAATGTGGTCGATATGTTTGAAGTTGAAAGCATGGGTAAGGATGGCGATAGGGTCACCTTCTCCCAGTCCAGTGTCTTAGAACGCCAAGGTAAACTATGAAACCTTACTTTGTTTATTTTCCAGTTTTCATTATTTGTACCCTGTCACTAACTCACCTAGGTTTTTTTTATTGCAGGTGGCTCCTGGATAGGTTTTCGAGCCGTAATGGAGTTCAAGCTTATGCCTCCTTGTAAGATAATTTATTATCTTTTAGTTCAACCCTTAGTGTTTAAACTCACCGTGACAGAGGGCTTCATGGCCTCTCTATTCCAGCACTTTTCTTAAGCCTTTTTATGCGAATATTTTCTTGTTCTATGGTTTTAAAGGATTTTCCTAGGATCCATATTGGATGGACTTACCAGCACTTATGTTACTTGCAATACTTAATTTTATTGCTTAGAGTTATTTTAAATTTTTTATTTTGTTTAGTTAGATTTGAGCAATTCACATTGAGTTTATCAAATGGATTATTTTTGTTTGTTGTATTGAAAACGTATCTAAACTTATAATATTATTCCACCCTTTAGATAGTTTATATAACAAACAAGTTTGTGAACCTAAGTAACTACTTTATACCATGTAATTATATCTTTCATTAATTTTATTCCAATTGTTTCATTCATACATAAGGTATGAAGTCTTGATGTAGGTATGAATGCCCGAAAAAAGATACATAAGGAACTTTAAATTACTAACTCATATTTATTTTACGAGCACGACTATAATAACATGAAATAATATCTAGACTTGAAACATAATAGGAAAGATTGTGTGAACAAATATGCAATAAATTTATAATATATTTAGATGCATAAGGGATCAATACTTAAATAAGATACATAATAGATCAATATTTAATTCAGATGCATAATAAAATTCTTCTAAAAGAAAATAGTTGTGATTCCAGGTTAAAAATGGAAATCCTACCGTAACTAGTTATAATAGATAAGAAATACGAGAAGGAAATTGGCACCACTAATGGGAAAACATAAATGAAATAGTCATTCCTCCCAAGAAACTCCTATAGCATCCAATATCACTTGCTCCAGAGCCCCCGAGAATGTTCGTTGAACCATAAGAGAAAAATTCGCTTAATGCCCCATCTCTTGCATTATCAGATTCAATTCCCCGTCCAATGCTAGCCTCCTAATTTCTAAGGGACATACTATTATAAAGTATTTTTCCAAGGACTTGGTCCTTTATGAGCATCTTATTCTTTAGCACTCAACAAAGAGTTGTGAATCGATTTTTGGGAAGATGCCTCCCGCACTTTGATTTCTCACTCAGTAACTATAACCACTTGTATTTTCCTCTTGTGGGTTAGCAAACGCTCTTCAAAAACTATTTCAATTCTGTCCCCTCCAATATCTTTTATTAATAAAAGAATAATCCATTTAATTTGTTTTATTTTTTACTTTTTGTCAAAAATATTTAAAATAATAAAATATATTTTTCTAAAAGAATTAAATAACAATTTGTTAAATCTTGGTGTATTACATACACCTCCCCTTAGAGGATAATACCGTCCTTGGTTTTATTAAATTGCTGTCGTATTCTTTTATTTCTTAATTTTGGAATAGGATTGGATATCCCTCCCGTGTATATCTTTCCAATTCCCAAGTGGACTCTTTCAGACTAATCCTTCCTTACATGTGTCGGTGAATAGGACGAAATCCTTAAAAGGATCAACAATTTTTAGGATAGGCGCAGTGGTTAACATATGTTTTATTTTATTAAAACTTTACATACACTTTTCGTTCCAATCAAAATTTTTTCCCTTCTTCTCGAGTGAAGTTATGGGGTATGGTATCTTAGAAAATCCTTCAATAAAATTTTGATAATAACCCGTAATCACCATGATCGATCTTATGTCTGTTACATTTTTAGGAAATGGCCATTCAATGCTAGCCTTAATATTTTCAGGTCGACATATATTCCATCCTTGGACACTATGTGTCTTAGATATTGAATCATGTATTTAAAGAAGTCACATTTTTCTAAACTTAGCAAACAATTGTTGTTCTCTTAATACTTGTAAAAGTATTCGTAGGTGTTCTTCATGTTCTTTTTTATTCTTTGAGTAAACTGGTATGTCGTCTATGAACATGACTACACATTTGTCTAGACATTTATTCATAATACTATTCATTAAGCACATAACAACTGCATGTGTGTTTGTTAACCCAAAAGACATTGTGAGAAACTTGTAATGACTGTAACGGGTTCTAAAAATAATTTTTAAAGATTTCTTCATCTTTGATCTGTACCTAATGGTATCCAGAACTTATATCTATTTTAGAGAATATTTTTCCCCTTAGAACTGATTGAATAGATCGTCTATCGATAAGGGAAATAGATTTTTTACGAGTCACCTTATTTAGTTGTCGATAATCTATGCATAATATTAGAGTTCTGTCTTTCTTCTTTACGAATAAGACCGGTGCTCCCTAAGGGGAAACACTAGGTCGAATATACTTCTTGTCAATTAATTCTTGCAATTGTGATTTAAGGTTTGTAAGCTCTAATATATTCATCCGATATGGATCTTTCAATGTTGGTACCACTCCCGGTATCAGATCGATTGTAAATTTTATGTCTCTTTTCGGAGGTAGTCCAAGGACTTCTTCCAGAAAGATGTCTTTAAAATATTTTAAGATAGGTATATATTCTATTTTAAGTTTATTATAATTATGTTTTCCATCCATTACATAGACAACAAAACTTTACATCCCTTACGTACATATATTTTCATTTGTAAGGCAGAGATCTCTCTAATTGTAAACTTTCTAGGAATTCCTTTGACTTTAATTGTGTTTCCAGTATCAGTTATGCATGTAAAAGTTTTGTCATTACAATTCAATATAACTCTATTTTTTTATAACCAATCCATTACTATCAACACATCATAGGAACTTAATAGTAAAATATTCAGATCAACACATGTATTAAATTCATTCATTAATATTTCACAGTTTTTCACATATCTCCCATTGTAACAACTTTTGAATCCTTTTCTAAATAATTTTCTTATTTACTTTTATTTATTTCTTTCTTCTTCTCTTTTTTTATCTTCTTTTTTGTTTTTTACTTTATCTCTTGTTTTAGTACGGTCAAAGACCTATTTAATTCATAAAATATGAGATGACAACTAAGAGCGAAGATACTTCTATGGTACCACTTGTAAGCTACTAAGCTTACATCTTGGAAATATTTATTGAATATATGAAATAGTTAACTATTTGAAGGATGATTTACAATAGAGGCATTACATTGAATATATATGCATGAATGCGAAATCTTGGAATTTCTTCGAGATAGATAGTAACCCAAAACCTAATACTAGTAATAACTAATAGGTTAATAGTTAATAATAGTAATTGAAAACAATAGGTTTATTACACAAGATTTGTCTAGTTCAGAAGAATGTGCATGTAGTACAAATAAGATTCATGGGGTCATCTTAGCATTATTGAAGTTTCATGGAAGGGTTTTCCAAGATTGTGAAACACATTACCACTTGTAGTGCAAGGTAATTAGGTATGAATGGACTAGGGATTGAAATGATACTATTACAGAGATGAAAATACTACCAACTAGGGAACCAATCCAATGTATGCCAAATATGGATAAGAACTTCATGGTATCCATAGATGCTCTAAAGCAAGGATTCATTGTTGTATTTATGCAATAAGGTGGAGTAATAGATTAGGAATATTGTAAATTGGGAACTCACGAGGAAAATTATGCTACACATGATTTAGAGTTGGAATCAGTTATGTTGGCTCTAAAGTTATGGAGGAACTACCTTGCAGGGCAAAGCTTCACATTGAATAGTGATCATAAAATCTTATAATAAATTTTCATGCAAATGGATTTAAATGATGGACAAAGGAAATGGATATGATTTATGAATGAAGATGAAATCAGTATAGAATACATCAAAAAGAAATAGAATTGTATTTATTCCATTCACCTCATCTTCCATACACTATAATTCAACCCCTTACTTTTTTTCATTGATAACCCCAAACCTTATGAAATTTCGGAGTACTTCCATTCACCTCTGCCACTAAATATTTCAACATTTTATGGATGTTTAGATATATAGGGGACTAAAGGTACTAGTGGGATATGTAGATTCAAACTATGGTGATAATGAATATCAGGTTTCAAAAAGGGAATTGGAGGGAGAAAATTAATGATTGGTTCTCAAACACTGAGGTGGACTAATAATTCAATCATAAATATTATAAAGAGGGGGTCATCCTTGTGTTGAAATATTATAACTTTAAAGGATATTCTAAATGTATTTTACTGATGTACCCCAAGGGAGATGTAGTATTCCTCCATCAGGATGTTACTATTGTATTTGGTCATCATTGAGTCATGAGGTAAAGAATCCATTGTAAGTTAGGTCAATAGTACACTAATGAATATAATATAATATTGTAATGAGTCTTCCTAAGTGAATTTGGTCGAGTTACTTCAGTGGGGCTGACTTACTAGGTTAAAATTCAAGTGACAAAAAGAGTATAAATAGAGGAGTTGTGTTCCTCATTTGAACAGTCACTCACTTGTGTATATTTAATAGGGTATATATATATAATATATATGATGGAAGAAGGAACACCTATCTGGGGTCTTGTATTGTACTTTTTATACATCTTATACAGAGGAAGTTTTGATGGGTTTTCTTCCCCATGAGGGTTTCCAAGGACAAACATTTGTGTTCTTTTCTGTGGTTGTAATTTTCTATATTTCTGTAATCCTTTTTCATATGGTTATGATGTTATAATGATAAATGTTATCAGATCTGGTATAACCATTAAAATCTTAACTTGGTATTAGAGCTACCCTGAAAGAAGTCTCTATACCTCAATATTGGAGAAGGATCAAGAGCCAAAAAATTTAAAAGACATATACGAAATATTTATGTAGCATGTATAAAGTTTTCAGCCTCAAATCCACTATAATATAGGATATAATTATTCCTCCAACTCAGGGTTCCAACCTCTCCCAGGAATCATCCTTAAACCTGTTACCTAGGGATAATTGCAATATCTAGGGCTAGGAATATCCAAATGAAGTTTCAAAAGTTTTTTCAGATAGGAAACGGACTTTAGTTTTTGTAGTAAAAGTTTCATACCTTGAAGGTGAAACACTGACATGCAGTAGTCCATACAAGTTCGATATGCTGAATGGTTTTGAAATAAGTCACCTTGGGAAAATTCGCATAAATCCCAATTAGTGAAACCAATTATTCTCTAACCTATGAGGTAAGAAAGAATATAGACCAATATACCATAGTCAGATGTTTTAGACTTGGAGGATAAGGAATTGCGGATATCTAGTAGAAACAATATCAAGTAATTATGTAGAAGAAGTTGAAGAAAACTAGGGCATCAAATATTTTGCAGTTCTGATCACACTTTTGGGAAAATGAGTATTCTTCTTAGCTCTCCTTGAGGAGGCACATATTTCCATCCAATAATATATTAAAGATACATAATTTATAAAATTAGGGTTTCTCTATGAAACTCTAGGTCCACCAGAAACAACATTCGAGAAGAGCTTTCAAGCAAGCATCATATTGAAGCAATCTCATTGGTCAAAGAAGAAGTTGTAGATCTAGAAGGAGATGAAGACAAAGCACAATAAAGAATCTACCAAAAAAACAAACATAAGTATTTGAATTGTCTTTCCTATATATGTTGTGTATTATGCATGATAGAATGTTTGCATTAATGATAGTATACTACTAATATGCATGTTATGGGTAAGTATCCCATGGTTCTATGAAACACTCCATTGATACTTATCTAGAACGAAACCTCTTTGCCGACATATTGTATTAGTGAACAATCTCAATGATGTTATGGTAGAGATGGCTGACATCTGGAAAAAAAATTCGTGAGATATGGATGAATCTTATATTGGCTAAAATAGTTGCATGATTGTATCATTATGCATAAAAATTTGTCCTTATGCATATGTCCTATGGAATTTTTATAACCATGGAACTGGTGCATTTGAATTTAGGAAATATCACATACAATTTCCTACAAGAAAAGGATGATAATTTTTCCAAAGAAAAAGTGATGACAATTAAAGATTCACTCCAATAAACATACATGAAGATGAACCTAAAGCTCTTAGTGTCAGAGATACCATGACAGAAGAAAGAGCTTTAGAAGAATATTAGAGAGTGGTAGATCCACCTTGAGAGATGAAGATACCATCTTGGGTACAAGAGAAAATTCAAGATGAAGAAAAGTACGGTGGGACTTCCAAACTAAAGTAAGAGCCCTTGGGTAAACTCTAGTTATGTGGAACATTTGAGTGACATCATTGATGTAGACTTGTACAGCTATGGAAGAAGCTATGATCAAAGAATAACATTTGATACTAGGAATGATGTTCAGGATATGGTTCCGAGACCTAAAGGGAAGTCTGTAGTGTCTTCCATATGGATCTACAAGAACAAGTATACACAACAAGGTTTGTGTTTTTCCTGAGAAAGAGGGAATAGACTATGGCATGCCATACTCTATTGAACAGAACCACTTCTCTAGTAAAGTAGAACTGTATATCAAGCGAATACCATCTATGCAGAATAGGAATTGTATGAGCTTAGAAGGCACCCATAGATAATCACATCCAATTACATAAGGAGCTTGACAATTATCTAGAGTGATGAATATCTTAACCTTTTCTACAAGGTTGAATATGGAAAGCTATACAAGATAACAAGCTCACATATGGGTGCAAGATGAACTTTTCGACAAAGTTCAAGATAAAGGATCTTGGTATCTAGTAACCTGAGATGGATACATAGAATATTAGTAGTAGAGGATTTTACATGTCACTCCAGTACATAATGTTTCGATACCTAGAGTACAAAATGCAGAGGGAGGATGATGCTTTGCTTTAGGTGGAGTTTGTGCAGAAGATATTTGAGTTCGATTTGATATGATAGGATGGGAAGCTTCCTAATGGACTAAGACTTTACCAAGAGTAAAGTGGGTTCCAACCTTGAAGGTTGAATGTGGAAGGCTGGGATATGTTGATGGCCTGACATGACAAATTCATGGTAGAATAAATGAATGAAGAATACCAATCATTAATGAACAATGATGTTTGGGATATAGTACCCAAACCAGAAAGTAAGATTGTGGTATCTTCCAAGTGGATCTACAAGATAAAACATGCTACTAATGGAAGTATTGAAAAATACAAGGCAATATTGGTGGCTAGAGTACACTTCCATTAGAACCATCATGGCACTTGCTTCCTTGATGAAGTGGGATCTATACCAGATGGATGTAAAGACAAGCTTCCTAAATGGTATGATTGAGGAAGAGTTTTACATCGAACAATCACAAGGATTTGAAGTCGAATACAAAGTGAATCATGTATGTAAGTTGAAGAAGGTTCTGTATGGACTGAAGAAAGCTCCTAGATCTTGGTATGGAAGAATAGATAGCTTCTTAACAAGCTTGGGATTTACCAAAAGTAGATTTGATCCTAACCTTTACCTCAAGGTTATGGATTATGAAACTATCATATTATTGTTGTATGTGGATGATCTATTTCTATTAGGAAATGAGAAAGAGATCACAGAAAGTTGCAAGAAGAATCTAGCTGGAGAAATCGAGATGAAATATCTTGGATTGATGCACTATTTCCTCGGGTTGGAAGTGCGGCAGATCCCATAAGGAATCTTTCTAAACCAGGGAATGTATGCAATAGAAATATTGAAAATATTTGATATGTTGGATTGCAAAGACATGGCCACACCCATGGGCACCAACCTGAAGTTGTTATTTGATGAATCGCCAGAGTTAGTGGATATGACTTAGTATAGATAGATCATTGGGTCATTGATGTATCTGATGAATACAAGGCCAGATATATGCTTTTCTATGAACACATTAAGTCATTATCTAGTTAAACCTATATGGGTTCACCTGATAGTTGCAAAGCATGTGATGAGGTACCTAAAGGGTATGATAGACTTTGGACTATACTATGATAGAGATCATGACTACAAATTGTATGGATATATGGATTCAGATTGGGAAATAAGTGTCACAGAAAGAACAAGTGTATGATATTGTCTGAGATATGCTATGATCTAATGGATGATAAAAAAATAGTCCAATGATGCTCTCAGCACGACTGAAGCAGAGTACACAGCAACTTGCTCTGCTATTTGAGAAGCCATATGTCTTCGAAAATTGATGACAGGTCTATTTGATATGGAGTTGGGTACCACATTGATTCTATGTGACAACCAGATTTGTATAAAGATGACAGAGAATCCTATGTTCCATGATAAATCAAAGCACATAGAAATTCAGAATTTTTACATAAGGGATATGGTATTGAAGGGAGATATAAAACTCTAGTATGTGAGTAGCAATGTGCAAGTTTCTGATGTGTTTACCAAGCTTCTGTGAAAATATTGGTGTATTTCAAATAAAACTTTCCCTGCAAGGAGGAATAATGATGATGATACATACTTCCCTCTCAAGGAGGAACAATGATGATGATACATATTTTTCTTACAAGGAGGAATGATGATAATATGAAACCTTCTAAGAAAGGAGAAACAGGTCGAATATATAGAATCTCTTTGGAAAGGAAGAACAAGTCGAAGATATAAACCCTCCTTAGACAATGGGAGAGAAGGTTGATATAGATCCTCCCTAGAAAAGGGAAGTGATGATGAGACTGTCATTGATGATAGTGATGCTACGGTATGAAAGAGGCCAAGTGCACCTGAAGATGCTAACAAAGTCCAACATTCACTTGTTGACGATAGTAGCCTCTCTTGAGGATGGTCTTGAAGGTATAACACTATGTTCATGAGAGTGGTACTTACTATCTAAGGATGGCCCTGCAGATGTTACTCTTGCATGCAGAGTACCCACATTCATTTGTGGATACCTATAACATCCCCGACCCTCCGACCAGTGAAGAGGACGCTTCCAAGCAAACAAAAACCTCTAGGAAAATAGCCCCATGAAGATGAACATACATATAATGCTGATATAAAATGCTCAGGACAAAAAACATGCTCATATGCTTAAAACATACAAGGATGCATAGTTACTCAACATACACCGGAAGCAAACATATACATTCCAGCATCAACATGTTCATCATTATGATTCACTACACATTAGACAGTAAATGTAAATGTAGAAGAAAAATGGACAAGAATGCTTGTCTGATAAATATCTCGTCCCGCAACCAGCTATGTCGCTGCAACGTTCCACCCAACCATAGGCCAGAGTGCTCATCAATCTCTCAGGAACACTGCCACCCCTGAGATGGGCATGATTCCTCAAGGAATAAGGGTCAAAGCAGGCTTACACATAGCCAAGCTACACAAATCAGCCAAGCCCACACAGTAGGGTTTATCAGGCCTTCAAGGAGCTAGGAAAGGTTAAATGCTAAGTTGGTGGTCTTAATGGAGAGTTAAGGACACCTACACTAGAGCTAACCTAACTTATAAGACATCCACATACCCAACACCAGGAATTAGTCCTTTCTCTGCTTCACAGTCCCTCAGGCCTTGACTTCCCTTCCCAATACTCTTCAAGGGTTGTGGAGAAGAAAGCTAGTAGTCTAGCTCTATCTGAGTGGTTCCCAAGCACCGGGTTTCTCAAGCATACCTAGCCTCTAATCCCACTCTAAATAGTCTGAAGGCCAACCACTGCATACCCGCAATAAAACAAGCAGTTCATAGCGCTGTGAAGAAGATAAAGACAACATGGTGACAAACCCAAAGAAAAAGGTGAACACAGCTCAAGTCAACAAGAAAAATCATAGTTTTTCTTGGCCCTAGCATGGACAAAACAACTCAGCAGAAACCCCGCAAGATAATTGCACACGCAGCAACCAAAACCAGGGAGATATCTGCAACCCAATCCCATACTGAAACAATGGGAACCTTATACAGTCCACATATGGGGAAGAAAATAGATTCCTAGCATTAACAGGGAAAGCATATAAATAGTAGATTCATTCCCCTTAGGCCACTCTTCTAGCTTACTGCATGAGATCACAATTCCCCAACCCCTGCATGAGGTAAAACCATCAGATTTTTGTCCTGTGCATGAGGATTAAACAAAAACGATGGGGAAATTCCCCCAAGCGGTGCATGAGGAAGTTCAGAGAGAGAAAAATTCATGTGAGGGTGAACAGTACTCAACCACCAAAATGGAGTCGTGGGAGGAATGGAATCATGGTTTGTTCCCCTGCCCCCAGCGTGAGTGAAGAGGAAGAGTCCGTTGGTGGAGTGGGCATGTGGGAAAGGATTGACAGTCCTCCAACACCCACCACTACTCAACAATAATTGCTCCCAGACAGAAGAAGTTTAAATGGGTGGCCAACACATGGAAAACTCCCAATGACCCCCACGAGTTAGACAACCCCCCACCCCCCCTTAACCTTAGGAATCATGCCCTTTTCATTTAATGTTGCACCATCGTAGCTAGTTGTAGGTTTATTTTAATTAATGTGCATATTTACATGATTTCTGAAACTATAATGTGCCAGATAGCATGATATACCATCGGCAATGATCCCTATTGCCGAAGCATACACAACCAAATCAATGGTGGGGCTTTTGCCTTTAGCTCCACACCATGATTATTTACAAAATATGCATCATGTATCTTTTAATGCAAATGGGGTCAAAACTGGGTTATTACAATCCCCTCCCCTNAGGAATGCATATACCATTTGCACATTCAAAATTTCAAAATTTTGCAGATCTGTCCCATGTTCAATTATTTACTTTGAACTTTCAGGACCAAGCCCCTCGGCGTCCATGAGCTTCTCTTGTTGGTTCTCATCTTTCAGCTCATCCCCAAGTTGAGGAACTTTCTGGCTGCTACCCTCTTTATGTTCCCTCGTTGGGCAGTCTTGGCGTAAATGATGTCCTCTGCATTTCCAACATTTTGTTGGCTGCTTCATCTTTACTTGCTCAACTTTCTTTGATTCTTCATGCTTGGAACGTTTCTTAATGGATCATTTGTATGAATGTCCCATCATTGATCCACTTTTCTTGCCTTTACTGATTGCTCCTAGAAGGGTTTTTGCTTCCTTTTGTAAACAAATAGAGTCTTGCAAAATATGGCAGTTCATCTCATTTTTCCTTTTCTGTATCTTTAGCATCTCTCCAAGATTCTCTTGGGTCTTGGAAATTGTTTGAAGGAGACTTCCAGCCAAGTCCAACAGTTTTTGGTCGGCTGCCATGATCAATGTGCACCACTGGATTTCACTTTTCTCACCTATGAAATGCACCATTGAAATTCTGTCAGACCAAGCATAATATAGGATTTAAAATCAGTCAATTAATTACCCAATTGGAATGACAGTCCAAGTCTCATCAAGGAGACTTTCATACTTTTCATGCCTTTCCAACATGCACATGAGCTCATTCATGTCCATTCTTGGGGAGGGAATTAACTATTCTAGCATTCACAATTTACTTTAAGCAAATACACACATTTTATTTTTAGTCATACATGCATTCAACAATCTTTTGTTTTCACCAATGCATATATATATATATATATATATATATATATAATCAAAAGGCAAGAGAGAGCAACAAGAGTTTTTTTCCCCTCTTTGCCTTGTTCCATCCTAGAACCCACACCACCACTATGGTTTTTCATGCTCTCAGCCTCTTTCACTTCACCATGAATGCTGGACCAATCCCTCTTGGTCATGACACTTAGTGTCTTAGGTCTATTTCAGACCTCTCAACCATGGACCTTCCCCACATGGTTTGTTTTGGCTGCTAGGACCCTCACAGTCTTACTAGCACCTTTTTCATTACTGCTCATTCTGAGCTCTTCAGGATAGTCACATGTCCACATGCATCCCTAGGATGCTCTCGTAGTCCTTGCTCCCAACGATACCTATATCCAAAAATTGAATAGATTCACATGTTTAGTTTATTCTCATAAATTTTTATCTCTAAAACAAGAGCTTAAAACATCATAATTGAATCATGTACACATGTATATTCATAAACAAGATATTGCAAAATAATCCAATACGTATCTGTATTGTGCATTTCCTCTCTGGTACACAGGATCCTGCTTCACTTTGCAAGCCTTGGGATTACCTATGGACTTGGATGTTAGGTCAGCACACATGATTCTTTACAACATCCTTTTATATATATCCAGCACAGTCAAACCAACCTTCAGTTGGGTTTATCAGACCATCAACAAATCACCTACACTTATCTCCACAATACACTTATATCAACAATGCACTTATATCAACAACTAATCATCAGCGTTATTGCTCTAAAACTGTAATCGTACTTCACATCATTCACTATCAAGTATTGAGACACTAGGAATGCGTCCACTCCCTAGGGTGTAATCAATATTGAAAAACCCTTTCATGATTTGACATCGAAAAAGTGTGCACCCTTTTCCAGTGTGTGCCATGTAGGCCCTATTCATACTCAAGCAATCGATCATCATGGAAATAAAATCAAAACATGTTCTGCATATGGAATTTTAATCATTTTACATGCATATTCTTAGCTAGGGTCACAGAACACTTATCCATTTGCTGATGCAGTATTCCTTCATTAAGGAGGAATGGGGGCTCCCTTCTCTAAGTTGACAGTCTCTAGGTTTTCCAACCCAACTCCTCTTTTCATTTCATATCCACACATGTCTTCCTGACATAATCTATACCATCTCACTCATGTTGCTTTCCAAACATGTAGTGCAGATGAGACATTTCCAAAATGTCCAATGGAGTTTCATCCGAAACCCATTTCCAAGATAAGGGAAACCTTGCCATGAAGTTTGGTTCCTACAGGCCATCACACATGATCTTCCTATAGTGTGTACCCTTGGCACATTCATCAAATAACCAAACAGTCAATCATTATCTGATAATACAATCCAAATTTGATTGTTCCATAACCAAGCAATGACATTAGTAATTAAATTCAATGAGAATTTGCAACTCTGTTTACTACAGAATTGATTTGCTTGGCAATGAGGTGATCCTCAATTGTGGGTCTCCTGTAAGCAGCACCACTATTCCCATTACATTTTTATGCTTACTAGTATAACATGAATACCCACTTACAATGCGTCCTCCTGACACAATCTTATGCAAGCCAATAGTGATTAATAGTTGTCAGCAATTTCTCAAATCTGAAATTCCCAAATTCAAATTTAACAACCCATTATGCATACAAACTATTTTCACAGCCATGAGACTCTTCTCATAAGGTTTGGCTCTTTCACATAGTAGATTCCGTCATTTGTCATGGTCTTACTCTCATTGCTTTGCTCTAAACAATCTACCTGAAGCCTAAACTTCAATTAGCCAAACACTTGGTAAGTCTGGATGCATATAACCTTTTCATTGCTGCAACCATCACTGAAGCATTTTTAGAATTTATAAAATTCAAATACTTCCAGCTGTTAATCACATCAATATTACAAAAACTCTTTTACTTCATGCAATAATTATCATACTTTAATTACAGGGTACAATCCCCTCATTTATGTAATTTAAATGAAAGGTTTAGATAATTCTTACTTCACAAGCGTATCATTGGTACCACCTTGCCCTTCATTAGAGCATTTTCGGCATCCAGTTGATCATGACTACCCTCTTCATGCACTTAATGTCCAGCATTCATAACAGATCTTGAAATGGTTGTAGAATTGTCATCAATTCATCATTTTATCCATTATTTATTCATAATGTCACATGCACTATCTCAATGCATTCATGCAATGCATCACAACTTTTGCACCCATACTTATGTAATCAGTTATTCACACCCTTCGTATGCATCCATTCAATGCATAACTACAATATTTATAAAATATTTTAATGCATATCCACTCAATGCTACCTTGCATTGATTCGGGAATACTATGCATTCAAACATACCATGCATGGCCTAACCATGACTACTTCATATAGGATGCATGACTATAATCAGGGTCATCAGTACTTACTTTCCTTGGGCTACTAAGCTCATAACAACATAATATAGGCATGACACATTTCTATATGAACGTAGTATAAAATTCAAATACCCACATGGTATGAGACCTCTTGCTTTTACCACTCCATGCAATTGTCATAATTAAACTCTTACCTTCATGGGTCCTACTTACAACCTTGACATTACCAATTTGGTTGGTCCTTTGCAGGAGATTGCAGAATTTGCTCACCAACTTTTGATTCTAGACTTGTTTCCTTATCCCTTTCTCCATAGGGTTGCTGGTCACATTCATCAGCATCAGCAACATATTCATCCATGTCCATGTTGTTGTTGGTTTTTCCACTAATGCCAACACCAATGCAATAATTAGAATTAGTGGTTCATTACAAATGTATAATTCACCAACATGTAATATCCTATGCATGGATGACATATCCTCAATATGTACAAGACTTATAAGATGTACTCATAATTAGCAAGGCAGGGTTTAAGGAGATTTCCCTTTTCAAGTCCATCATCTTTGCATAGAACTCCTCTTCCACACAACAACTGGTTTGACTTCATAGTCCTTGCTACCTCTAGGCATGCAATTCCCAGATTTGTCTATGTTAATAGTAGCACATTTATTCATCAAGCAATCATTAGTACTTTGCAGCACCACATTCAAACTCTGGTGATTATCCTTTTTTCCCTGTTGGATAAGCTTTCAAATGCCTATCCACATGCTTCATTCTGACCTCGAGTGTGTAAACCATACCACTTCTAAAATGATGAGTTTCACCAAATTTAGGAAAAACACACACAACTGTGGTTTGTTCTGGAATGCTAGCTTCAACCACCTAGAGTTTTCTCCCTTTTCAGTCCTAAAACTGCTAAGAAACCCAATGAGAAATTCATTGCAAAACCCACTAAGACACTAGCTGGAATTTGCTGAAAATTCCACTGAAAACCCCAATTTTTCTTTCCCCCTATCAGCTCTCTTCCCCACTATCTTTCTGACATTTCGGCGATCAAAACGTCTAATTTCCTTCGATGTCCATCGACGGTTTGTTCACCTGTTTCCTTCCAGCGTGTCAGAATTGTACTGGTTTAAGCTTCTGATCTGCATCGACAATGCCAAGGATTGTTCATCGACAGTCAAATAGCTAACGATTTCCACTGTTTCAGATCTTCAACCATCTAGTATTTCAATCCATTTATCGGCGATACCAAACCTTTATCGGTGGTTGGAACCCCTAGTCACTGCGACATCAGTGGCCGGATGCACTACCCATCGGGTGAATAGTCTCTTAGGTAGCCGCAATGACAGGTTCATCAACTATTAGTATTTTTTGATCGGCAGTCTCATTGTATAAATTTCACCGATGGCCGATGGTTTTCAACACTTAAACAAAATTCCAAATTTTTTTCTTCTTCCTTCCATGTTAGCGAACCCAACTAATTTCCGCCGACAGCATTGACGGTCCGAACGACTAAACTTTTTTGACACCAAAGGTCAATATGGGATGTTTCCTCAACTACATGGAGCCGGTGTTTCGGCGGTCTTCAACTGATCTCCGTCGAAACTACGGCTCCCGCATCCACTTAGTTTCATCGACGGCCGAAAATTCCCATAGTTAGAAAAATTTTCTGAAATTTCTTCTTTAACCTTCCTTCCACCACTTCATCAGCTCAAACGTATTTTATTCCTTCCCTATGTATCGGTGCCTTCACTATCTATTTTCTGAAGTTTCAACTATACCACAACTAGTCATCGACAATCCAATCCTTTAATCATCGTTGATTGTCGATGGTACTATCACTTCAGCTTTCTGCGGCATCGATGGTTAGGGAGTCTATCCGTTGGAAGGATAGTCCACTAGCTGGTCGCAATGGCGGGTGCATGAACAACTAGACCTTTCTGATGTTCATCGATGGTTCCATCATATAACTTCCACTGATCATTGATTGTATTAACACTTAGACAAGTTTTTGAAATTTTCTTGCTACCGCATCGACTGGTTCATCATCTAAATTTTACCGATGGTCTCGACTAAGCGAACTAGTGTTTCGGCAGCCTTCACGGGATCTCCGCTGACATTTCGGTGCTCCCATCATCTAATAATCAGTGATGGAATCAACTAACTTCCGCTGATCGCCGATGATCAGAATTAGAAAAAATTTTCCAATATTTTCTTTCCTTCGTCTTTTCTATGCCGACGGCATCAGGGATATGAACAACTACTCATCGCCGTTGTTTCAGCGATTCCATATTCTATTCTCCTCCGATGTGTCTGCGGCTCAAACAAACAAAAAATTCCACCACATTGGCAACCCAAACCTCTAAATTTCGCTGATGAATTCCATACTTAGAGAAATTTTCAAAAAAAAATTCTCTTTCTACTTTCTTCCACCGACGTTTCAGCACCTGTGTCATCTATTTTTTGTCGACGATATCGGAAGCATTTCTGGAAAAAAGGGTCGATGTTTCGGCATTTTCCACATCTAATTTCTGCTAATGTTGTGGCTATGCCATCACCTATCCTTCACCAATCAATCCACTAATCTCTGCTAAAACTCCGGGTGCTCCATCACCTATTTTTCGGTGAAACTTCCTTTATCCTCCATCGACGATTTCCACTTCATCGATTGCACCATTAACTAAACTCCAGCGACATTTGGTGGTCCGATCTTATAAAATTTTTCAATGCATCGGTGATCCAAGTAACTATCCTTCTCCTTTCTGCCACCGATGTATCGGCACCCTCATCTTCTAACTTTCATCGACGTCGAGGTCTTTATCGGAGGTTCTTCGAACTGACAGGCCGACGCTTCAGTGGTCTCGTCTTCCATCCTTTTCCGACGTGTCGACACCTCCAACAACTAATTTCCTCCGGGCTGTGCATCGACTACATGATCAATTAACTGGCATCGTTCCAAACAACAAAACTTCAATGATGGCCAAGGTATGTATCAGACGGCTGATAAACTAATCTATCCACTGCATCGAAAGGGCTTCCCACTAAGTATTCCGATGCGCCGACAGTATGTCACTTAGAAATATTTAATAAATTCTCTTATGTCTGCCTCTCGTCGGATGGCCTTTGGACTACGCTTTCTGACGTATCGAGGAAGCTTCGCACTTAGTTTTCCAATGACCCGATGGCTAGGCACTTAGACAATTTTTTGTGAATTTCCTATCTTTCATTGATTTTATTTAGGGCAGAAGGAAGCCTCCCTATGCTAACTGGTTCTTCATGGCCCTCTGAGTCCCAATGCTGCAATGATGGCTCTATCACTACATCTTCACGGCCCATTCAGGCTCATGCTGTGACATTTTCTCCCCGACCCTCCGACTGGCGAAGAGGACTCTACCAAACAAACAAAAACCTTTGGGAAAATAGCCCCATGAAGATGAACATACATATAATGCTGATATAAAATGCTTAGAACACAAAACATGCTAATATGCGTAAAACATACAAGGATGCATAGTTACTCAACATACAATGGAAGCAAACATATACATTCCATCATCAACATGTTCATCATTATGATTCATTAGACATTAGATAGTAAATGTAAATGTAGAAGCAAAATGTACAAGAATGCTTATATTATAAATATCTCCTCCTGCAACCAGCTATGTCGCGTGCTCATCAATATCTCAGCAACACTGCCACCTCCGAGCTAGGCATGATTCCTCAAGGAATAAGGGTCAAAGCAGGCTTACACATAGCCAAGCTACACAAATCCGCCAATCCCACAAAGTAGGGTTTATCAGGCCATCAAGGAGTTAGGAAAGGATAAATGCTAAGCTAGTGGTCTCAATGTAGAGCCAAGGATGCCTACACCAGATATAACTTGACTTCTAAGACATCCACATACCCAACACCAGAAATCAGTCCTTTTTCTGCTTCACAGTCCCTCAGGCCCCGAGTTCCCTTTCCAATACTCTTCAAGGGTTGTGGAGAATAAAGCTAGCAGTCTAAATATGTCTGAGTAGCTCACAAACACTAGGTTTCTCATGCATACCCAACCTCTAATCCCACTCTAAATTGTCTGAAGACCAACCACTGCATACCCGCAGTAAAACAAGTAGTTCACAACTTTGTGAAGAAGATAAAGACAATAGGGTGACAACCCCAAATGAAAAGGTGAAGACAACTCAAGTCAATAAGATGACTCAAATTTGTTCTTGGCCCTAGCATGGCCAAAACAACTCAGCAGCAACCCCACAAGATAATTGCACAGGCAGCAACCAAAACCAAGGAAAGATCTACAACCCAATCACATATTGAAACAACGGGAACCTTACATAGTCCATAGATGGGGAAGAAAATGGATTCCTAGCATTGATAGGGAAATCATATAAACAGTAAATTCATTCCCCTCAGGCCACTCTTCCATCTTTTTGCATGAGATCACGATTCCCCAACCCCTACGTGAGGTAAAACCATCCGATTTTCGGCCTGTGTGTGAGGATTAAACAAAAATGATGGGGAAATTCCCCCAAGCAGCACATGAGGAAGTCCAAAGAGAGAAACATTCACATGAGGGTGAACAGTACTCAACTACCAGAATGGAGTCATGGGAGGAATGGAATCATGGTCTGTTCCCTTGCCCCCAGTGTGAGTGAAGAGGAATAGTCCACTGGTGGAGTGGGCATGTGGGAAAGGACTGACACTCCTGCCACACCCACCAGTACTCAACAATAATTGCTCTCAAATAGTAGAAATTTAAAGGGGTGGACAACACATGGAAAACTTCCAATGACCCCCATGGGTTAGATAACCCACCCCCCCTTAACCTTAGGAATCATGCCCTTTTCATTTAACGTTGCATCGCCATAGCTGGATGTAGGTTTATTTTAATTAATGTGCATATTTACATGATGCCTGAAACTACAATGTGTTGGATAGCACGATATACCATTGGCAACAATCCCTATTGCCAAAGCATACACAACCAAATCGATGGTGGAGCTTTTGTCTTTAGCTCCACACCATGATTATTTACAAAATATACATCATGTATCTTTTAATGCAAACGGGGTCAAAAATGGGGTATTACAATACCATAGTAAGAAAATCGTTTGCTAATAGTCCCATATTTCATGTTGAGGATGTCCTACGATGAATCCTCACAAAATATAGGGCTGACTCTTAAGTGTGGTCAAGATATGCCTTGCAGAAATTACTATTGTATGGAGAGTATTAGGGATAATTTTACGGGAGAAATTTATCCCATTGGCCAATTTTAGGGGTTTTTCTTGAAAAAAATATTTTCCATTTTATAATTTTTGAAGCCCTGTTTCACCTAATTTTGAGGGGGTAGACTTTTTTTACCCTAAAAATCGCCAAATTATTGTATAAACAATATAAAATCCTTGGAAATTAAAATATTTTTTGAAAAATATCGCCAAACATTTTAGAGTTGGAATTTTAAGAATTAGTAAGATTCACCAACATTTATACAGTTTTAAATACCCATGGTTCCTTAAAATCATCCCTGGAGAGTATACCTACATTTATATGTAGATTCCATAGAATAACACTCCCTTGGGAGTGTTCCTTGCTTTAGTTTTAAGGATTCTATATGATTTGTCCTCACAGGTGTCATATCATAACACTCGCATGGAGTGGTCCTAGCTATAATAAGCTGAGAATGTCCTATGATGAGGGTCGACACGTAGGTGCAGTCGATATCTGCAGCTGCAGACAAAAATATTTTGAGAGTATGACTACATGTATATGTAGATACCATAGTATAACGCTTGCTCAAAAGTGGTCCTAGCTTTGAAGTTGAGGATGCTCTTCAATGATTCCTTATGGACGATAGGGCCTGTATATAGGTGCATTTGAGATCTACATTCAATTGTAGATAATTCAGTTGGTTGATACTATGGACCCTGCGTGTTAAGGTGGAGTAGACTAATGGAGGATTGCATCATCCTTGGAGCTATTTCCTAAAGTTATATGTATTGATCATCGAAGAAAGAGATCATGTAAATTACAGGTAGTGTTGATAGAAAGGATCGAGAAGATCAAAGTGTTGTTGCAAAGGATCGAGAAGATCAAAGTGCTACTGCAAAGGATCAAGAAGATCAAAGTGTTTCCGTAAAGGATCGAGAATATCAAAGTGCTGCTGCAAAGGATCAAGAACATCAAAGTGCTGCTGCAAAGGATCGAGAATATTGAATTGTTGTTGTAAATGATCGAGAAGATCGAAGTGTTGTTGCAAAGGATTTAGAAGATCGAAGTGATGCTACAAAGGATCGAGAAGATGGAAGTGCTGATGGAAAGGATCGAGAAGATCAAAGTGCCACTAGAAAGGATCTAAAGATAGAAGTGTCGTTGCAACATATCAAGTGATCGAGTGCTGTAGAAGATAAAGACTCAATGTTGAAGAAGATGATTTTCCAATACTAAAGACATTGAAGATTAATTTTTCTAGTTACTAATGATTGTTGAAAACTTCCTATGATGTATAAATGTATTGCCTTGATGATGTTGCAGATGCTCCATCTCTTATTACTCCTAAAGTTGATGATGATGTTGTCAGTAGAATACCCTTCTTGTTAAGGGGGAGTCTTGAAATATTGTAACTTTAAAAGGATCTTCCAAATGTATTTTACTGATGTACCCCAAGGGATATGTATTATTCCTCCGTTGAGATGTTACTATTGTATTTGGTCATCAACGAGTCATGGGGCAAATCCTCCATTGTAAGTCAAGTCAATAGTACCCTAATGAATATAATATAATATTGTAATGAATATTCCTAAGTGAAGTCATCCTAGTCAGTTAAGTGGGGCCGACTTGTAAGGTTAAACTTCAAGTGACAAAAAGAGTAAAAATAGAGGAGTTTTGTTCTTGATTTGAACACACACTTACTTTTGTATAGTGCATATGAGAGAGAGAGAGAGAGAGAGAGAGAGAGAGAGAGAGAGAGAGAGAAATATGCTAGAAGAAGGGGCACCTGTCTGGGGTCTTGTATTGTACTTTTGATACATCTTATACAGATATTTTGCTGGGATTTATTCCCCATGAGGCTTTCCCAGGATAAATCTTTGTGTTCTTTTGTGTGTCTATACTTGTCTATCTTTCAGTGATCCTTTTGCATATGGTTATGATGTTACCATACTAAATGTTATCATATATGTTATAACCATTAAAAACTTAACACCTCGAAGAATATGAGAGTATCTTGGAGGATTAATGTTAACATGGTGTAGGAATACCAATACGACTAAGTGTTGGAGTCATTATCCAACCCACACATCTTTATTTGGTAAATTTTGCCTAATTATCCACTTATCCTAAGTTATTGACTCGATTTAGTGACACTGGCATCAACTCGATCATCCTCCTTCAATCAGAGAGGCCAACTAATCCTTCTCATTCAATCGGGGAGGCTAACTGAGATTCCTCCTTCAATCAAGGAGTGAATATGGGTTGATATGCATGATCTAAGAGCCTCAAATGAGTTAATTAATGGTTATTCCACCTACTTTCAGTTAAACTGTAGCTGCATAGGCGCTTGCATCATTATTTTGCATATTTTTGGTGAATTCCAGCTAATGGGAGTGATTTAAGGCACCTCCAACCACTTTTGATGCGTCAGTTTAGTTCAGTTCACTTGATACCAACTAACTGAAGTTAGATATGTGCCCCCACACACTAATTGACAAGCAGTTGAGTTCTAATTAGTTAGTCTCAGTCTTTCTTGCCTATGATTTAGTTAGGGTTCAATTAGAGTCAATTATGGTTGTGATTAGTGGTTAACTAATGTGTTTAGTGTGTATAACTAACAACTAAGCCACTCTCATGTTATGAAATTCGAATTACCTCCCCGGAATTCAAATTTTATTTCTATTCATGCAAGTGTAACACATTGTATCTCTACTTTTTATTATTGAATACATTTTATAGCTCCAACTCCTAATTGCAGTTTTTTCATGTCAAATTTATGTGCAATTGATTCATGAATGGTAAATGAAAATTTTCATATGGTATCAGAGCCACAGTGGGATAGGGCTCTTCTTCTTCAACAATATTTCTTGATTGATCTATGATGCATTTTGAGTAGAAGCTCAAAAATTCCAACACTGCACTAGAAGCTGAAGGTTTACCACATAAATCCTAAGCAAAGGAATTGTTGATCAATATAGCTTGATTAACTAAGATAGATGTGATGAAAACCTAAAAAGTGTAGGATGTCTAACCTTACGGTGCCCTTTTTGTGTTTTTTGTAGGTTTTTGAAAGACTTCTACTGCATTTTCTACAGTAGAAAAATGACCTCTTCTGTGGATCCTCTTACTCCTTTCAACTACCATCAGTGGAAAGGAGACATGGAGATTCAATTGCACACCAAAGGAATCTATAGAGTCACAATGGATACCAAGATATAGATAAATCATGTTGTATACAAAGAAATATAATGGAATAATATTGATGAAGCTTTTTGATTTCTATGCCTTTCGATTTCTAAATATATTCTCTCCATATCACTAGATTGAAGTATCTAAAGGAAATTTGGGATAAACTTGCTGACCTGTTTGATAATAAAGATGACACGAGGATCTATCAGCTAGAGAATGAGCTAATTTCTCTTCAATAAGACAAATTCGAAACTCTAAATGACTTCTTCACAAATTTCAAGCACTTGGTGCTCTAGTTGAAGCAGTGTGAAGTGAAGAAGGAGGATGATAAACTCATTCTCTCCATTCCTTCCAAACTTGGCACAATTTACTCACACTAGTGGAAAATCAGAGATTAGTGACCACGAGACCAAAAAATTTGGTCACCACAGTTCTTTTAAAGGGATAAATGACCAAAATTGATAATTCTAAGTGAGATAACTAAAAATGACCAAGATAAATGACCACTTTTGGTCATGGGATAAAAACCAACTAAAAACGACCAACATAAATGACCACTTTTGGTCACGAGATAAAAACCAACTAAAAATGAACAAGATAAATGACCAAATTTGATCATGGGATATCTAGACTACAAATGACCAGATTACAATTGATCATTTATTTGGTCATTTTTAGTTGTGTCACTCCGACAATGGAAAAAATACAAATTTGACAATGAATTTGTACATTTTACTAAATTCTAACACTGCAGATGGATTCAGAGACCCCCTACTACAGATGGATTCAGAGACCCCCTTGTGCAAATGGATTCATAGACCCATTTAAAGGGGGTCTCTGAATCCATCAGTGTTATAATTTAGTAAATTGTAGACCCCTCATGTGTCATAGATCAGCTATATTTGACACTAATTTTTCTATTATAATAAATAAATATTTATACACTAGTGTCACAGCTCAACAATTAACACCAGATTAGTGTTATTGATCATGACAACGTCCTAGCGAGACACCAAATTGATGAAGTGTCAACGATCATCAAGAATGGGTCATTTTTCAGAATGTCAATCTACCTCCGGTCATTAACAATTTTCTTATCCCTTTCCATTTGGGACTAACAAATGGAACCCTCATGTGTTGCAAGGGTGTTGAAGCTGCAAAATCCATCGAATGAGGGTCCAAACATGCCCTTAAATATATTTAACTGTATCGTTAAACTAACATAGACCAATTTACACTAGTTCAACTCTGACTTAGTTGCATATAAAAAAATTATAATATATACATTATATTATTATAATACATAAAAAATAATTATATTTATAATATACAAGTTTTATAAAATTTAATAATACATAAATAAAAATATAATATATAGCTATGGATTAGTTAGGATATACAAAACAAAACAAAAAATATAATAGGAAAAGTAAATGCAATATAACAAAACTAGTTGAAAAGAGGGTATTTTGGTATCATTGTTGGAAACAATTGAAGGATTTGGTGGGTAAAGGGGTATTTGAACAAATGCTTCATGTCTCCATGAATTTCTTGAACAGAAATTGGACAGTGAACTGGCTTTGGCTTGCACTTCTCCAAGGCGCGTTCCTTTTTCTCGGCTTCTGATCCTGACATTGGCACCTATGATACTCCTCCCCTATTCTTCCTATAGTGGGTGGGTGGACAGGCGGGAGGTAGGGTTCAATAATTTTATCACTAGCTATTGAGGCTGAAGTGTATTCAACATTTGCTGCATAACATGGAGGCTCATCACACAAGGTCCACTCTCCTGGTGGACTATTCTCATGTAATTCATGAATTACAGGAAACAAATCTAAATCTATCCATTCCTTGGATTCTTCTTTTCCAGGTGTGATTCTCCCTCCTAAACTTCCAGTTAACAAAGACCATCATCACACCCCTTCCATATAAAGGTTCTTCAGTATGTTTTTTCTCCATAATTTATTTATTTTGAAATTGCTTCTAAGAATATACCTCGAGTCTAGGTTGCACTGGCATATTTGTGTTTCTTCCTTCTGGCAATGGAATTTAAACATTTCTTCCTTCCAGTAATGCACTTCAAACTTCAATGTGTTTGATTCATCTTCAGATATTGTTTGGATCAAATCCCAATTGCACCAATTGGACTGTAGGGTTCAAATGTAATTCTGCACTTATCAGGAACACACGTTTTTTTTTTGGTTCTGAACTAGCTACTTATGAATCCATATCTTCAGATAAATAAAGAAATAGAAGAGGAATGCTAATGTGAAATGAAATCACAATGTAATAAAATAGCTTGCAACATTACATACATAATGACCACAAGACAAATCTTCCAACTATTAGTTCATTCGTGAGGTCAATAGAGTATCAAACCATCTGCCACAAGTTCCATTCCCACAGGGTCTTCCCTACCTGTATCGCATGAGTTCAAGAATGGATGAGGCAGGATGTAAGTCCTGGGAAATTTTAGAGGAATATATACTCAAACATGGCTTCTAAGCCAAAAGGAACTGAGCTCATTGGGGTGCAGCACATCAAAGTTTGTTTCTTGAAACATTCAAACTTAAAAAGAAAGAATGGAGGAATCTAAAAGTACAAATTGTCAGGGAGAGGTTACCAAAGAGGGGACTAGGTGTGGGTGGATGATTTCTAAATGGGAACCGTATGCATGGTTGGATATGCTTGCTTGGGAGCACATGTGAGTATTGTGTTTGGAGTGGTTGTTGTTTATGGGTTTAGTCAAGGGCTTGGAGGTGCATTTTCCCATATAACCATGGATTACTATTGGAAGGATGTGCGATTAGTACAACCATCTGCAAGATAGGTTTATCAAGGGATCATTTTCATTCCATGGATTATGAAGCTAGTATGGGGCCTACTGATTGATGTTCTTCTAGTCACGAGGTATCAACGTCATCCCTATTTCATCTTTGCAGGTGTTGTTGTTCTCCTGAAATGTTACTTTGTGGACATATTCTTCTATGTTTTTGTTGTATAACTTGGTATTTCATATGAGAAGCCGGTTTCAATATGTGTTTTGAATTTTGTTGTTTGTATTTTGATAAATGTGATAAGTCTGTTACCTATTTTAAGAACAATCATCACTACTTGCTAATCCCGATTGTCTCTACTAGGAATTAAAAGTTTTTGAATTTGAAGAAGATATCCTGTCTTTTGAAGCACCTTGACATTTTCTAATAGACTAGCATAGATCCATCTTAATTGTGGATCCATCCTAACTCTAGATCTAGCATCAATAGGGACGCCGATAGTTTTTACACCAGTTATGCCTCTTTTCTCCACAAACCCAGTTAGTGTTATGGCTTCTTTGACACCAACTATTTCTACATCTGGTGGAGCTGTCTCATTTGTCATGACCACATCTATTCTCACAACTTATCCCGCACCTGTAACAATTGTAACTGACTGTCGATGAGCAATTATCTAACATAACTAAGTGCATATAAATAATGCTTGCTAAAGATAGATTGTTGTAATTCAACCAAACGATTGTTTATGTGTTTGTTCTAGATTCAATGTATCTCATCCTTCTTGCTCTATATTCACCGAGGCCTGTATAAACACACAAGAGCATGCTCAAGGGGCCATGAATCCAGGTTATCATTACAACACGCAGCCATTTCTAAAAACATTGTCATTAGTCATATAGTTCAAAACATTCCCCATAAAACTACCATTGGGTTGTTATTTAATGTAACCAGGGTAACTGCCTTTAGTCAAACAATTAACTAGCATATCCAGGTGCATATATGAGATGCTTGATATAGATTTATCAAGACAGGCCAGTTGATTTTTGTGGTTGTGGCATGTCCTAATCTCATTATGTGATCTCATTAATTAAAATATATTCAAGATGTGCGTTTGTGCAAATTAAAATTTTTGTTATTCCATATTAATATCCCATCTATCCCAATTCATATGCTGGACCTTACCTTGCAAGATTGCATAATTATTCTTTTATGCTTCCAAGGTTAAAGGGATAAATATGCTTTTATATGCTTCCATTGTAAAATGTGATCAATTTGAAGCTTAGATGCTTGTCTATTTTGAATTTGAATTATTTTTGTATGCATCGAGATTGATTTAATGTTCTTGTTCTTTACTTTTTTCTTAGAGAAGAAGGAAAATGAAAGAAAGATACATGCCTGTTCCGAAGGCTGAATTTAAATAATGCTAAATTAATTTTCTCTGGAGTTCTTTCTGGTAAGTTGAATATGGTTTTCATCGGAAAGACAATTTTCAAATTATTATCCTACATTGTTAATGTACATTATAATGATTATCATCTAGAAAATTTTAAGATATCTATTGCTAACTGAATTTTCTATGGATTACAGTCCCACAAACTTCTTGAAGATCACGGGAAGTCTAGAACAATGTAAATGTTAGAACTGCATGAATGCAACGATATTGAGAAAATGTCAAAGCAAGATGCATATGTAGATTTTGATCCTAATGCACCATACTCTACTTGAATGGATAACGTACCATTAAAGGTTCTCTTTGGGTTTCTGTTATACACTTGAATGGCACCTCTCCGTCCGAGTGCCGACATCCCTCATGTTGGCACACAAAAGGACATCTATGGATAGAGGTTTGCCCAAAACACTATAGATTGGATTACTATATGATACATTCCTCCTCCATCCAGCTGGTTACTTTTCCATTTTGCAATGTTAGGTTGTATTCGCGACTCTCCATATATGCAACTCGTGCATCATTCGCAAGTGTCGGTTGTAGCAAGTCGCAAATGGATGTATTCGCGGGTTGCTCTTATAGCAAGTCGTGAATCATTCGTGGGTTGTCCTTCTACATACCCGCGAATATGTCCCTTAATATTTAAACATAAAAACATGCGATAATCTGAGATTAGTTAAGCCATTTACCATTAATCCTCTTAACTATCTCAACCTCCTCAACCTTTGAAACTGCCTTATTTCCTCCATATAAATAAAGGCCTTGGGGAGGGTGTTGGAGATATACTTTTGGAGAGCAAAGTTATGCTGGTGGATTGTATACAGAAGTATTTGGAGCAGTGGAACTCAGAATCCTTTGGTTGCAGAGGAGTCCTTGTCTCACGCGTTGGGTTGTAATCTAAACTCTTTCCATTATTGATAATAAAGAGAATCCTTCTTCCATATGTGTTTCATGTATCTTGGTTTGATAAATGTTTATGTTTCTGCATCTTATATATGATTTATCCAACCTACTTATATATATATGAATCATCTTGTATCTGGAATATTGTTTCTTGACAGGTGAAAGAGGAGCAACCTTGAAGACTTTGAAGGTGAAGCAGAGCGGAAGAGGACTAGCAAGGATCGACCTTCGTTAATCAAGTAAGTCTTTCTAATCCTCCTATTTCCTTTACTGCACTTTAGATTCAATTGTCTGCAAGTTGATTGAGTATGTTGGTAACCCCAGACCTATGGTTATTAGGTGTGTAATCCTGTACAATAGAACTGGTGACTCCACTGGGGACCCCAGACTGCTGTAGGTTTTTTTTGTCCCCCTGACCAATCTTTGCTTGGAAGTATGTCTGTGATCTTTTATCCTGTTTCATACTTGCGTAATTATTTGAAAGTCTTTGGGTTTTTCTTTGTTTTTGGGTTGTAGATTAAGGTGTCTTTGTCCAGATCAGTGATCAGGGTCTTGGGCTCTTATTTTTCCAGTCTGTCTTCTGACAGTGGCTGGTTGTCACTTGCCTTTGTAAGTTTGCAGTGATTTTTGTCATTGTTTGCACCCAAGCTAGGGTTCCTAGCCTCCCTTTGTTTGTGGTCTTTTGGTTTTGTCAGCCTGTTTGCTTCTGTTTGATACTTTTATACTATTTATTTGATTCAAGTTTGCTCAAGTATAGTGCATTGTAGATGCATAGTAGAATTTTGAGTATTTTTTAAAGTGAAAATAAAACATAGTTAAAGCTTTTGCATTGTGATTTTGCATAAGTAGTGTTTATTTCAATTTAAAGATATTACCTCAAAAACTACAAAAAATATAGGCTTAGTTTCTCTTATCGCTACTTTCAATTCATCAATATATATTTGCAAGAAAAGAAAAAGAAGTTTGTTTTTATAATGGTAATTTTGCTTTGAATACACCTTTATTTTCATTTATTTCTTGTTTGAGTCAAAACATCATAAAGTATACCACTCCATTTCCTCTTGAGTAAACAACATCCCTTTAAAATGAACGCATAAATTAAAATTTACTAGTAAGTTTTGTTTTTTAGGGGCCTTTCACCTACTAGCTTAGGCTAGTCTTGTGGGCTAGGAAGTGTAAACTTCCCGCAAGTTATAAAAATCAGACGTAGTGGACCTTTCTTTAGGTAAATCCTTGACTTTATTGAATGTATCTGGGAAGCTCCTCTCAAACGGAAGTTAAGCACTAGGCCACGTGGAGGCTTGGACAGAGGAGATAACCCTTCGAATCCTTGTCAAAGCGTAACTCAGGAATTTTGCGCATCTGGGGATTCCATCCTAGGCAGAGTTTCGGGCTCAGCTACCCTGCCCATGCGTATGATTTCAGCTTGCGACTGTCCCCCCAGACTGTTGATATTGCCAAGGTAGCCTTTAGTCTCTTGTCTTTTTAGGGTTCATACCTAGGTACACCGGAAGGTTATTTTTGGTTCACCTTGAACGGGCTTGGAAGGTAACCCTTGTTGAAAGTGTAGGAGGGTGGTGGGTGATTCCTCCGCTTGTGCCTAAGAACCACTTCAAGGATGCCAAGTAATCGGTCATCAGCTTTCTTCGGGAAAGTATATCTTTTACCCTAGTTTGATTGCTTGAGACTTTAAGAATTTTTAGTGTATGCTCTGTGGTTTTTCCTGTGTTTAGTTGGACTTAAGGGTGTGATTTGTTAAATTTCTAATTCTGGAGGACCAACCTGTTAGAAGGTCAAGAAGGTTGAGAAACCTTCCTCCTATCACCACATTGGAGCCTCCACCTTTCCCTCAAAGGCGGAGATTAGACACAGATGGTTGATTTGAACCTGTAGGAATAAGTGAAGTTCTTGGTGAACCAAAACTCATTGCTAACCGTTTTGATCTTGATACAGTTGAGATAGAAGAATTGTACACTGACGAGTTTACAAGAAACTTTAACACCCCCTTGACTGATTTAAACGATCCTGTGATCGTTCAGGTTAGACCTTTTGATTCACCAGTGTTAGGTGTCCCTATGAGTAGAGCCATGTCTTCTATGGAAGAAAGTCCTTTTGTGTTCACCTCAACCCTTCCGGTTGAAGGGGTACTACCTCCCCCAGTAAGTGCCCCTAGATCTTGTTTGCCTTCTACACCTTTGACTCCAGCGAGATGGGTGGTTCAACCACTGGTTCACTCAAACCTAGGAGGTACTTCTGGTGACATGGTTACTGGGATTCCTAGTATACCTACCATTCCTTCTTCCTTCCCCTATACTAGCCAGAGTGGTTCGGTAGGATCCTCGGCATATGTCCAAGGATTTCCTTGGAATGGGGGGCACATTCCCCAATCCAGTCCATACGTAGGTCTATCTCCTTCATATGTAGGAGTGCAGTTTGGGAGAAACACCTCTTATGGGGAAAGCTTCCAAACCCCTATTTCGGTCCCATATACGAGCTCTCCCTTTTTGTTGTTTAGCGGAGGGATACCTGCTACTGTCTTTCAGACCCCTGCTTCTATGGGGACGGCCCAAAATTCTTACACTACACCTCCCACACAAAATCTTGTAGCTTACGGATGGAATCCGTTTCAAAGAAACCTTCCCACTTCAAAACCGGTGGCTGGGGGAAACTCCACTTTTACCCATGGGAATTTGGGGGCAGGTCCCTCAAATCCCCAAGTTGGCACATTTACTACCCCGGTTCGGCCCAAACTTCCATTCCCGACAACTTTAAACTTTCCAGACTTGTCAAAATTGATGAATGACCCAGTGAGGCATGACCCCTTGTGGCCACCTGTTCCCACCAAATTGCCATCGGACATCCCTAAGTTTGAAGGTAAAGCTGGTGATGATCCTAGGGCACATGCCACCACCTTCCATTTATGGTGTTCTTCAAATTTGTTGAATGAAGATTCGGTGAGGTTGAGGCTGTTCCAGAGGACCTTGATGGGTACTATGGAAAAATGGTACATCGAATTGCCTTCTGCTGATTTTAGTAGTTTCTAGGACTTGGCGGGTGCTTTTCTCAACCACTTTCAGCTTCCGATCTGATATGATTTCGGAATGGACTTGTTGTCTAATTTTAGACAAAACAAGGCTACCCACATCTTGGATCATATCCAAGAGTGGAGGAGGCGAAAGAGCCTTATCAAAGCCACCATTCCTCCCGAGTTTCTATTAGAGTGGTTCCTTAAATCACTGTTGCCATACATATCGAAGGATGTTTCCACATCAGGAGTAATGAATGAAAAAGAAGCCATACTCAGGGCCCAGCAGTTGGATTTGATTTATTCAAAATCTGGGATCTTGTATGAGATCATCCCTGAGGCACTGAGGCCTTCATACGAGGCGGAGAAGCCTAAGCCTAGACCCCATGCCGATGGTGTGGTTGGGTCCATTAACTCTCCCACTCTAGAGTCTTTGACTAAACAAATTCACCAATTGTCTGTCAATCAGTCTACGGTGGAGGCAGCAAAGGCTGCCCCCTCTCCCCAGAATGCAAATGTTTTTGCACAAACCTCTCAGAAGGGAAATCAGTAGCCCGTCAGGAAGAAAAAGAAAGGTAAGAAGGGAGAGGGAAACCAAAACAAGCCAAATCCCGTGAACAATGCTGATGGGGGAAAAAAAGAAAAGAAGAAGGTCAAGTTCCCTTGTAAGTTGTGCCAAGAGGACCACCTTACTCACCTTTGTCCCCTTATGGATCAAGCCCAGAAGCTACTTAAAGCTCAACAACCGGCTGTCCTGAAGGATCATTTTCCCCAAGGACGGAACACTACTTCAGCTTCTAATGTAGCAGGGGGCACTCAAACTGCCCCTGACCCAAATTATATCAACATGGTTAGATCTTCAAATTTGCTGCAGACTAGGAACAAAAAATATGAAAAAGAGACTCCTGAGAAGGGTAAAGCTGTAGGTGAAACTTTGAACCCTCTCACGATTGAGAAACCTGCTGAAACTATGCCAAAGATACCGAAAGGTGTCTTCAAGAAGACCTTGCATAACCCTAATGCTAGGGCTGCTTCCAACTACTTCGTGGTTGAAGGCTTAGCTCAAAACCCATGTGCAATGTCAGCTTTGGAGGTGTTACAGAGTTGTCCCGCTCAGCGGGATTCCCTCTTAGCAGCTCTAGGTAACATGGATTCTTCGAGTCTCACGGCGAAATTTCATTTTTTCGATGTTAAAATTCGCCTGCCTTACCATGTAGCCCTATCAATAGATGTTTTTCATGGTGGTAAGACCATTGGAAGAGCAGTTGTTGATGAGGGGGCCTCTACACGTGTTATGTCCTTGGCCTATTGGAAAGCTCTTAGATCCCCAGAGCTTGTCCCATCAAACACTTTACTTACTGCTTCTGATGGAAGATCCTTCCGTCCACATGGTATTCTGCTGACTTTTGAGATTAAGTTGGCAGGAAAAGCAGTGTCTGTTGAAGTAGAAGTGATTGATGCTCCTTTGGACTACAATTTTCTTCTGGGAAGGAATTGGACTTATGCGATGTCCGCTGTTGCATCGGCCATTTTTTGTGTAGTGGTTTTTCCACATGAGGGAAAGTTGGTTACCATTGATCAACTTGATTTTACCCGAAAAGGTCATTTAGAGTCAAATGAGTCCACTGTGCCATTGGTTGATCAGGTAAAACCTGCTACACAGAGCTTGGGGGTGGAATGTACACTTCACTGATGGGCACATTTGATCTTCCAGCCCCGGTAAATTACATTGGTTCTACTAGTGTGGGGAAGTCCATCACTACGGTTGTCGATAGGACTAATCCTTGGGTCCTCCCAACTCCCCATGAACCTGAAGTGCCCTTATCGGCAATAGAAGTGGCTTATAAAGCTATCACTCTAGCTACTGCTGATCCCATTCTAGATCCTCTAACAGTCTCTGATGATCTAGAAGAAGTCTATTTGGCCGCATGGGCGGAAAACTCTTTACATTCTATAGATTGCTTAGACACAGTTCTACCTTCCGATGAAGCTATTCTGGAAGCCATGAGTGGACGTGATAAGATTTGTGAGGATCTTCATCATCGATCCTATTTTCTTCCAGAACTGAGCAGGATAGAAAACCAAGAGTTTCACGTGAGACTATCAGAATATGTTGATATACCTCTCAACCCTTTGCCTAGGGAATGAGTGTTTGCCGAAGGGAATATGGAAAACATTTCCACCAGTATACCTATTAACATCTCTGTGAACCCAGATGTCATGGAAAACATCTATATAGGTGCAAACTACTCTCCTAAGGAGATTGCTATCTATACTGCCCTTTTTATGGAATTCTGCGATATCTTTACCTGGTCATACAAGGAAATTCCAGGCATAGATTCATCTATTTTTCAACATGAAATTTGAACCTATCCTGATGCCAAGCCAGTTCGACAAAAATTAAGACTCCTGAACCCGCGTAAAGCGGCGGCTGTGAAGGCAGAAGTTGAAAAGCTGTTGAAAGCTGGTTTTATATATCCCATAGCTTTGACTGAATGGGTGTCCAACCCTGTTCCTATTGATAAAAAGAAAGGGACTATTCGCGTTTGTACAGACTTTAGAGACCTCAATAAAGCCTGTCCTAAGGACAACTACCCCACACCATTTATTGACTAGATCATAGATGCATGTGTGAGAAGTGAGGTGTTTTCGTTTATGGATGGTTTCTCCGGCTAAAATCAAATCCAAATAAAACCGGAAGACCAACATAAAACTACTTTCATTTTCCCTTGGGTTACATTTGCGTATAAGAAATTGCCCTTTGGATTGAAAAATGTAGAGGCTACCTTTCAACAGGCTATGAACTTTGCTTTTCATGACATTAAATCCATTGTTGAACCATACTTGGATGATATGCCCACACATTCTCGAAATAGGATCCAACATCTAGATCATTTAAGGTTGATCTTTGAAAGTTGCAGATATTATAAAATTCGCTTGAATCCCCACAAGTTTGTTTTCTATGTCGAGTTAGGAAGATTACTCAGATTCATTGTCTCTAGTATAGGCATCCAGGTGGATCCATTGAAAGTTGAGGCCATTGTAAATCTGCCTCCTCCTCGTTCTCTCAGGCAACTTCAAAGCTTGCAAGGAAAGTCTAACTTTCTTCAACGTTTTATTGTTAATTATGCCAAGATCACTAAAGGTTTCATGCGCTTGCTCAAACAAGACACTCCATTTGTATGGGATGAAACCGCACAACTTGCATTTGAGGCATTGAAAAAATCTTGTTGTCGGCACCTTTGTTACATCCACTAGATTATTCTAGGGATTCCATATTATATTTGGCCCCGTCGGAGTCGACCATTGGGGTAGTACTAGTCCAGGAGGATGATAAGCTCATTGAGCATGTCGTTTATTATCTTAGCCGTGCTTTGGCCGGACCTGAGCTTAGATACTCCCACGTCGAGAAATTAGCCCTAGCAGCTATCTATGCTATGCAGAGGTTACGTCACTACATTTTACTGAGGACCACCACAGTAATGGCGAATGTGAATTCGTTCCAATATGTTTTATCCCAATGGATTGTTGGGGGAAAATTTAACAAATGGATAGTCATTCTCCAGGAGTTTGACTTGGATTTCCAGTCTGCTAAGTCTAAGAAGTCCTTAGTTTTTGCTGAGCTTATAGCAGAATTTCCCACTGAAGAAAATGTAGCGGTTGAGGATGACTCATTCCCAGATGAGCACATCTTCTTGATAGCCACCTTTGATCCATGGTACGGGGATATTCTTATATATCTCTAGACTTTGAATTATCCTTCCACTTCCTCTAGGGAGGAACGACGTAAGTTACGCCTTCATGGCAAGAACTACCTCATTATAGGAGATACAATATATCGACGAGGGGTAGATTCCATCTTGCGTCGCTGCCTTACTCATGAGGAAGCGGAGATTGTCCTAAATGATTCCCATAGCGGAGCATGTGGGGGTCATTTATCTAGGTTAGCAATGGCCCAGAAGATATTACATGCTGGTTATTTTTGGCACACGATCTTTAAAGATTGTGTTGAAGCCGTGAAGCGTTGTCATCCGTGTCAGCTTTACACTAGGAATATGTGGTCGCATCCTACTCCATTATTTCCTGTTGTCTCAGCAGGCCCCTTCATGAAATGGGGGATCGATTATGTGACATGCAACCCAGTTTCAGCCGGGGGGCATAAATAAATCATTGTCGCTGTTGACTATTTTACGAAATGGGCAGAGGAAATGCCTACTTTCAAAGACAACGGGGAAACAACAGCTTTCTTTGTTTTCAATCAAATTATTGCAAGGTTTGGTATTCCCAAAGTGATTTTCACTGACCATGGAAGTCATTTTCAAAATAACATGATGATGGAACTGACTACTATGCTCGGATTTAGACAGGAACATTCTTCTCCATACTATCCGCAAGCAAATGGTCAGGTTGAGGCTGTCAAAAAGACTTTAAAAACTATCCTTAAATGGAAAATTGATGCAGCTCATTCTAATTGGCACATCATGTTATATCCTGCTCTTTGGGCTTACAGAACTAATGTCAATACTTCCATGGGTTATTCCCCTTTCCAACTCATTCACGGGGTGGAAGCAGTTACTCCGATTGAATGCAAAATCCCATCCTTGAAGATAGCCATTCATGTGTTACCTGATACGACTGAGCTTGAGGAACGTCTGGTACATTTAGAACACCTTGATGAACAATGTAGAGATGCATTGATTGCTAATCAGGCTCATAAAAATAGGGTTAAATCTCAATATGATAAAACGGTCAAACGTAGGGTTTTCTCTGAAGGGGAACTTGTCTTGCTTTGGGACCAAGATAAAGAACCTCTGGGGGCAGGAAAATTCAAGGCTATGTGGTTAGGACCCTATGTTGTGTTGAAAGTATTAATTAAGGGCACATATGAATTAGTTGATTATGATGGGAATAAGCTGCCTGAGCCTAGAAATGGGCTCTACCTGAAGAAGTACTACGCTTAGGCTTAGCACTTTTTCTTGTAATTTTAGTGTATGTATTTTTATGTACATTAGGTTGTCAGTTTTGTTTTTTATATTATCTGCTGGTTGCTACAGATGTCTTCTGAAATGTATATAGGTTTCATGGATGGCGCCAGCCTTCACACTTGTAACCTGGCTTCTGTAGCATGGGTTATCTATTCTCCCTCAGGACAACTTGTTGCCGCGGGAGGCGCTTGTCTAGGTCCTGCCTCTAATAATGTTGCTGAGTATAGGGCTGTAATTGAGCTCCTATGGGATGCTTTGTCACGTGGCATCACCCAGCTTGAGGTCCGTTTGGATTCTCAGTTGGTAGTTTCCCATCTCAATCGAGCTTATTAGGTACGAAATCCTATCTTGTTACGTCAGTCCATGTAAATTCATTTATTGGAAAGACATTTTGAAATTATTACTTTCAATCATATTCCACGTAACCAAAATTGATTGCCTAGTGCATATGCTAATTACATTTTGGATTGGCATCTCACACACATTTCATAAAAATATACAGCAAACATATAAAGAACACTTGTAAATAAGCTGACAACCAACATCAATATATATATATATATATATATATATATGTAAAATATATGTCTGTAGATAGGTCGAGTCTGATCCGTAGATCCCATCATATAAAAAATGTGGATCATAGTCCATCAAAATTCCCTAAGTCTAAGCTGGACCACCCTGGCCACTAGGACCACCTTGGTCCCCATGATCTCTATGCATCCTGGCTTCCTCAGCCTCCTCGGCTTCGGCAGCCTCCACTGCATCTCTATATACGAGTACTGCTCTCGCCACTCGTCTGAAAAGACGTAGCCAAATCGGTGGAACCCCAAATACATACTCCTGCATGGCTGTAGGGATATGCCCTATCCGTATGGTCGGTACTCATTGGGTTAGCCTGGATAGATTTCCCTCTAGTACTCTAATCAGTCCCTGATCCTCACCCACGACAGGACGCACAAACATACGAGGGTGCCCTTCAGGGCGGACTGGTCCAATATCTGCATTTTGACACATAAATAGGATTAAGACTTGTACATATGTATATATCTATCATTTGAAAAATTCATAAAAATTTGATAATGATAAAAAAATTTAAAATTACTTACCCATTTCTCCCGATGCTCCTCCTAGAGGGAGGATAAGGTCAGGGTCACCTCGGAATTCCATTTCAGCATATGGAAACTGCTCCAATGCCGGCAACTGTCGTTCCCACCATGTGTAGAAGTCAGTATCATATACGCTGTGTACTATGTCTCCTCCTCCATGGTGGATGAAGATGTCTCCCCACCGGCTCAGCCTTGGCTGACATGGAGATCTGACCTGTAGCAGTATAGCAGGGCTCATGGCTGGTACTCTCTCGAAGAAGAATGCCACTAAGATACTTGCATAGCCAAAATTCTTGTGTCTTCCTCTCTTGCAGTCAGATAATTGCCTCCTCATAATGGGGGCTACTCTCAAGCACCAATCATAGAGAGCACCCCTAAAACAGTCAATTGCCACCCACATTTGGTTCCTTGTGGCCATATGTAACCCTGTGGATCCTGCAAGTCTCACAATGGTACTAGCTAATACCTGGAGAGTAAAATCCTGGATGTCTGCAATAAGAACGCTGCTTCCTTTCTTCTGAGTACCCGGTGTACATAATATATCTACATAGTTTTGGACACTTAAGGGGTCACCGCCCCTGCCCGTGCCCTCCAAGTTCACTGGTGCTCCCCGTTGTGACAACCCGGTAGTGAAATATATGTCTTCCACGGTAAGCTCTAAGGTCTCACCTTGAAGATTGAACATCCCCATTTCATGATCCCAGTAATTGACCATGAACTCTAGTATGCGGACATTGGCCCGCATGGGAAATGTACAAAAGAAATTCAGCAGCCCACTGGTCCTCAATGCTTGTATGGTGGGCACACTTTGGAGTGCCACATGATCCATTATTTCATGCTCCCTTTCCCTCCACTCTAGAACCATATTTTACCTGGAAAATACAAGCAATAGAATTCAGTATTCCCATATCAAAATTTAAAAATCTTGCATATTTTTTAAGCTTTTTCCCACTGCACAGTATTTGCAACTGTCTATTTAGGCAGGTCGCGGATCATTTGTGACTGTTCAGTTCGACAACCCACGAATATAACGCGTATTCGCGAGTTTCCCTCTTAGAAACCTGCGAATGCGCACTGCCATCATTTTGGGTGCTGTTTAATACTGAATTCACCATTAAACCTAGTATTTGTTTGGATCAATTTGATGAGCTTAGGGTGTAAAATTACCTGAAGCTGACAGATTCCGATTCCGACGGTCCAATTGTCCACAATGATCGATCAACGGTAGAGGGTAAACTTTGCTTTTTTTGGCTCAAAAGTTCAAATGGTGAGTTTGTTTTAATTTTCAAGCTATTTATAGAAACTTTATTTCATAAAGTGGGTCTTTTTCCATAGTTTGAAATACCAATTAACTAATATCACCCTCTTTGTGCCTTGAAACAGGTTTATCACCTTTTACAAAGTGTTGTTGCTCCAATAGGGTGGTTTTGCAATTTCCAACACATGTTGGCATCTTTTCACTCCACATTAACCTTAGTATTCAACATTTTGCCACGGACTATGGTATTCTAAGCCATTAGTCCCTTGTCTCTACCATTGTTCTTCCATGGCTAGGGTCCTTATTTCATGAGTATCCTCCTTATATGCCTTTTCCATTCTTTGGTACTCATGCCGTCACTATTTCAGGTTCAGGGGTTTCCTCTTAGCTATTTTTCACACCAAATAGAGTTTTGTCTGAATCTCTTTTTACAAGCTATCTCTTTATAGGACTCCCTGCCCTTATGGAGTTTCTTTAGGCCCAGGTCTGAATCCTCCAAAACAGACTTGACTGCCGAGTTATCTCGTCCATTCAAGCTCGTTAAGAATATGTGAATGGGCATCCGCATTGGTGGTAGGTTATCTCTTTCTCAGACCATGCGGAATAATATGAGAAAGGATCACTCTCTTTTCTTTTGAATTGAGAAGAGTTTTCTCAGGCATAGGTTTATCACTCTTCCGGACCTGAGGGACTAAATTTACGGAAAAGGAACACCCGGTTTGAGATTAGTTTTCTCTTTTTCGTGCTCTGGACCCAAACATGAAAAAGATTCCGAGTGTACTTTGTCTCTTTGTCATGCTCGTTAAACACTAAAGAACAAAGAAACAAGATTATTGTTTTAAGCTCCATTTCTCGTAACCAAATGGATCTTTCCGAGTGATCTTGCTTTCCTTAACACTCGTAAAAATCAAGCTATTTTATGCTATTCTTGAAGGAGCATTGGGTAGGTGGTAATTTAACCTTTTTCGGACCTCCCTGACTAAGTACAAAAAAGGTGCACCTTTTCTTCTTCGGAAGTTAAGAGAGTTCTTCTGTGTTTTGTTTTATTCTTTTTCATCCCCAGGAGACTAAATTGGACGAAAAAGGACCCCCCTGGAGTCTTCTTTGGTGTTTTCAGACTCTCTAAATGTGAAAACACAGGCTGAGAATGCACTAGTTTAGGCTCATTAAATCCACGAATCGGTGGCATTATCAGACATTATTTTCCCATCTCTTCAATCTTGTTGAAAAATGAAGAGGGAACTGAGTTTACTTTCCTGGACTCGTTAAAACTTAACAGGGAAGGTAAATAAGAAGTTTTCTCTTGTTTTCAGTAATGGCAGCATGTCATCCTTGAACATAGCACTATTTGCTTTTCAATATCCATGTTTCATTGTCCACTTATGTTCAGCTATTACTTTGAGTTTCTTACTCCTCCTCTTGTCCGTTATACCTGGGGAATCTGATCATGTCTCCTACATGACAGATAAGTCTAGTTGTTCTATCTATCTGTTATACGCTGCCTTGGGTCATCTCTGTGTTGTGCTCACTATTCAAGGACTCTTCCCAATGTCTTCTCTATAGCCTGATTCCATCACTATTATATATGTTATCTATTTGTGTCTCCCTTCTTTTGCCCAGTTCCTAGTCACTCTTGTGATCCGTTGGAGGATCTATTGCCTTCCTTATCACAGCATGGTTCCGTTTTAGTACTTCCTGATGACGAAGACCTAGAGTTTTGACGATCATACCTATGGATTCACTTTCCTTATTGGTGAATTCCTTTGCTTCAGTTGTCAATTATCACCTATTGGTTGACAAAATGTTGAATCCTCTCCATGTTCGACTTCAGCTTACCCTTGTTCACATGGCTTGGATTGTACTGGTTCTTTGGGATCCTTTATGAAGACCTTAGTCCCTCACATATGGACTAAGTTGCGCAAGATTAACGGTTCTATCCATCTACATAGCTTCCAGATCTTTGAAGACTCATCATTATTTTGGCTTCGATCCACCTTTGTAATATACGTGGTTTTCTACCCGTATCATATGATGTACTCAAATATTGTAAAGGAGCTAATGTTCTAGTAAATTGAACACAGCATCCTCAAATGTAACTTTGTATTTGACATTACTATGTATTTGTTTCAGGTACTCTCTCTGCTCCATTGGATTTCTGAGTTCTCCAAAGCTAAATATTATAATGTGTTTTGGCCATCGCTTCCCTCTGACCTCACACATTAGGGGGAATCTGTTATACACCTGAATGGCACCTCTCCGTCCGAGTGCCGACATCCCTCATGTTGGCACACAAAAGGACATATATGGATAGAGTTTTTCCCAAAACACTATAGATTGGCTTACTATATGATACATTCCTCCTCCATCCAGCTAGTTACTTTGCCATTTTGCAATGTTAGGCTGTATTTGCGACTCTCCATATATACAACTCACGCATCATTCGCGAGTGTCAGTTGTAGCAAGTCACGAATGGATGTATTCACGGGTTTCTCTTATAGCAAGTCGTGAATCATTCACGGGTTGTCCTTCTACATACCCGCGAATATGTCCCTTAATATTTAAACATAAAAACACGTGATAATATGAGATTAGTTAAGCCATTTACCATTAATCCTCTTAACTATCTCAACTCCCTCAACCTTCGAAACTTCCTTATTTCCTCCATACAAATAGAGGCCTTGGGGAGGGTGTTGTAGATATACTTTCGGAGAGCAAAGTTATGCTGGTGGATTGTGTACAGAATTCTTTGGAGCAGTGGAACTCAAAATCCTTTGGTTGCAGAGGAGTCCTTGTCTCAGGCGTTGGGTTGTAATCTGAACTCTTTCCATTATTGATAATAAAGAGAATCCTTCTTCCATATGTGTTTCATGTATCTTGGTTTGATAAATGTTTATGTTTCTGCATCTTATATGTGATTTATCTAACATGCTTATATATATATGAATCATCTTGTATCTGGAAGATTGTTTCTTGACAGGTGAAAGAGGAGCAACCTTGAAGACTTTGAAGGTGAAGCAGAGCGGAAGAGGACTAGCAAGGATTGACCTTCGTTAATCAAGTAAGTCTTTCTAATCCTCCTATTTCCTTTACTGCACTTTAGAGTCAATTGTCTACAAGTTGATTGAGTATGTTGGTAACCCCAGACCTATGGTTATTAGGTGTGTAATCCTCTACAACAATTACCCAATGTAAAGATGCGTCAATCTCCAACAAAGGAGAAGAAGACAGTACATATATATTTATCTTCTCCCAAGGGTCATGTTGATTCATTTGATTTTTTTAGGGACAAACCGAGAGATTCCTTGGCATTCACTTTGGCTATGGTAGGGGATGAACAACCTAAAAAGGATGGGAAAACAAAAAATAATTTCCAGATTGATTCAACATTCTTAAACAGGCATGCAAGTGAGGATTATAAAGTTGTTAAATTGTAAGACAGTGAGTTCAACACCATGACTGGAAAATATTGTCAAGAGGAATCATCTAAATTTTTAAAATGAGAAAGGGAGGACTTTGAGAAAATTCATGTTTTGGTTGAAACAACAGTTTCTTCAGGTTACTTATTCACACCAGGCACAAAATTAACTTAAGTTGAACTCTGAGTTAAATGCACCATAAAATGGTGAGGCAGAAACAAATCCCTTCAAAAGAGTCAAGTTAGAGAAAGAGGAGAGTAAAAAATGAAGGGCATGAGTAGATCATATAGGTTCTGAGCTAGCACAGATTGTATCGATTAAAGTTGAAGCTGAAATTTTCAGAATATACAGCAGTGTTAACAAGAAATACAAGGAAAAGGCAAGGTCTCTTCTATTTAATCTTAAAGATAGAAATAACCTTGAGTTAAGAGCACGTGTTGTTTCAGTTGAAATCACCCTTGAGCATCTCTATTGCATGACTGTAGAGCAATTAGCATCCAAGGAATAGTCACAATGGAGGATTGCCAAAGCAGAGGAGCTTGCTTATAAAATAGTTCTACCTAACTTAGATGTCGACTATAGAAGGCTAGTTAAGAAAACACACAAAGGAGAATTTCAAGTGGAAGTTGAAGAGGATGGAGTAGCTCCAAAAGTTGCTACTGGTGGAGGACGCCAACTCCAAGTTAAACAAGACCTTACTCAAATCAATGAAGTCTTGAATGTGGATGAAGTTGTTGGTGCAGTTGACAGTCTTAAACATAATGAAATTGGTAGTGGTGCAGATTCCCCTGGTTATTTTCCATCATGTGCATCATCTGGTCAAGTAGTTGAGGTAAATGCATCAGACATGAGTGCAGTTGAAGTTGTTATTGAAGAGGTAATAAGGGAACAAAAGGAATTTCCAGAAATAATGTCTCTTGATGAATATATAGGTTCAAGGGGAGATCAATATATTGAAGATGTAGAAGTTGTTAATGCAATTCAGAATGAAGAATCTACAGAATGGGAAAACACCCTTCAAGGTAATTTGGAGGAAGGAAAATATGGTTTATTAGATGATATTTCTATCTCCCATAAGAGAATGCTCAGTGGAGAAGGGAAAAGTGAAATCCTTATCAAGAAAATGAAATATTATGATGGCTTGAATGAGTGGAAAGTAGGAAGTTCAGCTCAATCCTCATCTTCTGAAACACATTGGGAGGGAAATGTACAATTAAATCCCCTTTTCGTTGAAATAGTTTTTGTTGTTTTCAAAAGGTATGGATATCTTTGTTGAATATAAACTCTAGAAACTTCATTCATGGAATGCTATTAATTTCATCATGTTGAGATTCAAGTGTTTTGGGTAATTGTTTTTCAAGGTCATCAATATCTGTAAAATTCTTAGTTTGATCTCATTTGTGTATGAATGTTGTTTTGTAGAAATTATATGTGTAGACTTGCTTGATGGTTTTACTCTTCAAATTTAAAGACATCTTTTTATTTTAGATTTTATTTTTTGTATTATTATTATCTCTACTTTTCAATGATTTAATTTTTATATGAATTAGTTGTAAAGATGAACTACATTTGATAGATTCTTACTTGAGGTTGGTTGGCTTCAGTGGTGATAAAACCTTAGCAAAATATTGGTCCAAGTATGTTGAAGTTAAGGGAAGAGTACGGCTATATACATTTGAAAAGTTTCTTCAAGAGTTGCATCTTTCTCGAAGCCGTATAGTCATGGTATTTCACTTTCTCAATATGTCAAGGATTTTAGTGCCTGTTTTTGTTTTAATTTAGTTGCGATAACAATAACTATCAAGATGTCAGCTTAAAAAATTTTGAATAGCAAAATTAGTTAATATTCTTTATTTTTAGTGGGTCTCGGGATGAGGGAGCTGTAAGGAGGTAGTGAATCGTGATAAGTTGCCCATATAACTAGGCTCTATGAAAATTAGGTTTTGAAGCTGAACATAAGTGGATAAATTTCAAAGTATCCTTGCACACAATACAATGATAAGCAGATGATCAAGAAAACATTAGTGAAGGAAGAAAAGTTAGTATTACTTACCATAGTCTAACTTGATAGCAAACCACAGAGTACGTGTTATAGCAACAACAAATCTAGTGGGAAAAATTCATGATGATATTGTCCCAAGAAGTTTGTGCATAGGGATATGATATATATGTAGTATAGTAGCCAAACTTGGTTTGATAAATAGGACTCAGACAAAAAAATTTCACCAGAAGTTTAGCTGATTTAAATGAGATTTTTGTTGTTCATTTTATTTTACCGAGAATATATATAAACATTGGATAATAAAGAAGTAAAATAAAAAATAGTATGCGTTCCATTGCTGAGTAGGAATTATTTTGGTTATCAGACCTACACTAGATTTAAGGTTAAAATTTAGGGCCAAAGAGGATCTTCGTGAAAGAACAGTATTTTTAACTTTTGTTGCTTTGGTTGAATATATAAGGTGTGAAAGTGATCGAGTCACCCAAGGACAATATTTAGTGGTGTGAGGATAATCCATTCTACAGAACTACGATGACAATGCAGTAGGAATTGGAAATAAGAACCCTGAATGGATTAATCTGTCTGCAGGCAATTACACTAACTTTGTGGTTCTGGCTTTCAATTTTTGTACTTTTGCATTATACATTCTTAGGTATGACAATTTGTAAGAAGAGACTTGTATGATTCTGGTTTTAATGGAGTGGCACATTGAAAAAAAAATTAGGATATGGATTCCTTAATACAACTCCATCACTGAAAATGGATGTTAAAGCCTAAAGGGTGTATTTTCTTGGTTGTCCAATCCAAAGAGTTTCTTTTCCTCAGTCTTTTAGAATTGGTGTTATTTTGTATGTTTTTAGATTGATTTTCTCATTATGTTGTAATTCTGAGGTCTGTCAAAATTGAAAAATTAGCCTCAGTAAACCCTCTGCATTCCTTCTCAATAAGTAACAAATGGGTATAGCTACTTTTTGTATGCGAGGAACTTCTAGTTCCTGAAAATAGATTATATTGGTACCAGTTGTAGCATCGTTGTCTATTATGCATATTCAAAGCTCATAGAGATGGAAACCATTAGGATTCATTTTTTATTTTGTAGTCAAGCTAATTCTAGTGCTTCAAGGGTATTCTCGGGATGGTGGGATAGTCAATCATTCTATGATGTCTGTGGATTCCTCGCATTTTTGGTACTCGTAAGCATTATGAATTTTCAATAGTCATGTTACTTCATCTAACATTTTGCAGAGAATAGAGTTCATATAGTAGTTGTTTATATATCCAAAAATGACATTTGCTCACATATTGACCATACTTTATGTCTTCAAGTTTTGGACTGAATCTAAATGACCCACTTTTACGAAAGAAGTTAGTATTTTAAAGTTCTAGTAATGAATCGTTTAAAGCTTGCATCAAGTATATAGATTTGGCTTCATCTAAAGTGATTGTTCCATGCAACACTTCATAAATTGATTACAAGAAAGCTTGCTTCTTTTCCAACAAGAGTGATACCATTAGAAACAATGGATTGCAAGCTCTGCAAACCATGCTTCTCAGGGATCTCTTGCATGTTGATAGGAATGGGAGAAGCCCCAGTGAAGGGAAAGAGCTTCTCCAAGAGCCTTTGAACGTCATTGAGGATATTCTTATTGTTCTGGATGATGTTGGCCAACATGAGCAGTTAGGTGATCTCCTGGACCTGAATGCTTTGCATCCAACCAATGTAATTTTTGTGACAACTCGAGATGAAGGGATGCTACAACAATTCAGATATTGTTTGGAGTACAAAGTGAAGAGGTTGGAGGCCACAGAAGAAAAGAAATTATTTTTCTTGGATGCCTTTGGAAAATATGAGGCTGATGAAGACTTGCTGGATTTGGTGGTGAAATTGCTAGGCATGTGCAATGTTGTGCCAAGGATTTTGGAGCAGTGTGGTAAGGATATTTTTTGAAAATCCAAAATATCATATGGGCAATTTCAACTAGGCTAATTTATCAGAATGGTTAGAATATCATGCTGATGACGTTTAGATTTCCCATGGTAATAAAGAGAAGGAAGCCTTCTTTACATATGAAATATGATAGGAAGACGAGTGAGGAGATATATTTAATCCTTGCATATAGATTTCTATCAATCAATGTATGACAGGTCTCTGATTACTCTACATTCACATGATCAGTTGAGTTTGATGACCAATATTCTTGGTTATTTAATAATGATAATAATAATAATAATTTAGGTCATGGCCTAGCCTAAAACTAAATTGATATATGAAATCCTTTTTTTTCAAATTGATATATGAAATCCATTTTTTTTAGACAAGGGACTTGTTTGGTTAATATGGTTCCATGGTCGATATTCTCAATCACTTTTGGTTTTTATTGGAAGTGAAAATACCCATGGGCTCTATTACTTCTTTCTTAATCACAGGGCATTTCACAGCTCAATGGCTAGTTTGGATGTTCAAGTTCTTTATTCATTAGTGGCATTTCAAAGTGTATAACTTCATGTGCCAGGAGTTAGCTATAAATGAAGCAAGCAAAAGTTGTTAATAATCCTTCTAAGGGTTGTGGTACAAGCACTTGATTTCACATGAATAATATTACCTTATCTATTGAGAAATTCTCTTTTGTATCATCTATAGTTATGCCATATAATGTTGAGATTAAAGAGAGATCTCTTCCCCTGGGTTATTAACAGAATTTTTGTAGAATATAGTGAAAGTTAGAAAACATTTTCAACAAGGATGGAGACTAGTAGAACAACTCAAGCCTCATTGTCAACAAATAAATATACCCATGATGCAGGGAGGAGGCTAATAAGATTATGGTTTCTTTTGAAGGCACATCCAACACACCCACCAAATTCCAATCTTTGTTGAAACAAATTTCTTCAAAGGACAATATAAAATAGTTAATGATATGTTTTTTTTGAGTTCCTACAGTTAGAAAAAAATTATTCTCTCTTTGATGATAGGTGCAGGAAGAATCAAATTTCTATTTAATTTCCAGAAACACATAATCATGAATATAAGCAAATCACATGCACAGTCAGTGTTCCTTTAGTTTCCAGAATCTTTGAGATAGTAGGAAAGTATATGACAGTTTTTGTAAATTCGCTAGCTTCCATATCTATCACATTGCAAATCTTATTTATACATAGGAAAAGAAAGGGAAAAAATGAAATTAAGAGGTAAATCCGTGTGTTTAAAAATAAGAAACAAAAATTACAATGTAAATCTTTGTGTTTAGAAGATAAGATATTGTGTTAAGACAGATTTAATTTTTTTTAAGAAAAAAACATTATATTTGTTATTTCAAAAAATGGAGTCAAATATAGATTTGCAAGCCTCATATCTCTTTTACAACTGAACATGTCCTTCTTCCTCGTGTCTCTTTTACAACTAAACATGCCCTTCCTCCTAAAATGTAGTTATATAATACAGTCTTCTAGATAACTATTCCTTCTAGGCCAAAAGCCCACTGACTGATGTTAAACTTACTTTATGAAGACTTCAATAACTCCTAAAGATATACTCTTTTCTACCCAACTCTCCTACTACATAATGGATAAATATACCTATGAAGAAAATTGGACAACCTTGAATTCTTGATAGATTAGTGTACCTTCCTAAAGGGTGTGTTTTCTTGATTGTCCAATCCAAAGAGTCTCTTTTCCTCAGTCTTTTAGAATTGGTGTTATTTTGTATATTTTTACATTGATTCTCTCGTAATGCTGTAATTCTAAGGTCTGTCAAAAATGAAAAGTTAGCCTCAGTTAACCCTCTTCCTTCCTTCTCAATACAGAACAAATGGGTATAACTACTTTTTTTATGCAAGGAACTTCTGGTTCTTGAAAAGAGATTATATTGGTACTGGTTGCAACATTGTTTTCTACTATGCATATTCAAAGCTCACAGATATGGAAGCCATTAGGATTCATTTTTTTATTTTGTAGTCAAGCTGATTCTAGAGGTATTCTAGTTATGAGAGGATAGTCAATCATTCTATGATGTATGTGGATTCCTCACATTTTCGGTACTCATAAGCATTATACATTTTCAATATTTGTGTTATTTCATCTGACATTTTGCAGAGAGTAGAGTTCATGTAGTAGTTGTTTATATATCCAAAAATGACATTTTCTCACATATTGACTAGAATTTCTATCTTCAGGTTTTGGATTGAATCTAAATGACCCACTTTTAGGAAAGAAGTTAGTATTTTAAAGTTCTAGTTAGGAATAGTTGGAATCTTGCATCAAGTATAGAGTTGGCTTGTGCCATGCAACACTTCATAAATTGATTACAAGGAAGCTTCCTTCTTTTCCAACATGAGTGAGACAATTTGAAACAATGGATTGCAAGCTTTGCAAACCATGCTTCTCAAGGATCTCTTGCATGTTGATAGGAATGTGAGAATCCCCAATGAAGGGAAAGAGATTCTGCGAGAGCGTTTGAACATGGTTGAGGATATTCTCATTGTTTTGGATGATGATGGCCAACATGAACAGTTAGCTGATCTCCTAGACCTGAATGATTTGCATCCAACCAATGTAATTTTGGTGACAAATCGATATAAAGGGATTCTACAACTATTAAGCTATTGTTTGGAATACGAAGTGAAGAGGTTGGAGGGCACAGAAGCAAATGAATTATTTTTATTGCATGCCTTTGGAAAAGACGAGGCTGATGAAGACTTGCGGGATTTGGTGGTGAATTTGCGAGGCATGTGCAATGGTGTGCCAAGGCTTTTGAAGAAGTGTGGTAAGCATCTTTTTGGAAAAGAAAAAAGATAATATTGGGAATTTCAACTGGATAATCTATCATAACAGTTAGAATATCATGCCGATGACATTCAAATTGCACATGGTAATAAAGAGAAGGAAGACTTATTTACATATGAAATATGATAGGAAGATGAGTGAGGAGATATATTTAATCCTTGCATATAGATTTCTATCAATCGATGTATGATAGGGCTCTAATTATTGTGTATTCACATGATCAGTGGAGTCTGATGACCAATCTCCTTGGTTATTTAATAATAACAATAATAAAAATTCAGGTCATGGTTGAGCCTAAAAATAAATTGATATATGAAATACATGTTTTTTCAAATTGATATATGAAATCCAATTTTTTTAGATAATGGATTTGTTTGGTTAATATGGTTCCATGGCTGATATTCTCAATCACTCTTGGTTTTGATTGGAAGTGAAAAAACCCATGGGATCTATAAATTCTTTCTTAATCACAGGGAATTTCACAACTCAATGGCCTGTTTGGATGTTCAAGTACTTTATTCATCAGTAGAATTTCAAAGTGCATCACTTCATGTGCTAGGAGTTAGCTATAAATGAAGAAAGCACAAATTGTTAATAAGCCTTCTAAGGGTTGTCGTACAAACACTTGATTTTACATGAATAAAATTACCTTATCTACCGAGAACTTCTCTTTTGCAGCATTCGCATTTATGCCATATAATGTTGAGATTGAAGAGGAATCTCTTCCCCTAGGTTATTAACATAATTTTTACAGAATACAGTAAAAGTGATAAAACATTTCTGGCAAGGATGGAGACTAGTAGAACTTCTCAAGCCTCATTGTCGAAAAATAAATATACCCATGATGCAGGGAGGAGGTTGATAAGATTATGGTTTCTTTTGAAGGCACATCCAACACACCCACTAGATTCCAATCTCTGCTGAAACAAATTTCTTCAAAGGACGGTATGAAATAGTTATTGATATGTTGTTTTTGAGTTCCTACAGTCAACAAACAATCATTCTCTCTTTGACGATAGGTGCAGGAAGAATCAGATTTCTATTTAATTTCTAGAAACACATAATAATGAAGATAGGAAAATCACATGCACAATTAGTGTTCATTTAGTTTCCAGAATATTTGAGGTTGTAGGAAAGTATACAACATTTCTTTGTAAATTGGCCAGCTACCATATCTATGACATGGCAGATCTTATTTATATATAGGAAAATAAAGGGAAAAAATAAAATTAAGATGTAAATCTGTGTGTTTAAAAATAATAAAAGAAAATTAAGATGTAAATCTCTATGTTTAGAAGATAAGATATTGTATTAAGACAGATTTAAGTTTTTTTAAGAAAAAAAACATTATATTTGTTATTTCAAAAAATGGAATCAAAATATAGATTTGCAAGCCTCATATCTCTTTTACAACTAAAAATGTCCTTCTTCCTCATATCTCTTTCACAACTGAACATGTCATTCCTCCTAAACTGTAGTTATATAATACAGTCTTCTAGATAACTATTCCTTCTAGGCCAAAATACCACTAACTGGCGTTAAAATTACTTTATGAAGACATCACTAACTCCTAAAGATATACTCTTTTCTACCCATCTCTCCTATTACATAATGGATAAAGATACCTATGAAAAGGCTTGGAAACCCTTGAATTATTTATATATTAGTGTACCTTCCTAAAGGGTGTATTTTCTTGGTTATGCAATCCAAAGAGTTTCTTTCCCTTGGTCTTTTAGAATTGGTGTTATTTTGTATATTTTACATTGATTTTCTCGTAATGTTGTAATTCTAAGGTCTGTCAAAAATGAAAAATTAGCCTCAGTTAACCCTATGCCTTCCTTCTCAATAAGGAACAAATGTGTACAACTACTTTTTGTATGAGAAGAACTTCTAGTTCCTGAAAAGAGATTATATGGTACTGGTTGCAGCATCGTTGTCTATTATGCATATTCAAAGCTCACAGAGATGGAATCCATTACGATTCACTTTTTATTTTGTAGTCAAGCCAATTCTAGTGCTTCATGGGTATTCTCGAGATTATAGGATAGTCAATCATTGTATGATGCCTGTGGATTCCTTGCATTTTTGGTACTCATAAGCATTATAAATTTTCAATAATCGTGTTACTTTATTTGACATTTTGCAGAGAGTAGAGGTCATATAGTAGTTATTTATATATCCAAAAATGACATTTGCTCACATATTGACCAGAATTTTTGTCTTCAAGTTTTGGACTGAATCAAAATGACCCACTTTTAGGAAAGAATTTAGTATTTTAAAGTTCTAGTAAGGAACAGTTGAAAGCTTGCATCAAGTATATAGAGTTGGCTTCATCTAAAGTGCTTATGCCATGCAAAAATTCATAAATTGATTACAAGGAAGCTTCCTTATTTTCCAACATGAGTGAGACAATTATAAACAATAGATTTCAAGCTCTGCAAACCATGCTTCTCAAGGATCTCTTGCATGTTGATAAGAATATGAGAAGACCTAGTGAAGGGAAAGGGATTCTGTGAGAGTGTTTGAACATGGTTGAGGATATTATCATTATTTTGGATGATGTTGGCCAACATGAGCTATTAGCTGATCTCCTAGACTTGAATGCTTTGCATCCAACCAATGTAATTGTTGTGACAACTCGAGATAAAGGGATGCTACAACGATTTAGAGGTTGTTTGGAGTACGAAGTGAAGATGTTGGAGGCCACAGAAGCAGAGAAATGATTTTTGTTGCACTCCTTTGGAAAATATGAGACTATAGAATACTTGTGGGATTTGGTGGTGAAGTTGGTAGGCATGTGCAATGGTGTGCCATGGATTTTGGAGCAGTGAGGTAAGCAACGTTTTGGAAAAGATAAAAGATCATATTGGGAATCTCAATTGGTTAATCTATTAGAATAGTTAGAATATTATGTTGATGATGTTTAAATTGTAGATGGTAATAAAGAGCAGGAAGAATTCTTTACATATGAAATATGATAGGAAGACGAGTGAGGAGATATATTTAATCCTTGCATATACATTTCTATCAATCGATGTATGACAGGTCTCTGATTACTCTGCATTCACATGATCAGTTGAGTCTGATGAACAATCTCCTTGGTTATTTAATAATAATAATAATAATAATAATAATAATTAAGGTCATGGCCTAGCCTAAAACTAAATTTATATATGAAATCCATTTTTTTAGACAAGGGATTTGTTTGGTTAATATGGTTCCATGGCATATATTCTCAACAACTTTTGGTTTTGATAGGAAGTGAAAATACCCATGGGATCTATAACTTCTTTCTTAATCACAGGGCATTTCACAACTCAATGGTCTATTTGGATGTTCAAGTACTTTATTCATCAATGGCATTTCAAAGTGCATCACTTTATGTGCCAGGAGTTAGTTATAAATGAAGCAAGCAAAAGTTGTGAATAAGACTTTTAAGGGTTGTGGTACAAACACTTGATTTTACATGAATAAAATTACCTTATCTACCGAGAACTGCTCTTTTGCAGCATTTGCATTTATGCCATATAATGTTGAGATTAAAGAGTGATCTCTTCCCCTGGGTTATTAACAGAATTATTGCAGAATACAGTGAAAGTGCGAAAACATTTCTAGCAAGGATGGAGACTAGTAGAACTTCTCAAGCCTCATTGTCGACAAATAAATATACCAATGACATAGGGAGGAGGCTGATAAGATTATGGTTTCTTTTGAAGGCACATCCAACACACTCACCAAATTCCAATCTCTATTGAAACAAATTTCTTCAAAGGACTGTATAAAATAGTTACTGATATGTTTTTTTTGAGTTCCTACAGTCAGCAAACAATCATTCTCTCTTTGACGACAGGTGCAGGAAGAATTAGATTTCTATTTAATTTCCAGAAACAGATAATCATGAAGATAGGAAAATCACATGCATAGTCAGTGTTCGTTTAGTTTCCAGAATCTTTGAGGCTATAGGAAAGTATACGACAATTATTTGTAGATTGGCTAGCTGCCATATCTATCACATGTAAGATCTTATTTATAAATAGGAAATGAAAGGGAAAAAATAAAATTTAGATGTAAATCTGTGTGTTTAAAAATAAGAAAAGAAAATTAAGATGTAAATCTCTATGTTTAAAAGATAAGATATTGTGTTAAGATAGATTTAATTTTTTTAAAGAAAAAAAACATTATATTTGTTATTTCAAAGAATGGAATCAAAATATTGATTTGCAAGCTTCATATCTTCTTTACAACTGATCATGTTCTTCTTCCTCATCTCTCTTTTACAATTGAACATTTCCTTCCTCCTAAACTATAGTTATATAATACGGTCTTCTAGGTAACTATTTATTCCAAGCCAAAAGGCCACTGACTGATGTTAAAGTTACTTTATGAAGACATCACTAACTACTAAAAATATACTCTTTTCTACCCAACTCTCCTATTACATAATGGACATAATAAATGAAGATACCTATGAAAAGGCTTGGACCCCCTTGAATTCTTGATATATTAGTGTACTTTCCTATAGATTAAGTGCATTATTTGAAAGTGAATTTGTTTTTTGGATTAAATTACTTGAATACACATGTGTAAGATATGTCATTAATCAGAATGGGATATTTAGTGGTGATTAATATCCCAACTGAGATTAAAAAAAAACATGTTGCTAGTGGAACTCCCAACTGAAATATTATATTGCAACATCTGAATAGGATTCATATTTAGATATATTAAATTCAATGTGATTCATAATAGGATTGAAGTGTATATGTTCTAAGGTTGCGGATTCTTCCACCATTGTTTTATTTAGTTAAAATTCTAATAAAAACAACCTAAAATTGGCTTTACTATTCAGATAGGGAAAACCAAGGTTTTCCTCAGAGTGGGTCAAATTGCTAAATTAGATGTTAGAAGAATTGAGATATTGGGAAATTTGGAAAATTTATTTAGTGCAAAGTTCTTTCATATATTGCTCGGAAATAATTTCTTGTTTTGCGCAATGTTGCCATTGATCTTCAAGCCTTATGGAGAGGTATTTCATATTCATGTATTTGTAGGTCTTCCAGTTCTAAATATTTACGCATTTTGAGTACACCTGTTGTTTGTTGGATTGTTTCTTTTTTCCATGTTAAATCTTGTGAAATTACTATGTACATTTTTCAGTAATTTGTTTTCTCTTTTTAGCGAGTAGCCGCAATTTATTTCTTAACATGTTTTGTTTATAGGTAACCTTACTTGCAAGCTTTATAACAACATGAGGAGGGAGGCTGCTGCAGTGTGGATACATAAGCATGTGTGCAAATATAAGGCTCAGAAAGCTCAAAAGCACATGCAATGTAGAATAGAAGCACCTGCACAGATAGAAAGCTCAAAAAGTGGGCCATTGAGTATGAAGAGCCTATTGTTGAGGGTTTCAGGATGCTAAGTATGGTTTTGAAGCTACCACAGAATCTAAGCATATCTTAGAAGCGAAGTACAAGTGGGATGGTTTATCCATTGTAATATTTTGAAAATTCATCAATGTATTAGATGATTTTCATGTAAATTTATATGGAGATAGTTTTGAGAAAACTCATATTTATTGTAATACTTGACATTTCATATAATATAATTTGTGCGGCTTAAAACTGATATGGTTGTACTTTATATTATTTATAAGTGTTGTAATTAACTAATTAATGTGACATTGCATAATTCACATGTGTGTTAGATGATGACAAATAATTTAAACATATATCATATTAAAAATTTATATTGATTAATAATGGACACCATTAAAACTACTAAAATATAATAACCACACATAAAACTATTAAAAATGACTAAATTAGTGACCATTAAATGAGATTAATGACCAAAAATTTGGAGATATGTGAGAAAATAATGAGATATAAATGACAAAAAAATGATCAAAATTCGCATATCAATGACCAAAAAGTAGTTTTTGTGCCTAATTTACGGTCTTTTATTACGCAACCAAATTTGGTCATATTCTAGTTTCTCATGTGGTCATTAATTTGGTCATAAATGTGGTCATATATTTGGTCATTGATTCAAATATATGACCAAATTAATGACCAACTATATGACCAAATTTATGACTAACTAACAAGCTATCAAAGACCAAAATAAAAATGACCAATTTTGGTCGCGTAATAAAAGACCGTAAATTAGCCACTAGTGATCGCCAAACCAAAAGTGGTCATTGATATATGGATTTTCATCATTTTATTGGTCACTAATCTCTTATTTTCTACTTGTGTCAGTTTTTGTTTCCACATTCCATACCAGGAAGCTAACAACCCCGAATTGGAATATGATGACTCCCAATTCCTTCATAGAGTCTCTCACAATAGAGCATGACAATCTTGTGCAAATGGAGATCATCAAATCCTCAAAAGATCAAGAACTGTTTGTTGGAAGGTCCAAATCTATGAATGGAAAGGGAACACAAAAGAATAAAAAACTAATTTTGATGCTCCCAAGCCAAAGGAGAAGAACCAGCAGCAAGATGAGCCTTTCGGCTTGAGAAAGAACAAGAACAAGGTGGAGAAGGAAAAGAAAATATAAAGTGTTCCTATTGCGGAAAGGGATTTCACCTTGAACATTCATGCATGAAGAAAAATCTCGATGAAATCACTCTTCTCCTTTAGAGGAACAATATCAATCTTCTTGGGAATGTTAGGGAGAGAGATACTCATGATCGGGACATCCATCCAGAAAGAGGACATGCCCTCATGGAAAATGTTTCGAAGCCTATATCTCTCCTCATAGACTCTGTTGCTTCGAACCATATGGTGGCAAGCAAAGAATCCTTTTAATTCCTATACTATGACAGCAACATTCCCATTCACATGAGAGATGATTCTCAAACCATTTTGAAAGGTAAAGGTACTATAAAACTTGAACATGGAAGCTTCTTTGATGTTCTGTATGTACCCTCCTTAGCCTCCAATATGTTGAGTGTATATCAAATGACACACACAGGAGTACCCAAGAGAGTTACTTTCATCCCACATGATGTTGTGATCTCAGATATTGCATCCAAGAAACTCATTGCAATAGGCATAGCGAATCATTCTGCTAAGGGCTAATATTTTTCCATGTTTGTGGTGGATGCAAAGCCCACCGCTCTTCTGACTCATGGGAATGAGGTCAGCTAGTTGTGACATGAAATATTTGGAAATTTGAACTTCAAATATTTGCATTAAATTTAAAAACATTCCATGTTCAAAGGTCTCCCAACCATCAAAACCTCCAGTGGAATTTGTAAAGGTTGCATTGTCGACAAACACCTTGAGCACAAATTTGATGGAGGAAAGGAAAGCCATGCAACAAGTATTTTTGGGCTGATCCATTCTGACATCAAACGTCAAATGCCTACAAAATCCATGATTGGTTCAAGGTATGTGCTCACCTTTATTGATGACTTCTCCAAATTCACTTGGGTTTTCTTCCTAAAGAGAAAAATTTGAAGTTCTTGAAAGAATTATTGAATTCAAGGTATCTATTGAGAATGCCTCTGGGATGAGGATAAAGTATCTCAAATATGATAATGGAGGAGATTATATCAAGTATGATTTTCTTCAAATATGTTCTAAATATGGGATCCAAATCCATCACTCCATTCCCTACACACCCCAGCAGAATGGTGTAGCAGAAAGGAAAAACCGGACCCTCAAAGAGATGACTACCTGCATGCTTGAAGCCAAAGGTTTGGCTAGAAATATTTGGGATGAGGAAATGAATTTTACTGCCTACATTTAGAACAGGGTACCTCACTCTTCCTTGAAATTAAAAACTCATTTTGAATCATACTTTGGGCACAAACCAGATGTGTCCAATTTCATAGATTTCGGGTCCACTGCTTGGGTTCGAATTACACTTGACAAGAGGAAGTCTTTGCAACTAGAGAGTATTGAGTGTGTGTTAATTGGGTATCTATAGTAATAAAAGGGATACAAAATTTTGAATATCATAACCAAATAGATATTCATTGAGAGAAGTGTCCACTTTGAAGAACCTCTGCAAGAGGTAGAACTAGTCGAGGAAGAAACTGCTGAAATTCCCTCATGTTCTGCTAATCATTTTGGTGATGAAAATGAAAGTGAAGGTTCTGATATATCAGATATGATGTATGATACCAATCAACATAATATATCAGGTTCTGAATCATATTTAAATTTTCCCACTCATCTCCCAAAATGGGCCAAAAAGACTCTCTCTTCCGCCAGGACAAATGTTGGAAATCGTGCTGATCCAGGAAGAATCTGATCAGATTTTCAAAGAGAAGGTATTGATATTTCCTATTATGATTCCTTGCTGTCGAAGACCTGCTATATTATTATTGGGTCTGATATCAATTCCTACTACCATGCTCGGAATGATCCGATATGGCAAGCTACAGTGGATGAAGAGATCAACTCTCTCTGGAAAAATGCAACTTGGGAGCTAGTTTCCCTTCCACGTGGGAGGAAACTGGTCCAATGCAAGTGGGTATATCAAACAAAGGTTTCTACATATGGATAAACCTACAAGTAGAAATAAATTCTAGTTTCAAAAGTATCCTCTCACTTCCAAGGAGTGGACTACCATGAGACCTTTGCACTGGTGGAAAAGATGGATTCCATAAAACTAGTTTTGGCCATTGCCGCATCCAAGCACTCAGAGGTGCATCACATGGACGTCAAGAGTGTTTTTATTCATGGATAACTGAAAGAATATATATACATGAATTAGAATTAAGGATATACATCACATACTTCCTTGGTTTGTAAGTTGCATAAGTATTTATTTGGCTTAAAACAGGCCCCAAGATCTTGGTATGCCAAAATGGATGCCTTTCTACACTCACAAAATTTTCAGAGGTGCAAATATGATCCAAATGTATATTTGCAGCAGTATGAAGGTAATATTATGATCATATTATTGTATTTTGATGATATTTTGATAACTGTAAGAACACTTTCCTCTATTGTATTTATAAGAACCGCTCTTCATGATGCTTTTGAAATGAGTGATCTAGGCCCGTCGAGACAGTTTCTCGTGATGGAAATCACTTAAGAATATGATGGGATAGTGGTGAATCAGTCAAAATAAGTTTTATACATATTAATTAAGTTTAACATGGGTGATTTTAGGGCTACACTATTTCCTTTCCTCTTAGGAATCGGTCTTGAAGAGGGAAAATCAACTCCACCCATGGACTCCACTGTTTGATGCCAGTTGCTCAGAAGTTTGCTATACTTGAAACATTCAAGGCATGGAATTTTTTATGCCATGAATTTTGTATCAAGGTATATGCAATAGCACCATGAAATTCATTTGAGGGCATCCAAGAGTATTCTTCAGTACATTCAGGGTACTAGATCATATTGCATTCACTATGCTGCAGATTCTGGGCTAGATTTGGTCGATTTTATAGATTCTGATTGGGAAAGAGATTCCATAGATTTAAAGTACACTTCCTTCCATAATGATAATGAAAATAGTTCTTAGATCAATGACATATACTCAATAAATGATGTTAAATCTAACAATGAGTGCCATGTGGTTTCAAAAAGTTATTTGATCTAGATGAAAAATAAATAGGAAAGGGGCACCTTAGGAAATTAAAAGACTCACTAGCCCTAGGAGGTTAACTAGAAATAATAAATGATGTGAAAAAATAAATATTTATCAAACCTTTCTCAAATAGAGGGTTCCCATGTCCATTTCTAAGAAATAAGTAGAAATTTGATCAAGGGCCTTCAAATGCTAAACTTAAATGGGTCCCCAAGTCCACCATGTTAGAAAGTGAAGGTATATATATGACATTTATAGTGAAGATCATTTGAGAGACACTCTAGTTGGCCTAGTGCTATATTTACTATATTCCCTCATGTTGAAGCCCGAAAAATCACAGGTAACAACAGTAGGGATTCTCCCCAATAAATGTTCCCAATTAGTTTGTTATTGTTTGGTATTGGGAATCCATCCAGTTTATGGTCTGGCTACCATAGGTCAAGTAATGTTTAAAATGATTTACTAGTTGCAGCCCGGTCGATCGTTTAGGTGTATTTTTTAGTTTTTTATTATTTATGTATGAAATGCAAGTGCCTAACTAAATGCATACGATAGAGATTATGAGGAGTGTCACAATGGGATGCGCAGGTTCTTACCTCTCACCTTACCTCTCTCGTTTCTAAATCATAAACAAAGAATACTAACTGAGATTCACTAACCTATCCCTAGGGCGAAATACAATAATTAATAATGAGTAATGTATTGTATAACATCCATTTAGAACACTACAGATAGTTTTTAATATTTATGAATATAAGAATATTATTAGACATATAAACGAAGATATAGCTCATTGTTAATTAAAACATTCATTACTCAAATACGATTATGGAAATTTCACAGGAATAAATAGGAGCACATTCACAACATGAAAGAATTCATAAGTTAGAACGATCTCATGGTTCATGGAAACAAGCTGAAATAGAAATAGTTCACATCCAACCATTCCATGTCAAGCATTTGAAACCCCATAGTGCTTTCTCTAGCCGAAAAATATAACTCTTTATTATAAGATGAAATAGTTCTTCTTACAATAATCTTGCACCAAGATAGTATGAAAAAGGTCCTTTGATACATAAATCTTTACTATATTTATACAAAAAAGAAGAAAACTCTTGGACTACCCTCGTTTCCTTTTGGGCTTCTCCTAACCTTTCATTTACAATTTTTTCATCTTTTAGCTTGCAACCATAAAAAGATAAGTACAATATATTACATTATTTATCAAAAGTGATTTGATAGTCCAACTAAGAGGGTCAATTTTTCTTGTTCATAAACTTCCTCCATGCATTTGCTTCCACTGCTATGTTCTCAAAACCAGAAGGTTCGAGAAATATGATAGTTATTTCATGCTTAGAGTCCTATTCTTTTACACCCACTACACTGGAAGGAATCAAATGAAGTTGGTCTTCCAACAAGTGACTACTTACAGCTACATGTTATATTTCAGTTTTAAGTACCTTTTCATCTAACTCCTTGACTTGCTAAATGGCCTGTTCATCTTTGTTGCATTGTTCCTGTAATTGTTTCAACAATATTTAATGCTCTAGAAGAATTTCTAATCTCTTTGTAGTAGAGGTCTGACATCGATAGTATGTTAGGAGCACTCTCCTACAGAATTTAGCATAGGCATTCTTCATCTTCCTCACCGTATTTATTAGTTCTTATGCTGCTTTTCTAGCAAACTCGATCAACTCATATTCCAGTTTTATTGTTTCTTGTGCTAACCTATTAGCTTCTTCCTAGATTTTCTTGGATGCATCCTCTTCCTTCCTTTTGATTTTATCAATTGTTTTACCCTTTCCTCCAACAGTAGCTATCTTCTGCTTGAATCTTTTCCTCAAAGCTGTCATGTTTTTACCATTCTAAAATATTTCTTCATCTTTATCCCATAAATCTATATACTCAAAATGCACTCCAGCTTCTGTCCAATAATCAGAAACTTTATCCTGAGAGTCATTTCTATGGAAATTCATTTCTTTGAAGTGAAAATACTCTAATTCCTTGACAAATTCCACTGCATTCTTTACCCTGGAAAATCTGTAACCTCCTATAAAAAGTGGAACTGCAAGATAGACTGATTTCTTTTGCTCAAAAATGAAATTTGCTACTCCATCAATGTACAACTGTCTCACAACCTCTTTGTGGACCACATATTCCGTAGCATACCTCAAGAGAAGAGAAGGGGCCCTTCAACCACCGTACACTCTTAAATATAAACCTTCTTATATCAAATAATATCTTTCGTGTTCTTGCACAACATTTAAAGCTTATTCTTACATACAATTGCATTTGGTCAAGACTATTAATGTATACAATGGCATGATGAAGTTCTCACAAATCTCCTTGTAATAGTTGTAATATTTGTGGGCCCAAAATAACTTATAGGCTACATACAAAGGAGCTCAGTCTTTATCCCAATGGCACTTTAATGCTAGGAAAGGCTGAGTACACAGAATGCAATCAATCAAAATAGAACTCATGTAAAATTATGTCTTCTTCTAGGACATTCCTCCCAATGCCACACTTATACAGGTTGATAGGCTGTTGGACACTATATTTGCCTAGTTAAATATTCTTCCTTGGGTGGCAACAAAAAATATAACTGGAACCCAACCTATTTTAAACCTTTTTCCATTTGATCTCCTGAAAATTCTATTTAGCATCAAAGCAATAAATCTATATGGAGTGCGAAGAGTTGATGTCTTGTATTCTCCAGAAGGCCTTGCTCAAAATGTTTTCCCAGGGATCATCATCTTCTTAATTGTGTCTACCATATCTAGATTTATCTCCTTTAACCAACCTTCAGTCAAGTAGGTTTGTGGTGTTGGTAAATTGTAAGCCATAGAAACATAAGTTGGGTTGTATGCAGCATAACCCTACTTCTCGGTATTGGCCAGTATCATCCTTGTTGCATTTTCCTTGGGAAGAATCCAACCTATCACTTCTGAACATGGGAAAAGTTTCGGTCTGGTACCCACTTTCATAAGTGCTGATTTCTCAATATTTTCATAAATGGGCATATCTTCAAAACCAACATTTGGAAAAATTTAAATCATCCTATATACCTCTCCCCATTTATACTCTAGCTCAACTCCAGTAATATCTTTATTATCTTCATAAATGACTTCCACTTTGGTTATCACCTCCACTTCAGGTTCCTCTTCGGCTTCTTCGGCCTTCTTCTTTTGTTTTCGCGGCATATCACTATGTTGATAATTGGCTTGTAATAGTTATTCAACATGGTTTGAACCTATTTATCCCTAGCAAGCTGTGTAGTGAGAAAACAATAAAACTACCAAAATCTTACCATTCCATCAAAATGCATACTGAAAATTATTATTTACACCCAAGGTCTTTTTGAATGAGAGACTCTGAATAAAAAGGAAATGCAAAACCTCTTAATCCTGCTAAACTTTTGTTATCTCAAACCCTAACCTCTCTTTGCCTCCCAAAAGTCCAATAAGTGAGTCTCGACTGAGGAAAAATCACACCACAGTCTGCTCAAAACAAAAACCTAAAAACCCCTATCAGTTATGCGGTCCTCCTAAATCCCATGGAAACCTACGGCCATGTGGATTAGGTTTTAAAATGATGCTATAATGAACAGGGAGGTACAGACAGCGAAACGCTCATCTACACTGTGCCCTAACCTTCCAAACAAAAGTTAATGGTGCACTCGTGGCTGCGCAGAGGCTAGGTGGGAAAAATAACTGACCAAAATGAAATGCTCACAACAAAATGAGTTGAAACCTTAGGAAAGGAAAAACCTACCACGGAAAACACAATTTTTTGCGTAAATACCTAACCTTCCCATAGAAAAAACTCATCCCATCCACCTTGTCATTTTAAAACAACAAAAACTAAGCATAAAAACAAAATTCATGAGCGAATCCTACCTAGAAATGAAATGGCAGGAGACCTAGATAGACGATGGCTTCCGTAGGCGAAGAAAACATATAGGAGTGTGACAGATGCACGCAATCGACAGGATAGCTACCACCATGAAAATGAAAAGTGATACGAGATCTAGTACTTTATATACTTTGATCGGGAAGGATAACTAAACCTAGCAGGAAAATAAATTTAACTCACCTTCAGAGATATAACCTTAAAATAATCTGCAAGGTTGGATGAAAACAAATCTATTTACTTAGTACATCAGACGAGAAAATGACATTAAAAGTTGGAATCACTAGCCCTTGGTATCGGTGGGAACATCACGAAGATTCAGATTGACTTAGCACTAACAATCCACAATGTCGGATGAAGGAAACACTAAGTCCTTTGGTTCATTCTAAAAGGCATAACCGACGTCAAGATTCCCAACTTAACCGAACATCGGAAAAAGATAGTCGAAAAAAGACCTGATTCATCAAATTAGTTTTAAACTAAAATGTCAGAACATCGCCATGCTATCTCCGAGATCACAGACCAAATGGCTTCTAATATTCCGAATCAAACCTTGGAAGAATTTTAATGTCAGATCGGAAAGCTAGTTAACTGTGCATTCGCTGTGTTGGAAGGCTAATGAACTAAGTATCTAATATGGGAATTCAAAAAGGATTATTTTTCAAAGAAAAAAACTAGCCCTGGGTAAACATTGGTAGAAATAAAACATTCTTAGGCCGTCTAGATACAAAAACAGAAAAAGGGGGACCCAAAAATAAATTTTTTTAGGGAAATAGTTGCAACTGCAGCAATTGGAGACTACCTGGAGGACACAGATCTCTAAACAACTTATCCTTTGAGACAGTAGACTGCTTCAATGATATCATTTTATTATATTTCTTCAAGATATCTGGATTCCTATAATGCAAGATTAGGATTTCGAAGTCTGGATAACTCTTTTGAGGCTGAAGATATGATTTTTATTTTACCTCTTCCTTTGGGCACCTTCCAACTTAGACACCATAGGATCGTAACATATGGTATATAGATATATCCATTTTTTCCTCATTCCCATGCCAATTTGCACTTTTTGGTACTTCTGGACTTTTGTCCTTTTGAGTCCTCCCTGATTGCTTTCTTTCTGAATTTTAATTTAGGATCCTCTATCCATAGTGTCCTTTTGTGTGAGAGATATTTAATTTTAACTCATGGACAGAGAAGAAATTTGGAAATCTTATTCATCTTCATGTGGTTCAGCATGTGATTTTAGATACACATTTTCCTTTTAGGATATTTTTGACTCTTTCTAGACTTTTGACTTTCAATTTGTGGCATGGGATCATTTAAATATAATACACTACTTAACTTGCTTCCTTTCCATGGGTCTTTTGTTGTTAACCCCTAGGACATATTTTAGTGTGAGATTAATGGAGCCTCAAAATAGTACTCTAGACTTTTCTATCCTTAGTTATTTTACAGGGATTAAGCAGGAATTCAATGTGTTCATAACCCATTTATAAAATATTCTAGTCCTGAAGAAGATTTAAGCATTGTATGAATAAATAGTAGGAAATCTTTGATCAAAGATTTTGGTTTATCCAGAACTCTGATGAACTCCAAAAAAAACCAAAAGTCATGATGCTTTATTTAAACAAGAACAAATTAAAATTTTACAAGCAATCAAAGTCTGAGAAATCAAAAGCAAAAAAACTAAAACTAATTAAAACAAATCAAACCATTTATTTATGTACAAGAAAAAAAATCAAAATCATTAAGAAAAATAAGGCTTGAGAACTAAACCATTTACTGGTAAGTTCTCCTCCCACCCCTGTTAATCTTGCAACTTGTAAGTCGAGGGGCCTATTTTTGCTGCAGTTTGAAAAGGGCCTATCCATAGTTGCTGAAACTTAGTGTGCTTCCCCTTCTCATCATGCGGGTGATCCCACTTAAGAACCAAGTCACGTAACTCGAACTCATATTCCTAGCTTTGTGTTTGTCAAACCATCTCTTTACCATTTCTTGTTGATGTTTAAATATTTCCTGGTATTTGGACCTGGACTCTTCTTCCTTCAGTAGATTATAAATTCAGATTTGTAGGACTTCATTATCAGTACCCCTAGAGTCTTGGGCTAGTATGGAAGATGGAAAAAGAATATTAGGAGAGAGGATAGCTTCTTTCCCATAGACAAGAGCATAGGGTGACATACCTAAAGAGTTCTTGGGTGTGACTCTATCAGCCCATAGTGCATTAGGTAAAGCTAGATGCCAGCTCCTTTGGTTTTCTATCACTGTTTTCTTTAAAATTATAATAAAATTTTTATTTGTGGATTGTGCCAGACCATTTCCTTGTGGGTAGTAGTTTGTAGAATAATGTAGCTTAATTCCTCTTTCATTATCAAATGTAGTGAATTTAATACATGAAAAATATGAAGCATTATAAAAAACCAAGGAAATTGGAACCCCAAACCTGGTCATAATGTGGTTCTACAAGAAATCCATAACTGCATCCTCGTTTACTTTTCATAAACGAATGGCCTCTACCCATTTGGTGAAATAATCAGTTGTCGTCAGAATGTTTTTCAGGCTACAATGAAGAATTTGGATTGATGTCTTCGATAATGTTGATTCCCCATTGTTCGAATGGTTCCAAGATAATCACTGGTTTCAATGGTCCTACTACTTTAGCTTGTCTCCCACCACTTCTTTGGAAAGTATCACACTTTCTAACATGAGCATGTTCCCAGCTTTGTGTTTTTCAAACCATCTCTTTACCATTTCTTGTTGATGTTTAAATATTTCCTGGGATTTGGACCTGGACTCTTCTTCCTTCAGTAGATTATAAATTCGGATTTGTAGGACTTCATTATCAGTACCCCTAGAGTCTTGGGCTAGTATGGAAGATGGAAATAGAATATTAAGAGGGAGGATAGCTTCTTTCCCATAGACAAGAGCGTAGGGTGACACACCTAAATATTTCTTGGGTGTGACTCTATCAGCCCAGAGTGCATTAGGTAAAGCTAGATGCCAGCTCCTTTGGTTTTCTATCATTGTTTTCTTTAAAATTATAATAAAATTTTTATTTGTGGATTGTGCCAGACCATTTCCTTGTGGGTAGTAGTTTGTATAATAATGTAGCTTATTCCTCTTTAATTAGTGAATGTAATGAATTTAATACATGAAAAATATGAAGCATTATAAAAAACCAAGGAAATTGGAACCCCAAACCTGGTCATAATGTGGTTCTGCAAGAAATCCATAACTGCATCCTCGTTTACTTTTCATAAATGAATGGCCTCTACCCATTTGGTGAAATAATCAGTTGTCGTCAGAATTTTTTTCAGGCTACAATGAAGAATTTGGATTGATTTCTTTGATAATGTTGATTCCCCATTGTTCGAATGGTTCCAAGATAATCACTGGTTTCAATGGTCCTACTACTTTAGCTTGTCTCCCACCGCTTCTTTGGAAAGTATCACACTTTCTAACATGAGCATGAGCATCTTTAAATAGTGTTGGCAAGTAATATCCAACTCTGAGAATCTTGTGTGTTGTTGTGTCTCCTGAAAAGTGTTAGTTTTTCAACATTAATCTAGCATTATGTTAGGATCTTTACTGAGAGAATAACAAGTACAGTAATCAAACACAAGAGACAATGAACACAGTGTTTTTGATCGGGGAAACCATAAATGGAGAAAACCCTACAACTTCCTCAGAGATAGAATCAACACAAGATGTAAGACCCCAAAATAGTAAGATGCACTCCCGACAGCAGTAGTCTTCTTCTTGTCTAGCCCCAATGTCTTTCCTTCCTCAACTATGCACTACGCTTGAGTGTGTGAGTGATGTGTGCTAAATAGAGATCCCAGATCTCTATTTATACTAATCCCAGCATGACTAAAACCCTATAAGGGCTGACCTCTACTTGGAGAGTCTAATAACACTAGTGCCCCCGAAATGTGGGGACTTTAACCCTTACACAATCGAAGGGTTACCCACTATGACTTGACATGACTTGTTTACATTATTGATTCTCCTGATTGGAACATCAAGGAATGATAACATGACTCAAATACATAATAGATACATCCCAGAATAAACATCGGGTTACAATATATAAGATAATACATTTTGAAGTTACAAATACATCAACACTCCCTCTTAACTAGGAAGGTATTCTTTCGACACAATTTTTAGCACTGGTCTTCTTCTCTGTATCAACTGGATCATCTTGAGTCTTCTGAGTCTTCAATTCATCTTCATCTTCAAGTCATCGTCATCCTTCGAATCATGGGACATCATCACTGGATCTGGATCATCTCTCGATTTGGATCAACATCACTGAACTAGATCTGGATCATCACTCGATCTGGATCTGGATCTAGATCATCTCTCGATCTAGATCATCACTGCTGGATCTGGATCATCACTCGATCTGGATTTCTCGGAGTCATCATAACTAGATCTGTATCATAGCTTGATCTAGATCTCTCCTATTCATCATCATGTGTGTACTATCTTGTCATAGGAATTTCTACAGGGCCAGCCTTCTTTCATGCTGGTTTTAGGCCTAGCCATCAAGTAGGTCTTCCCCCAGCACTTATATCTGACCTACTTGTCAGAAAGGCATTCCCAGCACTCACATATGATCATGTAGTAAACTATAATCACATCAGAAAGGCCCAGCACTCACATTCACCAGCATGACAGGACATCACTATCATCTATGAAAAGGCTTTAGCACTTATATCTGACCTGGAATGAAACAAGTCCTCCACCCTTGCTAGAAAGGATTGCACTCACGTCTGACCTGGAAGGAACTAAATCCTCCACCCTCACCAGAAAGGCCCCCAGTCCCAGACTGAGTGACCTGGTAATGGACGAGGTGCCTCCATTCTCCCAGAGAATGGTAGTTGCCCTTATATCTAACCTAGTAGGAAACAAGTCCTACACCCTCGCTAGAATGGCCTACACTCACATCTAACCTGGAAGGAACGAAATCCTCCACCCTCGTCAGAAAGGCCCCCAGTCCCAGACTGAGCTACCTGGTAATGGACCAGGTGCCTCCACTCTCTCGGAGAGTGGCAGTTGCCCTTACATCTATCCTACTCAACAGAATGGCCAACACTCACATCTGACATGGGAGGAACCTAATCCTTTAGCCATGACAGAATGGTTCATCACTTACATCTGACCTACTCGTCAGAATGGCTCTCTCAGTCCCAGACTGAGTGTTCTTGGTAATTGATTAGGTACCTCCATTCCCAGAATGGCAATCAGCACTAATATCTGACATGGAAGGAACTGAATCCTCTCACCATGACAGAATGGATTAGCCCTTACATCTAACCTACTCATCAGAATGGCTTTGGATCTTTAGCACTCATATTTGACATAGAAGGAACTGAATCCTCTCACCATGACAGAATGGCTCAGCCCTTACATCTGACCTGCTCGTCAGAATGGATTTGCGACTCATCACTTTCCCTTGGAGGAAACCTCGATCTGGAGAACACCAAGCTTCTCCCTGAAGTACTCGAACTTCACTCTGGCTAATGACTTTGTCAACACATCAGCTATCTATTCCTCCGTCGCAACATACTAGAGCTTCACTGCTCCTCTTTGCACCATATCCCTGATATAGTGGTACTTGATCTCGATGTGCTTCGACTTGTCATGGAACACTGGATTCTCTGACAACTTCACGCAACTCTGGTTGTCACAATGTATACAAGTAGCATCCAACTAGAGATAAAATATATCGAACAGTAGCTTCCATAGCCATACTACCTCACAACTAGCTGAACAAGCTGCGACATACTCTGCTTTAGCTGTACTCAGTGCCACATAGGATTGCTTCCTGCTAAGCCAAGAGATCACACCTGATCCCATATTAAAGCAACATCCTGAAGTTCTCTTCAAATCGATGGCACTGCCTGCCCAATCTGAATCAACATAACCCTCCAGGTTAATCTTTTGATTCGCATCATACTTGAGCCCATAATCAATTGTACCCCTCAAGTACCTCAAAATATGCTTTGCAGCAATCAAGTGAACATTTCTCAGATCTGTTAAGAACTGGCTCAAGGTGTTCACAGCAAAGCAAATGTCTGGTCTCGTGTTCATCAGATACATCAATGACCCAATCATCTAACGATACATCGTAGCATCAACCGTCTCTGAAGAAGCATCATTCAATATATTCATGTTTAATGCCATAGGTGTGGCCATAGTCTTGCTGTCCATCATCCCAAACCTCTTCAGGATCTCTACTGCATACTTCTCTTGTCCAAGGAAGATTACATCTGCACTCTGCCACACCTCCATACCTAGAAAGTAATGCATCATACCCAAGTCCTTCATCTCGAACTCGGTAGCAATCTTTCTATTTGTATCAATAATCAACGCATCCATACCTGTCACAAATAGATCATCTACATATAGTAGAAGCATCAATGGGTTGCCATCTTAAACTTTATAGTAAAGGTTGGAATCTACTTTACTCTTGGTAAAGCCCAAACTGAATAGAAAGCTATCAATTCTGCCGTACCATGTCCTGGGTTCCTGTTTTAAACCGTACAAGGCTTTCTTCAATCTACATACATGAGAGTCCCTCTCATGTGTCTAAAAACCGAGTGGTTGTTCTACATACACTTCCTCTTCCACTACACCATTCAAGAAGGCAGTCTTGACATCCATTTGGTGTATCTTCCATTTCAGCACTGCCGCCAGAGCAAGTACTGATCTGATGGAACTGTATCTAGCTACAGGTGCAAAAGTCTCTTCATAGTCTATTCCCTCTTTCTAAGAGAAACCTCGAGCTACAAATCTTGCCTTATACTTTTCAATGCTACCATCTGCAACATGCTTGATCTTGTAGATCCATTTGGAAGTTACAACTAACTTCCCTTCTGGTCTTGGGACAACATCCCAAACATCATTATTCATGATCGATTGGTACTCTTCGATCATAGCATCCTTCCATTCTTTTTTTTCTGCCGCTTCTTCATAACTGGAAGGTTCTTTATCAATGAAATCACATAGTAAATCTACATACCCAGAATTGGATCTGTTCCTCTTTCTTTCTCTGTGATTCTCTTCTGGAGCCCCATATCTTTCCGCACCTTGGATAAGTTCTCATGCCCAAGCAGGTTTCCTCTTATGAGGATTCTTCTCTAGAGATGGATCTACAGGTCTTTGTGGTTCTTCAAATTCTCGATCTTCTTCTCGAGTTTCTTCATTCATGGTTGTATCATGAATTCTGGGTGCTTCTGCTTCTTCAGGTTCTTCAGCAGGTCTCTTTCTGAATTTGTTGTAAGTTGTATCTTTATCAAATGTTACATCCCTGCTGATGTCAATCTTCTTATATCTTGGGAAATATATTCGGTAACCTTTCGAGCTTTCAGAGTATCCCACAAATATACCCTTCTTTCCTGAAGGATCTAATTTAGTCCTATTCTCTTTTGGAATGTGGATGTACACAGGACAACTGAATATTCTGAGATGGGTGACTTCTAGTTTCTTGCCAGAGAAGACTTCTTCAAGAGTCTTGTTCTCGAGTACTCTATGTGGAGTATGGTTCTGTACATACACCGTTGTTCTAGCAGCTTCTACCCAAAGATGCATAGGAAGGTCTTGATCATGAAGCATTGCTTTTGTAGCTTCCATGATAGTTTTGTTCTTCTATTCCGCAACCCCATTCTCTTGTGGATTATAAGGAGTGGACAACTCCCTCTTGAGTCTTAATCCCTGATTCTTTGCATAGCTCTTTGAATTCATTTGAAGTGAATTCTCCACCATTATCTGATCGAATGGTCTTGATCTTCTTTTCAGTATGGTTTGATCAAGGCTTTGAATTATTTGAACTTACTAAATACTTTGTCTTTGTTCTTCATGAAGTAAACCCATGTCTTCCTAGAAAATCATCAATAAAAGAAACATAATATGCATACCCGCTTAGAGAGTTTGATGACATAGGACCGCATACATCAGAGTGGATGATTTCCAAGGTTCCTTTTTCTTTGCTTTCACTGCTTGTAAATGTCTTCTTTGTATTCTTTCCTTTCGCACATCCTTTGCAGACCCCATCATGTTTTGCTTGAATTTTGTCGAAGACCTTCAACAGCTTTACTTGCAATAGGTAGTGCTCTGTAATGCACATGTACAAGCCTTTTATGCCAAAGTTCACTTGGCTCTACTGTGTCATGGACCACGACTTGTTCTGGATGGCCCTTCAGTTTGTATAATCCTCCTTCTTGTTCTCCAATTACTACCGCATCATCGATAGTCTTTCCTTTTGGCAACATGATGACTTGACCATCTATGAATTCAACCCGCATTCCTTTTGTATATAATGCTGATATGGAGAGAAGGTTCTTTTTCAGTCCTGGAACAAACAATACTTCTTTCATTGTTAGATATTTTCCAGAGTCTAACTTATATGAAGATTCCCCACTACCTTTTATTGGATATTGGTATTCATCTCCTAGCTTTACCTTGTGAGGTGATTCATGTTCTGATAGTCTTACAAAGGATTCCTTGAATCCAGTCATATGTTTGGAAGCCCCACTGTCTATAAGCCAATCATCACTACCATGAGTAATGTTACCTGTGAGAGCTGATATCAGAACATATTCATCCTCGCTTGAAGAATCTTCACTTTCATATCTGTATCTCATTCTGGATGGTTCATCATCCTCTGCATCATGAGCTTGATGTCTTCTTTTGTTTCTCTTCTTTACTATCTTCCATTTGTTAGGACAATTCCTTGCATAGTGTCCTGCTTCATCACATGTATAACATATGATCCTAGATAAATCTTTTCTAGTGATATCTTTGTGAGAGTGCTTACCTCTAGAGCCATGAGTTTTTCTCTTGTTTGACTTGGAGTGATATTTGGAGTGTACTGCAAGAGCTTGGTCTTCACTTCCCATATTCTCTTTGAGAGCTGCTATCCGAGATTCTTCTTGAGAGAACTCTTCCCATAGTCTATTGAACTTGAATAACTTCTTCCTAGCACAGATTCCTTGGATGAAAGAATCCCATGACCTAGGAAGGCCATTCAATGTAGTCATTACAATCTCTACATTTTCCACTTCTTCATCAACGGCTTCTAGTTGCTCTTTGATTTGAGAAACTCTTGTGAAGTAATACTGGATGGTTTCTGCATTCTAAATCTTCACATTCTTCAGTTGGTTTCTCAGTGTCATCTTCCAATTAATGTTCTTTCCTTCAAACAATTTGGTTAAGGCATCAAACATAGCTTTAGGTGTCTTGAGAGAGGACACCTGTGGGATAAGGTAATCCTTAATAGAATCAGCAATGATCCTCTTTTCCATAACCATCTTCTTCTTATGTAAGGCCTTTGCCTCATCTCCCTCTGGAACTGGAACCTCCTCATGGATGTAGGAGTCTAATTCATTTTCTTCCAGGACCAAGGAGATCCTATACTTCCAGGCTCGGAAGTTTTCAGCTCCCTCAAGCTTTTCATCAAGCTTGGTATGATGAGACATCTTAAATGAGAACCTCAAATGGAAATACAAAATATTTTATATCTTACCAGGTTCAAGATGTCGGATCTGAAACTTGAGCTGAAATCCTGTAGAGCTGGTTCAGGAGCAAATTAGGGTTTTGCTTTTATGGAGTTCTGTCCTCCCAAATGCCTTGAAATTTGTCCCTAACTTTGATTTTGGTGAGGATATCAATCCAGGCCTGGGCTCACTGAAAAATTCCTCTTCTGTGAAAAGCCCTAATTTTCGACAGTAGTGACAGGTCCAAAATTGAAAAACCTCGGAATTGGATTCTGTTTCAACATAAAGATGTGCCCTAAGGAGGAGAGTTGTTCCACCTTACTTTTACTGAAAATCTGTGGAGGAAGATCCACAAACTAAGAATCCCTAGTTCCCAGAGCTGGACTGTGTCTTCTTCTCAGGTTAGCTCTGATACCATGTTAGTTTTTCAACATTAAGCTAGCATTATGTTAGGATCTTTACTAAGAGAATAACAAGTACAACAATAAAACACAAGAGACAATGAACACAGTGTTTTTGATCGGGAAAACCATAAATGGAGAAAACCCTGCAAATTCCTTAGAGATAGAATCAATATAAGATGTAAGACCCCAAAATAGTAAGATGTGCTCCCGATAGCAGTAGTCTTCTTCTTGTCTAGCCCCGATGTCTTTCCTTCCTCAACTATGCACTACACTTGAGTGTGTGAGTAATGTGTGCTAAATAGAGATCCCAGATCTCTATTTATACTAATCCCAGCATGGCTAAAACCCTACTAGGGCCGACCTCTACTTGGAGAGTCTAATAACCCTAGTGCCCCGGAACTGTGGGGACTTTAACCCTTACAAAATCGGAGGGTTACCCACTATGACTTGACATGACTTGTTTACATTATTGATTCTCCCGATCAAAACATAGGGGCATGACAACATGACTCAAATACATAATAGATACATCCTGGAATAAACATCGGGTTACAATATATAAGATACATAGATGAATACATTCCAAAGTTACAAATACATCAACAAAAAGTGACCTCCAACGGGTCTATCATGTAATTCTATTCCAAACTTCTCTGCATCTTCATGTTGCAAGCATCTGAGAAATACTCCATCGTAGTTCTTTCTAAACAACACTCCATCAATAATTTGATGTAAGGCTAATTTCAGACATAATGCCCTTCTTTGCTTGGGACTTGAATGCTCCGACAAATATCCCTCCTGAAGATAATGGACTAAATCTTGATACCAGGAGTCTGGAGTTGTGAATAGAGGAAATACATCCACCATGTGTAATTGACCTTCATTAACCCAGTTGTGATCTTAATTGTTTTGACTTTCAGCCATTAGTTTACAAATTCCTTGTCCTTTAACTATGGTTGCTGGTTTGAACTCAAGATCGTATTCCTGCAAAGTAGTCACCTAGTTACCTCTTCTTTCTCCCAATTCCATTTGTATAAAAAGGGATTGTACTGCCAAGTGTGGGACTATTGCTTTGGTGCGATTCTTAAGTATGTATGGCCTGAATTACTTTACCACCTTAAAAACTGCATAAGCTTGTTTATCAACCGTGGGATAGTTCAATTCAGCCCCTTGCAGACTAGTGCTCATAAATGATATGGGGTACTCATCTTCCCCATCCTCCTTCTGTGTAAGCACTGCTGCTAATGAATCGTCGGAAGCAAAAGTGTACAAAATAAAATCCTTTTCAGAATTTGGACTTTTGAGTGATGGTGCATGAGCAATAGATGTCTTGATCTTACTGAAAGCATTCTTCTCTGAATCGGTCCATTTGAACTGCACACTATGCTTAATCATCTGCTGCAAAGGTTTGATGATTTGAACAAAGTCTGGCACAAGCCTTCACATGAAATTGATTGTCCCCATAAAAGATTGCATAGATTTTTTATTATGGGGTAAAGGGATATGTTCTATGGCTTTAATCCTCTATGGGTCTATGGAAATCCCTTTTTTAGAAATAACATGACCCAATAGCTTTCCTTCTGTGACTGAGAACACACATTTCTTAGGATTTAAATAAATACAATAATTCTTGCAACACTAAAAAATTTGTTTAAATGAAAAGTGTGTTCCTCCCTTTTCTTTGAAAATATTATGACATCATCTAAATAAACCACAACACTACAGCCAATCAGATCGTGGAAAGCTATATCCATAGCCCTTTGGAAAGTTTCTCCAACATTAATAAGTCCAAAAGGCATTCTCCTATACGCAAAAGTCCCCCACTCAGTTTTGAAAGTAGTCTTGAGCCTATCTTCTTCCGCTACTAATACTTGATTATAACTGGAGAATGCATCTAGTAATGAAAATAATTCAGACTCTGAGACCATCTGTAGTATTTGTTCCATTTTTGGGATGGGGTAATTATCTTTATCTGAAGCACGGTTCAGATTTGTGAAATCAACACAAAGTCTGATCTCTCTATACTTTTTCCGTACTGGTTCAAAATTAGAGACCCATTCCGAATGTCTGACTTTAAATATGATTTTAGCATCTAGTAGCTTTTTAACCTCACTTTGAATTAAAGGTTCCAGTTTGGGATGCATCTTTCTCAGAGGCCGATGGTAAGGCTTGATCCCAACTTTGATTGGAATAACATGCTCTATGATTTTTGTTTCATAAGTTTTGAGATCTTCATAGGTCCAAGAAAACACATCTTTGTATTGTTTGAATAAACTGATGAATTTTCTCTTCTCTCCAGGTGAACAACATTTTCCCAAATTTACATATTTGGGTTCAGCCTCTGTCCCTAGATTTATCAGTTCGATTTGTAAGGATAAATTGTGAGTCTTGACATTTGCTAGTTTTATGAACTTATTATCTAGATCGAACATATGATCCATAGTTCCGACTCCTTTAGGAATGAAATTACCATTCTATAAGTTTGCTTGATGTTCTTCATCGTCTATTATGGCTCCTTTGAAAGTATCATCATTCATTAAATATTCCAATATTTGTTGATCATCGTAAAAAACCCTTTGATTGGTGATGCTATCTGGAACAGAAGGTCTCAAAAGAAATTGAATAGAGCATCTATTATTCGAAAGTACTAATCTTGCAGCTAAGGTGGCTAATAAATCAGCTGCTGCATTATTTAATCTATGACTTGAAACAATATTGAATACACGAAAATTTATCAGTAAATCCCAAACCTCATTTTGGTAATCTTTCAAATGTGGTGAAATCCAATGTATTTTATTTTGTACTTGTTTTACAATGATTTCAGAATCCCCATATACTTTTAAGTTTTTCACTTTTAATTCTATCACTTTCTTTAGTCCCTGGACTAATGCTTCGTATTTGGCTGTGTTATTTGTACATTCAAATTCTAATCTACATGAAAGAATATGTTCATTATTTTCTAGATCAATCAGGACACAACCAACTCCTGATCCTTCCAACATTTTAGAACCATCAAAGTAAAGAATCCAAAAACTTTCTACTTCTACTGAATCTAAATTGCTAACTACAACTGAAACTAAATCTACTATGTTACAATCAATTTTATCAGCCCGTGAACATTGAAGGATATCGAGCTGGATATCAAGTATATTGCTGGATTCTTCAGCTTGTTAATTTCCTGGTTCTAGTTCAATGAAATAGTTTCCAAATATAGAGTTTATTGGTTCATTTTTTCCCTCTAGCTGAGTCACATTATACTTCATTTGAGGCTCTCTTAACACCTTTATCTGGTTTTGACATCCTTTATAAGGAAACCACACATGTGACCAATCTGATGCAAAATATCCTTCTAACCTCACTGACCAATACCGGCTCAAAACCAAACCATAAGCATCCAGGATATCTGGCACAACAATGTCTATGTACTGACATACTTTCTCATCTATGGATAACCAGATCAGGACATCTTCCATTTCTCCTATCACTTTAACTATTGTCCTTTCTAATTGAAGAACTTGGCCTGTGGTTGGTTTAGGTTGACCATTTATTTGCTTGCAAACTGAAACTAGCATGACATTTACTGATGCTCCAGAGTCCACCAAACAATTATGCACATTATAGTTGAAAATATCAAAGGTTAGAAGAAAGTCTGGAGTTTTATACGTAGACTTTCCTCCTAAACTCGCTTCACCAATCTCTTCCTTAGGTCGGTTTTCAATGGGAGGTTCCTTCTCAGGTGTCTCAAGTGCTTTTAAAAGTTTTTCCTTTTGTTGAGGTAGATTGCACATTTCAAACAATGAGATATTTGCTTTAGCCTTTTTAATGTCTTTCACAATGTCATATCATTAGAGGAAATTTCAACTCAAAATGGGCATTTTAACTTTAACTCAAATTCCATGTCATCATGTGTTAGCCAATGAAATTGCTTTAAATTTGAAATACCATATAGGCCTTAAACACCTTTTTAATGTAAATTTGGGGATAGGTATCATAAAAAAAAACTACTTTTTTGTTTGTATTTTCGACATATCTCCCCGTGTTTTTACTCAAATTTCGATCGGGAGAGTTCATTGGATGCAGAATTAAATTCCGCATCCAATCAGTACCCACTCGACATACTTTTGACAAACAACGCTTTCCAAAAAACAAGAAATACCTGAAAAATGTGATGATGTCATCATCATTTTTTTCCCACGTATTTCTTGTTTTTTGGGTAGCGGGGTTCGTCAAAAGTATGTCGAGTGGGTACTCGTTGGATGCGGAATTTAATTCTGCATCCAATGAGCTCTTCCGATCAAAATTTGAGTAAAAACACTAGGAGATATGTCGAAAATACAAACAAAAAAATAGTTTTTTTCTTTTCTTCCTTCAAAATTAATAAATATTATTTTATTATTTTAACTATTATTTTATTAATTTTTTTTAGGAGGCCCATTTTGAGGTGAAATTTCCTCTAATTCCCATCTCATGCTCATTCAGATTCTTCTTGACATTTTTAGTTTTATTTTCAGTAGGATTTATAGGCATATTGACTTTCTTAGGGTTCTGGTTTGAAATGACAAACTCAGGTATGTTAACAGTTGAAGTATTATTCTTCATTTTCTTCATGTTCTCTTGGAGTTTCTTAATCTTGGGAAGTATCAAGTTATCTTCTTTTAATGGATTCTGACTTCTTGTTGTGACTTTTGTCTCTGATGTTTCTTCTTTGTCAAGGAGATTTTCATCTTCTATGTTGAACATAGACCCACAGTCCCATAAAACCAAGGTGTCTTCCTCTTGTGTTTCTGTAGGTTCACTATCTTTCCTTTCTCCTCCCCAGTTCCTGTCAACTTGGAATCCAATAATTGGTTCATTACTAATGTCATATAATTAATCCACTATGGGAAATTATTCTCAGAATAAGGTTGCTGATTGAATGTTCAAAAATTATCCATCCCCACATCGGTCAAGTTCATTGTTGAAGGACTGTGTGGAGGAAGCTTAGGTTGACTATTATCATCTCTCTTTTTATAATAAGGCTTGTATTATTTGTGAGCCTCCTTTTCTTTTTCTAAATCAATCACCTTGTTTGATAACTTCTACATCATCTTCACTACCCAGTCTAACTCTTGTGACCATTCATCCTTAGGTTTAGTTAATTATAGGGTATTTTTGTTTCCATAAGTTCTTTCTTCTGACTGTGTAGGATAGTGTTCTATACTCTCCATTTCTTCCTCTACCTTCTCAGCTTCTTCATAAGTATCTACCAAAGTGGGTCTAACCAATCTCTTGACAAACATGGCTAGATAAGACCCAAGAGTTGAGGTATAATACTCAATTAGGGCATGCTCAGATGGCTTGTTAGCTGCATCAAAGCTATTCAGGTAAGCATCAAACCTTTGAGTGAAATTATGTACCCTTTATTTATTTTCCTTTTTTAGAGTAATTAACCCCTTCATTAAAGATGCGTGAGTTTTCTAGACTCCGTATTTGTTTTTGAACAGTCTCTCAAAATATTCCAATTTGTGATTGATTTTGCTGGAAAGGCTAAGAACCATGAAGCTGCTTTTCCTTTCAAGGTATGAGGGAATAATCTGCAAACTACATCTTCATGTTCTGCTACTCGCAATCCCTCTAAATCCAAATAAAAACTCTGCAAATTATCATCCACAGGAATTCCTTCACTTGGTTCAAACTTGGGTAAAGTTTTGTCAAAACTCTGAGGCATATCATGCAATGGAGGTGTCATATTTAAAGGATATCTATCCCTCCAAGCAAGTTGTGGAGGAGGCTGATTTGCATTCACATTGGCCATGATTCTGAGAGGAGTATGAGGTGGAGACCAAATAGGGGTCTGGAAAGGTGAACAATGAGGGGAATCTGGCCCTAACTGATTCAAAGGTTGGACAACTTCTTGTAAGGATGTTTCTACCCATTCTTCAAGGTCTTCTACCAACACTGAATCTTCCAATTGAGGACGGTCCTTATTCTGATAATCTCTTCTAGGTAGAATAGGGATAATAGGTAACCCTCCAATATTTTTCGCATATGCCTTGGTAATCCTCCTTAAGTATTCAAACCCTTTGTTATCAATGGGATAGAGATACCCCTTTCATTTTTCCTTGGGAGTGGGTTTCTGGGGCAAACTGGTTTCAGAAATTTCACCAATGGAGTAATCTTGAGAAAATGGATTTCCTCGGCCAGCCATGCACTGGTGGGCCTCCTTCTAGCACCAAAACTGTTGAATCCTGGAAAATTGTAGGTGACAATAGTAGGGATTTTCCCCAATAAATGTTCCCAATTAGCTCACTATTTTTTGCTATGGGGAATCCATCCGGTTTACGGTTTGGCTATCATAGGTCAAGTAACGGTTAAAATGCTTTACCAGTTGCGGCTAGATCCACTGTTTAGGTGTATTTTTTAGTTTTTTATTATTTATGTATGAAATGAAAGTGCCTAACTAAATGCAGATGATAGATATAATGAGGAGTGTCACAATGTGATGCATAGTTTCTTACCTCTCGTCTTACCTCTCTTGCTTCTAAATCATAAACAAAGAAAACTAACTAAGACTCAATAACCTATCCCTGGGGAACAATACAGAAATTAATAATGATTAATGTATGATATAAATGCATTTAGAACACTACATATAGCTTTTAATACTTCTGAATACAACAATATCAATAGACATATAAACAAAGAGATAGCTCATTGTTAATTAAAACATTCATTACTCAAATATGATTATGGAAATTTCACAGGAATAAACAGGAGCACATTCATAGCATGAAAGAATTCATAAGTTAGAACGATCTTGCATTTTATGGAAACAAGCTGAAACAGAAATAGTTCACATCCAACCAGTCCATGTCAAGCATTTGAAACCCCACAGTGCTTTCTCCAGCCTAAAAATATAACTCCTTATTATAAGATGAAATAGTTCTTCTTACAATAATCTTGCACCAAGATAGTATGAAAAAGGTCCTTTGATACATAAAGCTTTTCTATATTTATACAAAAAAGAAACAAATCTTGGGCTTCCCTTGTTGCCTTTTAGGCTTCTCCTAACCTTTCCTTTACAATTTTTTTTTCTTTTATCTTGCGACCTTAAAAAGATAAGTACAATATATTGCATTATTTATCAAAAGTGCTTAGACAGTCCAACTGAGAGGGTCCAGCTTGCTCACTCATAAACTTCCTCCATGCATTTGCATCCCTAGCTATGTTCTCAAAACCATAAGGGTCAAGAAATATGATAGTAATTTTGTGCTGAGTGGTCTATGCTTTTACACCCACTACCCTAGCAAGAATCAAGCGAGGTTGGTCTTCCAGCAAGTGACTACTCACAACTGCATGTGCTATTTCAGTTTTAAGTACCTTTTCATCTAACTCCTTGACTTGCTGAATAGCCTATTCATCTTCGTTGCATCATTCCTGTAATTGTTTCAACAATATTTCATGCTCTAGCAACACTTCTAATCTCCTTGTAGCATAGGTATGGCATTGATTGTATGTTAGGAGCACTCTCCTATAGAATTCAGAACAGGCATTCTTCGTCTTCCTCACTGTCTTTATTAGTTATTATGTTGCTTTGCTAGCAAACTCGATCAAATCATATTCCATTTTTATTGTTTCTTATGCTAACCTATTAGCTTCTTCCTGCCTTTTGAGTTTATCAGCTATTTTACCCTTTTCTCTCATAGTAGCTATCTTCTTCTTGAATCTTTTCCTCAAAGCTGTCATGTTTTTAGCATTCCAAAATATTTCTTCATCTTTATCCCAGAAATCTGTATACTCAAACTGCATTCCAGCTTCTGTGCAATAATCAACAACTTTATCCTGAGAGTCATTCCTATGGAAATTCATTTCTTCGAAGTGAAAATAATCTAATTCCTTGACAAATTCTGCTGCATTCTTTACCCTAGAAAATCTATTACTTCCTACAAAAAGGGAAATGCAGGATAGACTACTTTCTTTTGCTCAAAAGGAAATCCCTAGTCCATCAATGTACAACTATCTCATAGCCTCTTTATGGACCACATAGTCCATAGCATACCTCAGGATAAGAGAAGGGTCCCTTGAACCATCGTACATTCTTAAATATAAACCTTCTTCTGTCAAATAATATCTTTTGTGTTCTTGCACAACTTTTAAAGCTTCTTTTGACATACAATTTCATTTGGTCAAGAATATTAATGTATACAATGGCATGATGAAGTTCTCACAAATCTCCTTGCAATAGCTGTAATATTTGTGGACCCAAAATAACTTATAGGTTGCATACATAGGAGCTCATTCTTTATCCCAATTGGCAGTTTAATGTTGGGAAAGACTGAGTACATAGAATGCAATCAATCAAAAGAGAACTCATGTAAAATTTTGTCTTCTTCTGGGACACTCCCAATGCTGTACTTATACTAGTTGATAGACTGTTGGACACTATATTTTCCCAGTTAGATATTTTTCCTTGGGTGGCAACAAAACATATAACTAGCACCCAACCTATTTTAAATCTTTTTCCATTTTCTCTCCCGAAAATTCTATTTAGCATCAAAGTAATGAATCTGTATGAAGTGCGAAGAGTTGATGTCTTGTATTCTCTAGAAGGCCCTGTTCAGAATTTTTTTCTAGGGATCATCATCTTCTTAACTATCTCCACCATATCTAGCTTTAGCTCCTTTAACCAACCTTCGGTCAAGTAGGTTTGTGGTGTTGATAAATTGTAAGCCACAGACACATAATTTGGGTTGTATGCAGCATAACCCTGCTTCTTGGTATTGGCTAGTATCATCCTTGTTACATATGTCTTAGGAAGAATCCAACCTATCACTTCTGAACATGGGAAAATTTCCCTTCTGGTAGCCACGTTCATAAGGGCTGATTTCTCAATATTTTCATAAATGATCATATATTCAAAACCAGCATCTGGAACACTCTGGTTTGAAATCATCCTATATCTCTCTCTCCATTTATACTCTGGATCAACTCCAGTAATAGATTTAGTACCTTCGTAAATGACTTCCACTTTGGTTATCACCTACACTTCAGGTTCCTCCTTAGCTACTTGGGCCTTATTATTTTGTTTTTGTGGCATATCGCTATGCTGATAATAGGCCTGTAATAGTTATAGAACATGATTTCAGCCTATTTATCCCTAGCAAGCTGTGTAGCGAGAGAAAAATAAAACTACCAAAATCTTACCATTCCATCAAAATGCATATTGAAAATTATTATTTACACCCAAGGTCCTTTTGAATGAGAGACTCTAAATAAAAAGGAAATACAAAAAACCATTAATCCTACTAAAATTCTGTTATCTCAAACCCTAACCTCTCTCGGCCTCTTGAAAATACAATAAGTGAGTCTCGACTGAGGAAAAATCACACTGCAGTCCGCTCAAAATAAAAACCTAAAAAACCCCTATCACTTATGCAGTTCTCCTGAATCCCATGGAAACCTACAGTCATGCAGATTAGGTTTTAAAATGATGCCATAATGAACAGGGAGGTGCAGACATTGAAACGCTTGTCTGCACCATGCCCTAACTTTCCAAAAAAAAGTTAATGGTGTAGTCATGATTACACAGAGGCTAGGTGGGAAAAATAACCAGCCAAAATAAAATACTCATAACAAAACGAGATGAACCCTTAGTAAACGAAAAACCTACCGCAGAAAACACAATTTTTTTCATAATACCTAACCTTCCCGTGAAAAAAACTCATCCCATCCATCCATACGGTTTTAAAAAAAAAAACTAAGTATAAAAATAAAATTCATGAGTGAATCCTACCTAGCAATGAAATGGCAGGCGACCTAGACAGACGACGACTTCCGTGGGTGAAGAAAAGAATAGGAGTTTGACAGATGCGTGCAATCGACAGGATAGCTACCACCATGAAAATGACAAGTGATACGGGCTCTACAACTTTATATACTTTGACCAGGACGGATAGCTAAACCTAGAGGGAAAATAAATTTAACTCACCTTTGGAGATATAACCTTGAAAGAATCCACAACGTCGGATGGAAACATCTCTATTTACCTGGTACATTGAACGGGAAAATGAATTTGAAAGTTGGAAGCACTAGCCCTTGGTATTGACAGGAACATCGTGAATATTCAGATTGACTCAGCACTAGAACTCCGCAATGTCGGATGACGGAAACACTAAGTCCTTTGGTTCATTTTGAAAAACATAACCGACGGCAAGATTGCCAACTTCACTAGACATCGGAAAAAGATAGTCGAACAAAGACCCGATTCATCGGATTAGCTTTAAACTAAATTGTCGTAACATCGACACATGGTCTCCAATATCAGAGACCAAACGGCTTCCGAGATGTTGGATCAAACCTTGGAAGGCTTCCGAAGTCAGATTGGAAAGCCAGTTAACTGCGCATCCGCTATGTCGGAAGGCTAGTGAACTAAGCATATAATATGGGAATTCAAACAGGATTATTTTTCAAAGAAAACAACCAGCCCTAAGTAAAACTTAGTAGAAATAAAATGCCCTGAGTAAACCTTAGTATAAATAAAACATTATTAGGCAATCTAGATACCAAAACAAGAAAAAGGCAGACCCAAAAATAAAAAATTTCAGGGAAATAGTTGCAGCTACAACACCTCCCACCTATGTGAGCCACCATTGGGTCACACATTGGGTAACATGCCTAATAGAATGGCCAATAAGGTACCTAGCTCTTAAACACATCCAATAATTTTCTTGGACATTCATCTAAAATTCACCATTAAGACGATATTCTAAAATAAAAGGAAAAGGTTCTCCATATATCCCTTTGCTTCTGGTCTCGAAATGTACGAACCTAAAAGGATCGGATTGATAATAAAATTGTCTCAACCATGTCCAATAAAAAGGGGTTTTGGTTCCCTATAGTTCAACCCCCATGTCTCAAATCCATAATTACTAAGGGGAATTGTCTGGATGTATATCCCCAATGTCCTAGCCTAACTACAAAATGGGAGAAAGAAATACACATATTCAGTATTTTTGCAATAACATTATCTCCCAAACTCATAATTTGTTTCTCTTGGTACCATTGGAAAGGTCTTGAGGAAAGAGTGAAATTTTATCTTTTGAGTTTTTTAATATTCCTTAATGTTGGCAAGGGGTTGTGGCGAGTGAGTTGCGCAGCATCGTGAAAGCTACGCAAGCTCACACGGCACCGCGCAAGGCCTGTTTAGAGCGATAAGCGGAGAAGTAACCACTTTTTGAATATTTTATATATATGTGGACCTAATTTTGTTGTAATAGGTCAGTAGAGGTTAGCAATTAGTTAATAGTGGAATCTTGAGGAGAAGGTGTAAGCCTATTTATAGATCCATTTTTGTAATTATAGAGAGACATGATTTTGGCATTGTAGCTGTCACTCTCAGGACTAGGGATTGCTCTGTCATCACTGTGATTCTGTCTGGGTCTCTTTTGATGAACTCTCTGGTTTTGGAGAAGGATGATGCAATGTGGTAGGGTGACATAAGGTTAATATAAGATGTGCTCAATATGGTTCAATCTCTATTTAATTTATGTTATGATGCGGCAGTACTGCTTTTTGTTATGATGATACAATGCAATGTATGTAGATCTGTTGTGATGTTATGGTTCTGCTTCTGATACAATGATGTGACTTAGTTTCTCCTTGCTCTGTTAATGCGATCTGTTAAATCTCTGCAATTGTTGAATGCGGTATGATGTTTCATAATTAATGCTGCGATAAGATAGGGTGATTACATAAGTCATGGTTTTCTCCAGTCAGACCTCCATGTCCTCCTTCCCAACTATCGAAAACTCAGTTATGATAGCTATCCCTTGAACGCCTCAAGTGAGACCTCATATGCTTCATAGATGTTTCTGGGCATGTTAAAATCTGTTTGGGCTGATGCTTAGGAAGATCGCACTGCAGGGCGTCGACAGAGCGGGAACCCCTGTCGATGAGGCTTTGTTGGTGGATCGTGCCAACAAATGGTTCTGTTGATGGGACCGAGTTGCAATTAGGAGGGGGATATGTTTTGGCATCCAACTCGATCAGAGATTGAGGATTGGTTTGATCATAAGTTGCGGGAGTTTGCTGAAACTGAAAGGCAGAGCCCAAAATTATCAACAAGTCAATGGATGGATAGATATATCCATGATGGTCCTCATGAGTGGTACTTTTGTGATTTTATGGTACTCTTGCATGAATGGTTGACCAAATTTGCTAAGTGGCAGACAAATTTCCAAGGAGGAGAGCCGACATCCTGGACCCCAGAATTAATCCAGGTGCTATAGGAAACTAGCAACAAGGCATCGCAGGAAATTGAGTTATGGTTGGATAGTATCTTAGAAGGATACATCACTAAATTTGTTGTTGATACTAATAAATATTTCAGTGAAGCGGAAAGGGGATTTTTTAGTGCACCTAGTGGCTGGTTCTTATTGTCGCTACAGCTGTCGACTAAGCAACTAGTATGTGAAAAGGGTATCTTGAATATGGACAAAGAGTAGTGGACCTCTGGTGTGTGGGGGATGTAAGCACTGTGACCAAAAAGAGGGGAAATGCATAAGGAAATAAGGGGTAGATGGGCATGAGTTCTGGTGAGAATATAAAGGTTGTTGAAGAAATAAGTGGTTGTACGAGGGGAGGAGAAAGGTTTCGAGAAAAGAGCAAGAGGATGGGAGAAGGTCTTGTTGAAGTCAAAGTGCGATACTGTGAAGAACAACCACACAAGATGAAGATACCCTTTTTTGATGTTGAGGATATACAAGCCCAACATACACTTGGAAGAATGACAGGATCAAACCCCAGTGCTAGTGTGCCTACCCCTCTATGCACTACCCCACCACAAGGAAGGAACATGCATTCTACATCGAATTGCTCAACGTGTCAACAAAAGTCTAGTAATAGAGCACCAGTAGGAGGAAGAAGGTCCAAGATGGTGGGCGATGAGAGAAATTTTCCAATATTCAATCGAAATGGAATTGATGATCTAGAACAATACTAGTTCTTATGTGAAGCTATCTAGACTGCTCGATAAACCACCAATGATGATGTCAATAAAAGTTAGATAGCCACCACTCTGAGGGGACGCGCATTGGAATGGTTTATGAGATTCATGCGAGTGCCTTAGGGGGGTATTGCAATAACATTGGATGAGATAAAGTTAGGAATATTTGAGGAATTTAATAAGCTGGAGTCCAGAGCTCAATACATTACTGAAGTGAAAGAGATCAAACAATTCCCCAATGAAACCATTTGGGATTTTGATCAACGAATTAAGACAATGATGGCTCGGGTCAGTTTTCAGATGAGAGATGTTCAGCACAAAGAATGGTTCATTGCAATGCTTGTCCTGCATATTCAACAACCATTATTGCAGTAGAAGATCGTAACACAGAGCGAGGCTCTGGAGACCACAATGAAACTAGAAGCATCACTAGTAGGAGAAATCGCTATTGAGATGAATCAGATTTAGGCGCAGCTGGCCAAACCAACACTGCAGCTACAAGACATCAAGAAGGCCAAGGAGGATCATGACGATCTTTGGTGTACCTAGTGCCATGCAGGTGGACATACCAAGAATACATGTCCAACATTTTGAAATTATTTTCTATCAGGAGCCCCTATCCATTGAGCAGTGTTGGTGCACCTTGGTCTCATATCTTCCATGTCTATGGCAATCAACATGAGAACTGTGACTACATGCAGTAGATGGTTACCAAAGCAGAGAACTTGTACTGTACATTCTATCAGTCAGTTGGACATGACGACATGAACTACCGTGCTTATGATTTTCTCCAATAAATGACATATGATTCATACTTCGTGAAAAGGGAGGAACTCCAGATAGCGCAAGCACCCCGTAAGTAGCGTAGCTAGAAGCATAGGTACAGTACACACCACCACCTACATTAAAGTTTGTCCCTATGCAACCTCAGCCACAATTCATAGCTCAGCCACAATTTGCACCACAACCACAAATAGTTGTACAACCATAGTATAGCCAGGTGCAGCGACCATAGTATAGTTAGCCACAGGCTATGCAATATGTTCAATAGCAACTTCCTCAGTAGCATCAAGCTCAACTACAGTTCCAACAGGGAGGAACCCCTGGAGGATTCCATGGAGGCTTTAGGGGTCGCAGTGGAGGCTTTGGTCGAGGAAGTGGTCGAGGATGGGAATCCATCCAGTGTTATACATGTGGAATATTCAGGCACTATCAAAGAGAATGTCCTCATGCATAATGTGCGTACTGTGCATATAGTGGTCATAACATCGAAAATTGTCCTCAGTTGATCGTGAAATGGTAGGATGGCCATATTCCCTAGTTGTAGAACACTAAGAATCAGTATCAGCCTCCGTTCCAGGTGCAGAAACAACCAGCCCTGCAAGGTCAAATCCCACCATAGAATCAAACTTCGACTCAACCCCGGGCTCAAAATATACCAATGAATCAACAGGGAGCTCAAGCATAGAACTTGCATCAAGGGCTGACAGTTGCAGCAATCCATGTGGAGCCTAGGATTAAGGATTCTGATGTTAGGATTGTCACTCGCGCTGGAGCGACAACTGGTAATGATGGCCATGGAAACCTATTCAACTTACTAGCAAGAAAAATTTTGCATTCGATATTGCATTAGAAAAATACACTTTCTTTGAAGCGAAGTAGGCAATTGGAAGGAATCCAGGTAATATGCCAATTATTGACATGCCTTTCAATTTTGACCCATCTATAGAAGCAGGACCATCACGGTAGCATGGCACTTTGCGTAAGTTTTTTGAAATATGTCTATTGCTGGCAAGGGACTCAGATGCCCTTATCAAGGTTGAGACATTGATGAAACTTCCAAAGAAAACCATGAAGGATTATGTTGTGACTTCTTTGCAAAAAAGAAAGACAGGCAAGGCAATGAGGATGAATATACAGATTGGGGATTATGAGGTTGACTCAGTTATTCTGGACCTTGGATCTAATGTCAACATTCTGACCAAGAAAACTTGGAAGTTTATGGGGAATCCAATGCTAGGATGGTCACCAATGCAGCTGCGATTAGCAAATTAGGTGGAGGTTCAGCCCATTGGTCGGGTTTCAAATTTAGTTGTCAACATTGAAGGTATGTGAACACGTGTTGACTTTGATGTGATAGAAGTTGTAGAAGATGGTGGTTCCTATCTAGTGCTACTAGGAATTGGGTGGGATAATAACAGCATGGTAGTTATCAATTTCAAAAACCAAGACATGATGTTGGAGAACCAGGATGTTAGGGTCATTGCTCCTATGGATGCCCAGGAAGGACGGCTTTGTATTGAACCTGTGAAGGATGAAGTCATGAGAAGTTGGGATCAAGCATACAACATTTCTGAGGACTCCATCCATCCCACTGTTGATGGAAAACTTGGATGGAACAACACAATATTTGCATCTTAAGATTTTTAATATGCTCTATAAAATTGGTAGAATCGGTTGCATGAGGTATCATTCAGGAAGTGTGGGTTAATTACCTAGTCTCTTTGACATGTTACAACTGAGATGGTTGAGTTTCCAATTTATGAAGGACTTCAAGGACTCTGTGAGTTCTTTCAAGAATTTGAAAATAAAGTGTTGGAACCATAAAGGATATTGGCTCTTGATGTAGCACTAAAAGCTACTCCGACCCATTGGTGGGCGACACACAAATGGACGATCCACAACTGGGAGCAGTGTCAGAGATTGATGATAGTCCATTTTGGTGATATAGAAGTTTACCATACTGGGAGATATGATAGATAGAATGACCCTTCCAGTCATTTGATTGAATGTCAGACGTTATGGACATTGCGACCCAGAGATGAGTGGGTTCACGCTTTTGTTAATACTCTAGAAGAAATGCCACGGTCCTGGTATGTAGCAGCAGAGTTGCGCAGAATCATTACCACGTGGGGGGAGTTGTCAGGTTGCTTCATGCAGACATTTAACTTCTACGACATTGATGTTGAGGTATGTAATGCTTTGCACCTTATCCATGACATAGTACTATAGGTCACCCTTGTCGCATATCCAATTGATCCCAATGCAAATTGCTCCATCCAATCCATGATGATGTGCTACAATTTGTCCCGGAACCTAAAGAGGATGATGAGCTACACAATTTTAATATCCCAGACTCTGAGGGAAGTCATGGTGTCGCAGCTCCTGAAATACCGATGGACTCGATGAACCAACCACTGTGCATTAGAAAAGTTGACATTGGGATGGCAAAAAACCCAAAATTTGCCAATGTTGGGGACTATTGGGGCGAACAAATGATAGCCAAAATCACGGATCTCTTGCACAAGTTCCAAGATCTGTTCCCCACATGATTTTTTGAGATGAAGGGGATCCTTGGCGATTTAGGAGAAATGAATATTCTGCTCAAACCAGATGCAAAACTAGTCCTCCAGGGGCTGTATAGACTGAACCTGTGATATAAGGATCGAGTGAAAACTGATCTTAATTGGATGCTTGATGCTGGGATTATCAAGTTGATAGAAGAATCAGAGTGGATAAGCCCAATGGTCATCCAAGATAAGAAGACTAGAGAGATCTGCATCTGTGTCGATCTATGAAAATTGAATGATGCATGTATGCACGATACATTCCCGACCCCTTTCACAGATGAAGTCCTGGAAGGTGTAGGAGGATAGGAGGTATATTCCTTCACAGATGGTTTTTCAGGCTATAACCAAATCTGGATCATGAAGGAGGATAGCCATAAGACTATAGTTGTCACTGAATGGGGTTGTTTCCAGTATACAGTCATGCCATTTGGGTTGAAAAATGCCCCCACCGTATTTTCCCGTGTTGTTATCACAAGTTTTAAGGATTGTATTCAGAAGTTCCTGCAGGTCTATACGGATGACTCGAACATCTACGGTTTGGATAAAGAACACCTGGACAACCTGTGATTAATGCTAGAATGGTGTCGATAGCATCGGATTGCATTGAATTCTAAGAAATGTATTTTCTGTGCACCCTTTTGTATATTACTTGGGAAAATCGTCTCCAAAGAAGCTCTATTGGTAGATATGACAAAGATTGTATTGATCCTCATTTTAACACCACCGAAGAATGTAAAAATGCTCCAAGGAACAATGGGCCACACAGGATACTATCGCAATTTTATCAATGAATATGCTGCAATTATTGCTCCTATGGAGAAACTGATAAAGAAATATGCTGCATTTGAATCAACTTAGGAATGTCAAGGTAGCTTCGACACTTTGAAGGCCAAGATGGCTTCTGCACCCATACTAGTTTTTCCTGACTGGAATAAGAAATTCCATGTGCATGCTGATTCCTCTTGTACTATGCTAGGGGTTGTTCTTGCACAACTAGGTGAAGGAAACTTGGATCATCCCATAGCATATGCCTGTAGGAAGTTATCATTTGCTGAACGAAATTACACCATGACTGAAAGGGAAGACCTGGTGATGGTATATGCTCTACAAAATTTTAGGCACTATTTGTTGGGTGGACACTTTAAGATGTTCACTAATCATTCAGCTTTGCAATACCTAGTAAACAATCCTATGTTGGGGGGAGAATCTGCAGGTGGCTGCTTTCATTCCAAGAATTTGATTTTGAAATAGTGGCCAAGCCAGGACAGTTGAACGCTAGCCCCGATCATCTATCATGTATTGAGAATGGTGAAGAAACCACTAATATTGAGGATGTGCTGCCTGATGTGCAATTATTATGAGTTGAAATCGTAGACAATTATTATGGCCCTATTATCCAGTTTTTATCTATTGGCCTTGCCCCTGCAAACATGTCGATTAGCCAGAAGCAGTAGTTGGTCATCAAGGCTTCTGATTTTTCACTCATTGCATGACATCTCTATAAACTTGGACTAGATGAGATACTGTGATGATGCATCTTACCGCATGAGTAGGGTCCTATTCTAGAGGAAGCACATGCAGGTGTTGCAGGAGGTCACTGCGGAGGCTGTGTCATTGCCCGAAAGGTGCTGCGTAATGGGATTTGGTGGCCCACATTACATAACAATGCCACAGACTATGCTAGTAGTTGTGATGTCTTCCAACGGGTTGGTAAACCATCGTGGAGAGACGAGATGTTGCTGGTACCGCAGGTGGCTTTGTAGCCATTTGATAAATGGGCCATCAACTTTGTAGGTCCCATCAATCCGCTAGGTAAGCGCATTGGCACCCGTTATATTATCACTTCAACTGACTACCTAACTCGGTGGATAGAGGCTACACCAGTCATTTACTGCATCGCTGCGACAGCAACACGATTTATTTTTTATAACATTATGATGCGCTTCGGGTGTCTGTGCATCCTAATGAGTGACCAAGGTAGTATATTTGTCAATCAAACAATAAAAGCACTAACCGAGGATCTTCAGGTACAACATAAGTGGAGTACTCCCTACAATATGCTGGCCAATGTCACTGTTGAGGCCTTCAACAAAATTTTGGAGACAACACTGACCAAGGTATGTAACACCAACTGCGATGACTGGGATTTGAAAATTCCCGCACTTTTATGGGCCTATCATACTACTTGAAAATGACTCATAGGTCACACACTCTTTAAGTTGATTTATGGGCAAGAGGCAATCATGCCGATGGAGTACATCGTTCCTAGCTTGTGTATTGCTGTGGAAACAGGCATGGTGGATGGAGAGGAATTAGAAGAACATGTTGCATAGCTGCTTTAGCTCGATGAGGATTGCTTCATCATAGAATTCCAGCAGCAGGTTGTGAAAGATCGATACAAGGCATGGCATGATCACCACATTAAGAACAAAAAATTCACGGTAGGTGATTTGGTGCTGTTATATGACAGTAAGTTTATCAAGCATCCAAGAAAGTTACAAATGCACTGGTTGGGTCCCTATCTTGTTCAGTCTATTACTTTTGGACGCACTCTGTAGTTGCAACAATTAGATTGTGTCATGTTGCCAAAACTCATTAATGAGAGTCGCTTGAAGCCCTATAGAATGAGGCCGATGATGCGCACCACCTGAAGTGAAAAAAAAACATTTCTAAGTTCACCATAAAAAGGTGAGCCTCAGAGTGAGGCTGCGCAAATAAGATACAGTCATTGGCAGTAGTTGATCGATGATTTGCGACAGTCGTCATGCTACGGGATGGTCAACTCAGGAAATAAATGTAGGTAGTTAAACCAGTTGCCTGAAAGTGATTGTTGAAGTGACCTGCATTAGTGGGGGATCTAACTGTTAGCTGCATAAGATCACTGGTGGATTCATTGTCATTAATACCCGATTTGGAAATAATGTTGTAGTTATATTTGGTAATGATGGATTTGGACTTCGAAGTGATTATAAAACACCGCGCGGGCAGTGTTGGTTGGAATTATTCAGTTGTGAGAGATGAAGGAGAAGGTGAGTTTGGTGTAGAGTATTGAGCTTAGTGTTGAGCATACTTTGTGTTGTTGAAGTGTATCTTCTAGTTCTCTAGGGTAAGGGATGCTGAGCGGCCTTGACGCCGTTGAAATTTTGATTGAATACAAATCCCCTGGTCGGCCCATGGCTATGGAAGAGGAAATTATGAGTATGCCAGTGGGTTAGTCATCCATCCTAAATTGGAAACGATAGCCTCAGTGACTCGGTCTGACACCCCCTGAGAAGCGGAAAACTCGTACCTCTGTGCGAATGTGGGGAGAAGGAATTGACTAGACGACGCCATTGAGCTTAGGAGAGGTTGAGTCTACAACTCCCTAAGGTGTCTCGGTGAATGATATTTTGGGATATGTTGCTCCCACGCTTCCAAGAACTAAGCCACGGTAGTTTTCAAAGAACCAGAAGTACCCACCCAAGTTTCCACCACTTCCAGAAGGGATGAAATGCTTCGTAGATATCATTCCTACGATGATTCGGCTCAAGTGCGGCGATCATGACTTGTTGTTACTAAAATATGTTCTGGATGATCCCTATGAGTCTATCATGATAGTGCTTGGTGGGACCATTTAGCACATTCTGAATCCATGGGCCAGTGTCTTAGAGAAATATGGATTGCTGGGACTCATCAATATGCCCCACTTTGGTCGGTTAAATGAAGCGCATGCATCAGTAAAGAAACTATTGGCATGCTTCCATGGAGGGAAGCTCTGGCTAACTATGCTGATCCCTATTACTATCGACTTGATTTCCAATATTACTGGGTTGCCTAAGGCTAGGGAGGACCCAATGCAGTATATTCATGGGAGAGATATAGACAAAAGGCTTGCGAAGCAGCTAAAGGAGTGCTTTGGGTTACAATGGGATGGTCGTGCCTATCATATAGAATGTATCAACTCGCAGACAGTGCAAATTGGCACCAGAATTCTGGATAGTAAATTTGTTCATGGCAATCAACCGGTGCAATGCAATTAGGCACTTGTCACCTATGCTCATAAATGTGGGGAAGGAGTTAAGATGAATTGGTCATTATTTATGTTGAATCAGTTGCTCGACGATGCGCTTGCTGCTTAGAGTAGGCACCCTTTCTCTTATAGTTGGATTTTGATTCTCATTGCTCTAGTTTCTTGGATGGAGCCAGCGGATGACTAGCCAATGACGGTTGAGAAAACCAAGGTTTGTTGTGGTGCCCGCTATCAAAACTTGTGGTGGGTCGAAGAACCTAGTCATCAAACAAATTGCGCAATTCATTTTCGGATCTATTGGGAGGCCCTGCAGGTGGCTACTGTAGCAGTTCCAAGGATCTCTCCCTACAATGTGGCCAATTACTAGAGGATTATTCAGTTTGGTGTTGGCCCCCACTCCATTCATATTCAGGCTAGGAGGGATCCTGATAAGCAATGGCTGACATTTCCTTACAAGATCACCACATAATATTTCGATGTGATTGTGCAAGACTGGTTGGGCGATTGGCACATCCTAGTAAGTCAATAGGAGTTAGATAAGGATATTCCCCTGGAAGCCCCTGAAGACCCTACCCCGCCGGATTTAAGCGCGTGTGACTCTAACAATGAGTCATCCACGGACCCAAAAGATGTAGTGCAACGAATGCAGGAGGATACTCGCACCAAATGGAGACAGGTGTACGAGGCTAGCAGTGACACTAAATCTGGCTTAGAAGATCAATTGCAGTGGCTTATCAAGGCCATCACAGATTCATCCACAGCTGCAACTACGACAATCCGCCAGTCAAACCAGGAACAATTTGGTACGATAAGAACTAAACTTGAATCCATTTTTGATATTATTTCCAAGCAAATGTTGGCACAACCTCTATTGAAGAAAATTTGCAAGAAATCAACATGCTCAAGACAACACAGGATGAGATGAAGCAGAAAGCTAGTATAGAGATTACAGATATCAAGAAGGCGTAGGATCACCTTATTATGGAGCAAGTACAGTTATGTGTGTGGTATAGTGAATTGGAGTAGGCTATCTCTGTCGCCTGTCAAGACATGGTTGACACACCCACCGAGCTCACCCTAGTCATGAAGGCCCAGCGATTGGGGCAGACTTTAATTCAACTTCAGAACCATAACTTGCTACTTCATCCTCAAGTGTATCCCACCACCCCACCGGAGAAGGTTGCGGAGCGTAAGGCCTCCCTAGAGGAAATTTCTACTCAGTTTGGCCACATGGAGCAAGAGGCCAAATCTATTATGGAGGAAACCATGCAGTTTTGGAAAACTATTGTTCAGGAGGAGCAACTAGACCAGCTCACTCTGTAGGTGTAGGAAGCAGAGGATCAATTGACAACTTTGAAGTCAACACTTAAGGCCATGCCAGTGATGGTACAAATCACCCAGGCCACCGAACTGAAATATCTCCAACAGCGAGCTTCCCGTGCCCAAGAGCACCAGCAAAAGCTCCATGAGTAGCTTGATGCATTCCATGATATTGGTGACCAATTGGTTGTTAGAGATGTTGCCAAACTTCAGGCTATTTAGGAGAGTCAAAAATGGTCAACACCAAGGCTACTGAGGAGAACCCGGTCCAGCAAACAGTGAGTAATTGTGAGAATACCGTTCCTAAAGTGCAGCTCCATGTTCAGGAATTTGCCCAGCAATTTGCCAATTTTAAGGATAAGACTATCGCATACACCTTGTCAACTTTACATGGCTCGAGAGCAAGCCACACAATTGTGTTGGGGGCCTATTGGCAAGGGGTTGGGGTGAGTGAGTTGCACAGCATCATGGCAACTGCGCAAGCTCACGTGGCACTGCGCAAGGGCCATTTAGCGCGATAAGCGGAGAAGTAACCACTTTTTGAATATTTTATATATATGTGGACCTAATTTTGTTTTAATTGGTCAGTAGCGGTTAGAAATTAGTTAATAGTGGACTCTTGAGGCGAAGGCGTTAGCCTATTTATAGATCCATTTTTGTAATGATAGAGAGATATGATTTTGGCATTGTAGTTGTTGCTCTTAGGACTAGGGATTTCTCTGTCATCACTATGATTTTGTCTGGGTCTCTTTTGATGAACTCTCCGGTTTTGGAGAAGGATGATGTAATGTGGTAGGTTCGCACAAGGTTAATATAAGATGTGTTGAATATGGTCCAATCTCTATCTGATTTCTATTATGATGCAGTAGTACTGTTTTTTGTTATGATGATGCAATGCAATCTATGTAGATATGTTGTGATGCTATGGTTCTGCTTCTGATACAGTGATGCGACTTAGTTTCTCTTTGCTCTGTTAATGCAATCTGTTAAATCTCTGCAATTGTTGAATGCGATATGATGTTTCAGAATTAATGTTGCGATAAGATAGGGTGATCGCATAAGTCATGGATTTCTCTAGTCGGATCCCCATGTCCTCATTCCCCACTGTTAGAAACTCGGTTCTGACAGCCCTCCCTGAAACGCCTCAGGTGAGACCTCGTTTGCTTTGTAGACGTTGTCGGGCAGGGTAAAACCTATTTGGGTCAGTGCTCAAGGAGATCATGCTGTAGGGCGTTGACAGAGCGGGAACCCCTATCAATGAGGCTTTTTTGATGGATCACACCAACACTAAATGATTTTTTGGGGTAGGAATTTTAGAATTTTGGGGAGAAAAGCATATTTTTTGAAAGATTCCAGTAATCCTTTAGACGTTTCTTTTCTCCCAGAAATATAAAAAATACCCAGTTACAGAAAATATGTTAGGAATTTCTAAAACCTTAAAACATGAAACTTGTATCCTTCTTAATACCTTTCCAGTAATAGAAATATCACCTAATTCCAAGTTCGGGAGAAAACGTTATCGCAAAAATACTGAAAAATTAATTTTTGTCTCTCATCTTTTCTTATTTAGGATAATTTTGGCCTTGGTTATTTCTTATGTAGGAAGATTTATTTGTTAATTTAGGGTTTATTTTAGGATCCACTTATTGTCATGGACCAAGTGATGTTGTAATTAAGGTGTGAAAAGTGTGTGCACATGTGGTGCATACAACTAGTAATGGAATAGCAAGTAAAGAAAATTGTTGTAAAATAATGAAGAGAAAAATAAAGATAACTTTCAATACGAAAAAATGTTAATTTTTTCATGGTTATATCAGATCTTATAACATTTAGCATCATAATAGCATAACCATAAGAAAAATATCACTGAAAGATAGAAAAGCACAACCACACAAAAGAAAACAAAGATTTCTCCTAGGAAACCCTCATGGGAAAGAAAACAATGCAAAAATTTCTCTATATAATATGTATAAAAAAACTACAAGACAAGACCCCATATAGGTTCACCTCCCTCCAGCTGATATCACTCTCTCTCTCTCTCTCCTATGAACTATGCACAAGTGAGTATGTGTTCAAATGAGGAACACATCTCCTCTTTTTATACTCTTTTTGTCACTTGACATTAACCTAACAAGTTGGCCCCACTTAACTAAGTGGGATGACTTCAATTAGAAATACTCAATACAATATTATATTATATTTATTAGGGTGTTAAAGACTTGACACACAATGGAGGATTTACCTCATGACTCTTATGATGACCAAATACAATAGTAACACCTCGTCGAAGGAATAATAATATCTCCCTTGGGTTACATCAGTAAAATACATTTAGAATATCCTTTGAAGTTACAATATTCAACACTCCCCCTTTACGACAAGGTTATTCTACTGACAACATCATCATAGACTATAGGAGAATAGAGAGACAATATCTATAACATCATCGAGGATATACATCTATACGTCATAGGAAGTTTTCAACATTCATCAGTAACTGGAACATCTACTTTTCAATGTATTCATCTTTTGCATCACACGATCACTTGATCCTTTTGCAACAGTGCTTCGATCTTTCAATCCTTTGTGGAATCACTTCAATCTTCTGATCCTTTGTAGTGGTACTTCAATCTTCTGATCCTTTGTAGCAGCGCTTTAATATTCTTGATCCTTTGCAGCAACACTTTGATATTATGCAACAGCCTTTCGATCTTCTTGATCCCTTATAGTAGCACATCGTTCCTTTCAATCCTTTTGCAGTGTTGAAATCTAGGCTTTCACAACGCATTCAATATACATTATGCTCATACACAACCATCAAAGACAAGTACTTTGGGAAGGGATGTCCAATTCGATGATGCATTATATTTGATTACTATTTATACATTATGAGAGAGGTTTGAGTGCTTGTACCCGATCCAACTTCTCATTTGTTAGTATCTCTTTAACTCTACACGTATACAATTCTGATGACATTTAGGAAGTCAAGTGGCCCCCTCTACATCTACCCCACAAATAAAACATTTCTTCATCCCAAATATAACAAATAAATATGCTTCAACATCCTGGGTCTCTGCTACTATTGAATTAGTCCTCACCATGCATTAACCATGCATACCGTTCTGCATAGGTAACTTAGCTGCAACAACTACCATATTGATAGGAAAAAACACATGTACAAGGCTCTGTTATGACTAGTTACTCTTCATCCTCCATCTTTGATATGCCAGTAGTCCATCGAAGTCTCACCCTCTCACAATGGTGGTCAACCATCTTCTTCCACAATGAGGTATTTTGATTTAAAGCCTCACCCTGGCTCATCTAAATGGCATCTCCATCGGTTCAGGCATGCGAGGCCTTTTGGCTCTTCGACTTTCTATGCCATTTCTCTGTCTTCTAGATTTTTGAGGTTACAACCCAGGAACAGTTTCATCATTTTGATAATGAGGAGTACTTTTTCATCATCTCTCATTGGAGCACTTTACTATGTAGGTGTATGATATCTGGTTGAATTCCATCTTCGTCATCTTCTTCTATTGTGAGAGTTTAAATTTCCTTCAAGTTTGTAAAGTTTTCATTGCTTGTAGTCGATACCAATTGATATTGGTCATGGCTAAATGACTTGAATTAACTCAACATGATTTAATAAGTTGGCTAGAAATCGAATTGATTTACAATTGTAGAGGGGATCGCCTGCCTCAAAAGAGACTCATGTTTAACCCCCTCTTCAAAAATTTATATCAAAATCACTTAAAAAAATTTGTGACTTAATTCACTTGACTGAATAAGGACTTCTAAAATTTAAAGACTTTACTGAAACATCATATTACCATTTTTATATCCATCAACCAAAAAATGATATTGACCATAAAGGGCCAACAATCGATCATAGTTTCTATCAACCATAAAGGGCCGACCATACCAAACTTTTACTATAACTCGTAGAGCCATTTTCAACCCACTTACAAAAATGAACATAATAAAATTAAGCAGCCACAAAGCGCCTTCTTGAATGTTGGTCATATGTGGTCAGTGCTCTATATGGTCAAAGATACGAACCCCTCCTTGTGGTCGACACCATGGCAGTCAGCTACATTATCCATTTCATGCATCATTCATTCCCAATGACCCATAACATTCTATTCACTCACAATGGTCATAAAAAATCACTATAGACTTCAGTATTTTGAGAAATATTAAAATTTCATATCACAACTTGTGAAGAACATGACTATCCCCATATCAAAGCTTGTGAAGAATGCGGCCATCATCCTAAGTTGTCTGTCTCTTTCTATGCTACAACGTGTAATAAATCTTTTGTCTTGGATTATCACAATTATAACAACAATTTCCACAAGAAGAGGTGAGTTGATTCGATTGGATTATAGAAACTGATGAGTATTCCATGGAGACTAATTCCAACTGATGCATCTTATGAGAGAGGAGGTCCACCGGGAAGAAGAAACATCAAAACAAACATGGAATATAATACAAATATAATTTTCATAGCTTGATACATTACAAAATCATAGGAGATACAAACATGGATGGAAAACATAGACAAAGATAGCAGCGACCAGGAGCAGATACATAGCAGGCTCACTAATATGTATAGGATGGAATAATATAATAACAGTCTGATCTGGTGGCACAAAGTAAATTTAGATACAGCTCATAGTGCCATTACCTCCCTATGCAACAGCTACCAATAGTCTTGGATCATTTTAACTAACTTCCCTCTTGCTTCTTTTCTTCAATACAGAACCAATCCCAGTAAGACTGCAGTACTTTGCTAGACAATTGTTATTGATTAAATGAGGTGATGAAAAACTACTCCAAAATTTAGTAATCATTGTAGTCAGTAGGCAGTGTGTAGTTGGCTTTTATAAATAATAACAAATAGTCAATAGCAACAGATAAGTATTTTAGGCAATAGAACTTCGCAAAATCGAAATTGATTGACATTTGGATTGTTTATCAACAATATTAATCATGCATTGGTATTTAGTCTGAAAGTGCACCGACTCATAGGAATTTCATCATCCAGAATGACTCGATACTCAATTGTCTTTTCTCTTAACAACGCCTCTTCCATTCGGCCGATCTCTCCAATTAGTGCAAGCAATATTGAAAACTAATAAATGAATTAAATTTGAACAATACAACTCATCAATCAAAATTTTGAATATAGTATGAGTCGATGTCGAGGGCTCATGAAGCAAACTCATGTGGTCGATATCAATGAGAAGGCTTGTGTGGTCATCCAAGGCCAATAGTTATATGATCAATGTCGACCACTAAATAGCGTGCCATATCTTTAGTTTGTAGCAGTCATTAATATTTCCTTGCAAGTATTTCTTCAAAATATCTCACATTTTCTTCCAAGTTCGAGCCACCCCACTTGTTGCTGCTATCATCCAGCCAAGTGAAGGAGGTAACATCACCAGATGTTGAAATCTAGGATTTCACATCACATTCAACATACATTATTCTCATACACAACCATCAAAGACAAGTACTTTGGGAAGGGATGTCCAATCCAATGATGTATTATCTTTGATCACTATTTATACATTATGAGAGAGGTTGGAGCGATTGTACCCGCTCCAACTACTCATTTGTTAGTATCTTTTTAACTATACATGTATATAATTATGATTACATTTAGGAATTCAAGTTCCCCCCTATACACGTAGCAACACTTCAATCCGTTTGATCCTTTACATCATCACTTCAATCCTTCTTGATCCTTTGCACTTGCACTTCGATCTACTTGACCCTTTGTTGTTGTACTTTGATCTACTTGATCCTTCGCTTCCATTCTACCTGCAGTACACTGTGATCTATTTGCAAGATGATCAATCACGATCACTTTAGTACATAAGTCCAAGGATGATGAAATCTTCTATCAGCATGATCCATGAAATGGATTAGCTAAATCGTATACAACTAAATGTAGATCTTGACTACACCTAGTGTTGGCCCCATCTTCCATGAGGGCTCATCGTATACCATCTATACCACTAATGTTAGGACCACTCCCAAGTGATTTTTATACTATGGTATATACACTCACGTGTAGGTATACTCTACCATGTAAGATTATTGTCTGTAGAGAAGATCTCGACCACATACACAATGCCGGCTCATCGTAGAACATCCATACAACACAAGTTAGTACCACTCCCAAGTGAGTGTTTATACTACGACATCCATGAGGACTCATCATAGAGCGAGTGTTATTCTATGATATCTAGATATGAATGTAGGCATACTCTCCATACAAGAGTATTTTCTGCAGAGTATATCTCATCTGCATACAAAATGTCAGTCTTGTCATCTGTGAGGACCCATCATAGAGAATCCATACCACTAAGGTTAGGACCACTCTTGAGCGAGTGTTATTCTATGGTATCCACAACTAAATGTGGGTACTCTCCATGCAATAGTAATTTCTACAAAGTAGATCTTGACCATACTTAAATATCAGTCTTATCATCCATGTGGACTCATCGTAGGACATCCTCAACATGAAGGCTAGGACCATTCGTAAGAAAATGTTATACTACGGTATCCACAAATGAATGTGGGTACTCTCCATGAGAGTAACATCTACAGTGACATCCTTAGCTAGTAAGCACTAATCTCATGAATAGAGTGTTATACCTAAAATCCTCAAGTGAGGATACTATCATCCACAAGTGAATGTCGATACTCTCCATGTGAGACTAATATCTATAGGGCCATCTTTATCTAGTAAGTACCACTCTCATGAACAGAGTGTTATACCTACCATCCTCAAGAGAAGATACTATCATCCACAAGTGAATTTCGTACCTTATCAGCATCTTCAGGTGCACTTGGCCTCTTTCATGTTGGAGCATCATTGCCATCCATCATTTATGTCAATCTCATCAGCAGTCCCCATTTTCTAGGAGGGTCCATATTATCAACCTTACCCGCCTTTGTCCAAGGAGGGTTTATACCTTCGACCTACTCTTCCTTTCTGAGAATACTCCATATATTCGACTTGTTCCTCCTTTTCGAAGAGATTCCATATCTTTGACGCGATCTTTGTTATACCTAAATCCTGTCACCATCATGTTATACGACCATTAACTTCCATCTTTTCCCTTAATCCCAACACTTAGACTGGAAACTTGCTCTGTTTGTCAATTCTACTTGAAAAAACCTAGCACCGCACTTGCCCTGTGGCTAATGAGTGGTACCTTTCTCAACACCACCTGTATCCTATTTTAGAGAAGTGGTGCCACTGCCTATGGTCTTTGGTCTAAAACTAGTCCTCATCTAAACCTCTCTGTCATAAGGGAAGAAAAGTGGTACCTTGGGTAAAATGGGAAAAAGAGAAGTTTCTTGAGGCTTCTAGAAATTAAACCTCGTGTCCTCCCTTATCCCTATCATTATGCATTAGTTNATCCCCCATGGTAGGATCTTGGAGCCACCTCACCCACAATTCTCTCAACTATTCCTATCCATTGAGCCTTATAAATACAAGCTCATATCCATAGTTGAGAGGGAGAATTATAGAGGTATTGTTATGCTATTAGATTGACTACCTAGTCCAAGTCATTGGAGAGAATAGAGAAAAAAGTTGGAGCTTATGGGGACGAAGTGTTTGTCTCGTGGAGGGGCTTGTCGACACTAAGGCAACAGTTGTAAGCTTCTCCATACATTCTTAATGCAAAGCTGATTTCCATCCCACATTATTGTTATTCTTATTTCACATGCACATGTTAGATTCCTTAGTCACTAGCATCGATAAGTAGATGATTTTTCTGGTAGCTTTGATGTGTTTGCATGTTTGATCTGTTTGCAGGTACACAGGTTAACAATCAAAGTAGTATTACAGGTGTCTACAAAATTAAAGGAAGTTCTTCATCCTTTGTCTTTCACTCATTTGTTTTATATCTAAACCATTCAGACCAGAGGAACAGCTTCTATCCGCAAAAGGTGCAATATTCCTGATAACAAATCTGGCGACTCCGCTAGGAAACCGTGCAAATATCAGTTGATTTGATATTCCTCAGTTCTTGAACTCTTGTCCGAATCTAGGCTCCATCTCCAACTCTCTTCAATTAGATCTACCATCTGACTTAATGAATTTTGGTTTGAAACTTTCATATATGTTCAGATTTGAACTATTTTGACTTTATATGCTCTTTTTTACTGTCAATCCATCAATTTTTTCCTTGCTTTGATCAATTTATAACTTGATATTTTGTTCTCCTTGTGTTTTGGATCTATTCAAGGAACCACACATGTGTTGTAGGAAACCAGCGGTGCCACTGCCTGAACTTTGTTAGCCATAAGTGGTGCCACTTTCTGAGTCCTATTATCTAGAAGCGGTGCTCGTTGAGAACCGCTCTGTTAAGACCTATCCAGTGTTGTGTTAGGTAGTCTTTGTTCCAGAACTAAGTTTTCATCATTTTTTGCAAAAAATTGAGTTTGTTTGCTTTCAGCCCCGCACTATTAGGCTTGTGTGTTAGAATCTGAATGCTCATGGTTGGAAATTCTATGGTAAAATATTGGTTTGATTGAAGAATTCAAAAGCTAGACTAGGCTTGTTGGTTATGCATTTCCTTCCGTGCTTGTTGGTTGTGATTGTGAAAGGAATTTTTTTTGAAATCTTAGGTTTTAGCGAGATCTCTTTTTATTTTTTTTAGAAATACTGAAAGAAAAACCATTTGATTAGCATCTTGATGTCATTTCTTGTTTCCATAGAAGACTTATTTTCTTCTTGTAAAAATAAATATTTTTGACTGAGATTAGGTTATTATCATTATTGAGCATAAGACATTAGATCTCTTATTAGCCTCATAAGATTTTAGGTTCTCTTTGTTTTTGTCTCTCTTGCATCAGTACTATCTCACCAAAAGAAAAAATAATGTAGTTTTAAGCTAGATCTATCTATGTTTTAAGAAAAATTGAAAAATTGAGTGCATATGCATGTAGAGTGATTCTTGTTTTTATTTTAGGAAAAGAGACTTTTCCCATTTTGATTGCTTTCAGAAAAGGAAAATGAGTTTGGAATGTGTTGCTTGTCTTTGATTTCGATTTGTTAAAAATAGTTTTTTGAGAATTTTTGTTTCTAAAATGAAAAGAAAATACTATCTTTCCCTTCTGTACGTAGGCATACCACGAACGGTAAAGTGAAATATTTGCATCTACATACTGCATGGTTTTACTAGTTCTGTCAAAATTCCATGGATTCACCTAACCGTCCACTTTAAAATTAACGGTAGTTACAGGTTAAAATTTACATAGAAATTTGAGTGATAGGATAGAGACGTGTTCGAGCATCGTTAAGTGTAGGAGCTGTCATTACTTGTCCGCATTACATCCTGGTAATCGCACGGTTCTTCCATGTACCATCGGTATATAAAATGGCCTTTCATGTACCCTTGAGGTATATATAAAGGTACTTTGCATACTCTATTGTATATCGGAAGGCCCCTTGTGAATGGTTATGCATTATACAACACTACTACCGATTTGAGCTCCCACATACCTTGTGTATATCGGGAGACCCCACTAGGATACCTTATCTATCTGAGAAACTCCCTTTGGCCATCTTTCTTGGAGCCATACACCGAAAAAAACATTCGGGGAGATTATTGTGCATGTACCCTTGAGGTATATCATGAGTGGCACCTTCTTGACAATCCTGGTGAGAGACCTGACTATCTGAACTCCTCCTGTCATTTAAGTTTCCTTGTTTGGCCTATAGCTTGAGTAGGGAAATTTTTGGTGTTTTTTCTAGTTTTGAGACCCTAGGTTATATAGGAGCTATACAAACTAGCTGAGATAAGATAGTCTAGAAGAGTACAGGTCTTGCCACCTGATTTTATTTCTATTTCAAGAGAAAATCCTATGGAAGCTATCGACCAAGGAGTTGCTACCAACTCCCATGTGGGAGAATATGTGGTTGTAGAAAGCGGAGGACCATATCCTTTACACTCACCTCCCTTGGTCCAACAACCTTCTCGAGGTAATACTTCGTTCCATTCTCCCATAGAAGGTCATGTTGATGATACTACACGTCACAATTACGGTCACAATGCTCCATTTTGGGACACCTCTATAGGACAAGCCATTGCCTCATTTGGTACCCATTTAAACTTTTCTAAAGAAGTTTCACGAAATTAATAAGAACGTAGACAATACCAGGAATCTATTCTCCATGCACAAGAAATTAAAAAGAAAATAGATGACATATTGGGCACACCACCATCACGTTCCACAGTTGTTCCTATGGGATATCATTCACTTGCCGATTTTATGAGACCCATTGAACCAATTCTAGATTGCACAACGACTCCACATAATCTAGGTCAAAATTCCAACCCCATTGCCTCCCATATTATTGTTTGTCCCCAATCTTCTCAGGTCTTCCACACCTAGGGCTCAATATTCAATTCCTATTTCATCAATACCTTCTAGTGCCGGGGGGAAACCCTGTACATGACCTACGTTATCTATCACCGAAATTGTACCTAGTCATGGACAGACCTCTAATATAGAGAAATCTATAGTTTATGTCCCTCCTACCCACATAAATGTGCTTAACCCCCCATCTAGTTCAGGTCAGCCCTTGGGGGCACAACCTGTAACCAATCAAACCTCTTAGGGGTATGGTTACACTGCAAATCAAGTACCTATAGGAAACATTAATTATCCACCGAAACCTACAGGAATGAATTATACTAGAATTCCATATCCTAGTAATACTTTCATGTCATGGAAGCAACCTAACTGATCCTATATGCCAGCTATGGGGGGAATACCTATACATACTGTGGGGGGTGCCGGAGGACCGCCTTGTGGAGGTCCTCCCCTTGGGGGGCCTAATGGTCTTGGAGGGCCTGATGGATTTCCCCCTGATGGTACTAATGGTATTGGTGGTCCTTAGGGACCTAGTGGTTTCCCTCCTAATGGTCCCATAGGGTCTGGTGGCCCTCCTCCTAGTCATTCCAGTGGCTCCAGAGGTTTACCTCCTAGGGGTCTAGGAGGATCTAGTGGTACACCTTATGGTGGTCCCAATGGTCCCAATGGTCCTAGTTGTCTCAGAGGCCCTATTGGTCCTCCTCTTGACATCCCTAGTGGTCCTAATGGTCCTGATCCTGGAAATCAACCCCCTGTAGGTGGATCTTCTGGTAGTTCTTTGTCACAACAACCTATCGATCAGTCCACTTATGGTCCTACTGGTACTTATATGCCATATCAATATTACCAGTATGTGCAACCTAATCATCAGTTATCTTTCCTAGCAACTTTGGACTTGCCTGATTTGTCTAAGTTGATTAATGACCCCATTCGACATAACCCCTCGTGGCCTCCCATTTTGGTAAAGTTACCATTGGACATTCCAAATTTCAATGGGAATCAGGGCGATGATCCAAAAAACCATGTCATGACATTCCATTTGTGGTGTTCTTCAAACTCCCTTATGGATGATTCCGTTCATTTAAGACTCTTTCAGAAAACTTTGACCAGTACAATAGCGAAATGGTACATTGAACTTCCGCAACATTCGTTTGTGGATTTTGGCTCATTGGAAACTATATTTCTTACACACTTTTAGCTTCCTATCCATTATGAAACGGGCACTGATCTCTTAACTTCTTTGCGATAGAACACCTCCACCCACATATTCGATCATATCCATGAGTCAAGAAGGCAGAGAATACTTATTAAGGCTTCTATCCCGGATCAGTTATTAGCTTATTGGTTTACTAAATCATTGTTGCCTCCGATTTCCCAAGATGTAGCTATGAGTGGTGTCGTTACTAAAGAGAAATCCATTAGTTAAGCCCAATATTTGGACTTGGTCTACTCCCAATCCGGAACTTTGTATGACTTGATTCCTCAAGCTCCTTTCCCAAGCACCGATCTTACAAAGCCACCAGCAGAAGTCCCTATTGATGGGATTGTTGGTTCAATCCAATCCCCATCAATAGAAAAACCTTCCAAGCAACCCCAAACTTCCACCCCCACTCCTTCAAATCCCAAGGTTTCCACCAAGGTCAATTCTATTCAAAGTATTCAAATGCCCAGCAACAATAAAAAGAAAGGTAAAGCTAAAAACAAAAACCTGGAAACCAGTACGAGAATCCAAAAGCAACCACCAACGATAACGATAAAGGGAAAAGAAAATAAAAATATCCATGTCTGCTATGCAGAGGTGACCATTTCACAAAAGAGTGTCCTCATAGGGATGAAATCACCCAATTTTTGAAAACTAATCCCGCACCTGCAATTCTCGCGGATCTTTTTCCCTCTCAATAACAACTGATAGACCACATGTCTAATCAGGGAAACTCTAGTTCTTCAGAAGAAATTCACATGATGTCCTCGGATACTATTAGTTTGCAAACTCGAAGTCAAAGTTATGACAAACCTGCAAACAAGAAAGAAGACAATTCTTCTTCAGGAAAATCTCCCTCTACTAGTTCTCTCGAATCCTCATCTACTGTCCCCCTAACTATCGAGAAGCCTACTCTCGACATGGTCTTGCATCCACCCAAGAGTACTCTTAGGAAGGTTTTTTTTAAACCTAATTCCCAAGCTGCTCAATTTTATAATGTAGTTGAAGATATCGCTCAAACACCATGTGCAATGTCTACCTTGGAAGTACTCCAAAGTTGTCCTATACAATGCAAAAACTTGTTAACTGTGTTAGGAGCTTTAGACCCCGACAATACTAATTTGATTAATTTCAATATCGAGAACTATAATTCTAGAATACCTCACAAAATCACTTTCCAAATCATCACGAAAGTAGTCAAAAAAAGGTCTTTAGAACTGTCTTAGACGAAGGAGCTTCAACTTTGGTTTTGTCCCTATCTTGTTGGAAAGCTATTGGCTCTCCCGAGCTTGTAACATCACCTACGAATCTGAAAGCCTTTGATGGACAAGGTTTCCAGCCCCATGGTCTCATATCAGCCCTTTCAGTTGAGCTTGGGGGGGAAAATGTTTCTATTCAAGTAGAATTAGTAGACTCTCTATTAGATTACAACCTCCTTCTAGGAAGAAATTGGTTTTACGCCATGAATGCTGTCGCTTCGATGGTACTTCAAACTGTCCAATTTCCACATCTAGGGAGAATTGTCACCATTAACCAGTTCGATTTCTATACACCTGATGTTACTACCTCTACAGCTAATAACATCCCTATGTTAGGCCAGTCCTCTCCCCCTTACCAGTGTATTGGGGTAGGCATGTTGAAGGATTCATCCCTTATGGGGATTTTTCTGTCCACTCCTCCTAACACAGACACAACAACAATAAATATGATTGCATCATTTGATTGTGATCCAAATGGAAAAAAAATTGTTGATTCCACCTCGTTGAGTCCACATGAAGAAATGTACAACATCATTCAAACCCTTTTCGATGACCATGTTGATGGACTTCATCTGGTGGCTTCGGACCCTTACCACGTACCCTACTGGTTAGAACCCTCTCTTCCTATTCTGGATTATCTCTCTGATACTTTTCCTTCCGATGAGTCCATTATGGAGATCATGAGTACGAATGAACCTATCTGGGAGGATCGCCATCATAGATCCTCATTCCTCCCTAACACCAGTTCGGTAGACCATGATTTTGCATCCCTGTTTTCCACTGATATTGTCAACACACCTCAAAATCCTATATTGTTGCAAGACATAGATTCTAAAGGAAACTTATGCAACATTACTCAAACAAATCCAATTGACATATCAGCCAAGCCTGGTACCATTGAACATGTTCATGCTAGGAAGAACTACTCGGCAAAGGAATCATAAGCATACAGGGTACTTTTCAAAGAATTCCATGATATTTTTTCCTAGTATTATGAAGAAATGTCAGGGATAGACCCATCCATTGTGGTCCATGAAATAAAAACCTATCCCACTGCTAAACCTATCAGGAAAAAATTAAGGCAAGTCCATCCATGAAAGGCCGCAGCTATTAAAGCTGAAATAGAGAAACTTCTCAAAGTTGGGTTTATTTATCCCATACGCCTGACAAAATGGGTATTGAATGTCATCCCTATCAATAAAAAGTAGGGCACCATTAGAGTCTATATCAATTTTAGAGATTTGAACAAATCTTGTCCCAAAGACAACTTTCCTATTCCACATATCAACTAGATTATTGACAACTATGCCGAAAGTGTCATATTCTCATTCATGGATGGATTTTCTGGTTATAATCAGATTGAGATTTTACCCACCGATCAGCACAATATGACATTCATTTTCCCACGGGGAACCTTTGCATATAGGAAGTTACCATTTAGCTTAAAAAAATGATGGAGCCACTTTCCAGCATACTATGTCCTATGCGTTTCACGATATAAAACATATTGTTGAACCGTAACTTTACAACCTCCCTGCTCATTCACAGTGACAGGAGGACCACCTTGGTCATCTTAGAAACATTTTTTCTGAGATGCCGTCATTATAATATACGGCTCAATCCACATAAATGTGTTTTCTGCATTGAGACGGGACACCTGTTAGGTTTTGTGGTTTCCAAGGATGGCATCCGGATAGAGCCATTGAAAATTGTCGCGATTTTAACTTTACTAGCCCCAACCAATCTTCTAGAACTCCAAAGTTTGTAGGGGAAGGAAAAATTTCTCCATCATTTCATGTGCAATTTTGCAGAGAAAGCACACGTTTATATGTGTCTCCTTAAGAAGGACACTCCGTTCTATTGGGATGACCAAGCCCAATGAGCCTTTGATAATCTTAAACACGCTCTGACTCATTCACCCGTGATACACCCCCCATATTATTCAAAGGATTTTCTCTTATATATTGCTGCCTCCACTACTACCCTCGCTATGGTTTTGGTGCAGGAAAATCCCGACGGTTAGGAGCACGTGATCTACTATGTTAGTAAGAATCTTATAGATTCTGAAACCTGATATTCATGTGTGGAGAAATTAGCATTGACCACGGTCATTATTGTTCAAAAAATTTGTCACTACATTTTGCTCCGCACAACCACTGTATTGGTAGACTAGAACCCTATGTATTACATCCTGACTCGTCAGGTGCTCGAGGGAAATTACTCCCGATGGATAGTCATACTACAAGAGTTTGATCTGGAATTTGCCAAAGACACATCAAAGAAATCCTTTGTCTTTTCCGAGCTCATGTGTGGTATTCCCTATGCTTCGATGGAATCTAAGCCCAGTGATTCATTTACAGATGAATTCATGTTCCTGATAAGCACTACTGACCGATGGTATGGATATTTTCTCATTTATCTCCAAACACAAATATTTCAGCCAAATCTATCCCGTGACGACCGCCGCCATATTCGTCACCATGCAAAATACTACCTCACATTGAATGACAATTTGTATAGACATTGTATCGATTCTATTCTCTGGTGATGCCTCACCCTTGAGGAAGGTGAACAAGTGTTGAATGATTTCCACTCTGGAGCATGTGGCGATCATTTATCTAGGATGGCTACAACCCAGAAAATCATTCGCACTGGCTATTTCTGGCCTTTAGTCTTTAAATATTGTCATGACATAGTCAAGAAATTCCCACCTTATCAACATTTTTATCTGAAAAAGCTCCTTCATCCTGCTCCGCTGCACCCTGTCATTGTCATTGGCCCATTTTCCAAATGGGAGATTAATTTATGCATTGTAAGTCTACCTCAACTGGAGGGCATGGTTACATCATCGTAGTCATTGACTATTTTACAAGGTGGGATGAGGCCATGCCTACATATGCAGAAGACAGTAAGACTGCCTCTCTCTTATTATTCAATCATGCGATAGCTAGATTCGGAGTCCCATAGTCCATAGTTACTGATCACGGATCACATTTCCATAATCAAATGACGGAAGATCTTAGTTCCAAGCTAGGTGTTAACATTCCATTTTTTAATGGTCTATTTTGAGCCTAACAGAAGTTCAAGGAGATTTCCATTCCTTTAAAACATTGTGTGAACACCATTCAGGTTGGTAGAGGCTCCTGGTCCATGATTTAGAACCATTAGACAATGAAACAGAGCAATGATCAGTCGTGGTTTTGGCCCAAGATGCGGGAGGGTGGTCAAATTCTGGCTTTTGCGGATTCCATTAAAGCAAGTAAATAAATGAAAAGTAAAGATCAAAGCAAATCCCAATCAATGGCCCATAACAGTTTCATTGAGAAAACATGCTCGATGGAGGATCTTTTCCAAATTGTGAAAAGGTTAGAGGTGGGATACATTCGACGACAGAGATGAGATCGGAGGAAGATCTAGGGTCTCAGTCCATTTCACGAAACAGACTTGTGCAGAAATAATGACAATTTCAAATTGCAAAAGCCGGTCCCGACCTCAAATATCAATGGTCACAATAAATAAGGGGAGAGAACTATGGTGGTGTTTCATTTTGCAATGCGAACTAGCAAGGTTGAAGATCAGAATTTCACACTACAAAAAGTAGTGGGGCCCAATCAAATTGACGGTTACATGGAGAGGTTGATCGCGGTCGATGATTGAGGGCCAGTATTGGTCTAAAACTGTTCATTGAATCCAGATAAGAAAGTTGGTAGCAGAAATGATGGAATCTGGACGGTGGGTGTAAAAGATTCCTCAATTATGAAGGCTGAGAAGACTTCCAAAGTACAGACTTCACATCCAGTGTGGAGATGATAGTGGAGGAGACGTTCATGCGTGTAATCTACCTCCTTGCAGATTGGCCAATTCCCCAACACCATTTGTAGCAGGCACATAGGTCAAACCATGCCACTTTTTATGTGAGTTGTCCTGTGAAACTAAGGAAAGTAACCGGTGAATCCGCTATTCACATGGGGAAAAATTCAACACGAAGGGGGAAACCATTCCGTTTCCTACATCACAAGAGCAAGGAAATGTGGGAGCATCCACTTCATGAAATTCACAACATGGATCAACTTTACAAGGTGGCATCCAAAAAATACTTCCCATAGCAGATGGTAAGGCTCTACGGCCTGTGAAGCAATGTGGCTAAGATCCCCATCAGGTAAAGGACTACTCTGCTCGCGCTCTCACACATGCTGATACCAAAAACACTCGATGAAAGAATGTGTAGGAATGTGGCCCAGACATTAAAAAGGGTCAGTCTTGGAGCCTTATATATACTGCTTTCAGAGCAATGGGAGTGAAATAACCTATCTCCAAAACCCGAGTTTCTGCCTCTTCACGAATCTGCAAAGGCCCGAAGAGTTTTGACAATGAATATCTGGTTTGAAAAGCTTATCCATCTGGGTGTGTTGATGGTTGGTGAGAATACTTCCACACTCGCCCATAACCTTGGCATTGCATGCCAAGAATGACACCAGCCATTGGGGCCCAGACTTGATACCTACACCTCCAACAACATGGGGTCTAGAAAATTACTTCTCGTAACTATTGTTCTAGGAGCCCCTGGTACCATCACTTCCACCGAAGCCTCCGTGGAAGAAGATAGTCATTGACTTCTCCCTGAACAAGCACTCATTTGGATGGGAGCATCAGGGATCTAAATCCCACACAGCCCTGTTTGTGAAGTCCACTTTCCAAGGGTGATGGGGCTGGTGTAGATGTGCTACACCTTATTTCCCATGGGAGAGCCCACTCTTCTGGAGATGAGAAGCACAAGAATGACAAGCCACTTAGTGGGCTTTCCTCAACCGAAAGAAATGTGGCCCTTCTTCGAAACTCCATGTCTAATAGTGTTACTTGGAGAAGAGTGAGGTGGTAGATGAGGTTGAGCAGGGGAAAAATGAAAACTACCTTGCTAGTGTGTACCCATGCAGAAAGCTACATTTGAAACACGGCAGGAACACACACTTTAGACAGAGAAGGAGGCGTCATACTCATAACAGCTAAGCACATCAAGCTGTCACTCGGGCCAAAGGTGCTATAGCTCCATAATGTTTGTAAAATGTGGCAATAGTCCCACTCTTTTTATTGTTAATGCATGATTGTGACTGGAAACAATTTGTAGGTTTATTTTGAAGAATAGTCTCAGCACTAGAATAGTATAAATACACTCCCGAAAGAGGGAGAAAGGGTTGAGATTTGGAAGGTTGGGGAAAAACTTCAAGGGCTGAGGCTCTCCGTTGTAATTAAGATTTTATGCCTGTGTTATGAATAAAATTGCAGAGGAAGAGTTGTTTCTTAAACTAGAGATTCATGTGTCGTTGCTTATTTCAATATGTATCTTCTTTACATGAAATGTATATCCTGTTTCCATTCAAGTTTGTTGATTTCTTTCATGTCTGTAACTTAGTGTGTAACAGTTTGGAATTCATACTTGCTATGCTCTTCCTGTTGTTTTAGACATTTATCAAAGTTTCTTCTAAATTTATGTGGAATTCATCTCGCTAGTGTTCCACGTGATGGGTTTTTCTCTCTTATCTTCTAAACGCCTGCTAAATATCTCTTGAGTGCGAGATCAACGACTATCTTACCTCTATATGCAACCTCACACCATTCTTTCCCTCTTGCAAACGTTCCCTACTCAGGTTTTCGACTCCATTTCCAATGGTCCCTTTCCCTAATAATCCCACCTACATGTCACGCCACTCTACTTTGTCCCATTTCAGGAGTCCAGTCTCTTGACCATCCCTGAGTGAATATCTTACACGAAGTAAATATCTGAAGACAAGAGAGAGATCCCTCTCTGACTGCGCAAGGTTGGAGGCACAGTATAAAGTGGTTCTGCTATTACGCTGGGAGTGGGCCCTCCCCTCAACCTTGGGGCTCCAAATCTTGGTGCTAACACTAGGTTTTTGTCATGAAAACTCTATGCCCTATTATCCACAAGATAATGGTCAGGTAGAGGCCATTAACAAAGTTTTGAAAACAATGCTTTGTTGGATGGTTGGAGACCATAAATTCAACTAGCACCATATCATTTTTTCCACTCTTTGGTCTTACAGGACTTCAGTGAAAACAGCTACTGGTTTCACACCTTTCCAGCTTGTCTATGGACTCGAAGCTGTCTTGCCAATTCAATGTCAGATTCCATCCTTGAAACTTGCCGTTGAACTTCTCCCAGACACTTCTGCAGAGGAAGAAATATTTTTATACTTCAACAACCTTGATGAAACTAGGAGAGATGTTGCATTGGCTAATGAGGCACATAAGAAATGCATCAAGGAACAGTATGACAAGTTTTTCCAACCTCATGCCTTTAACGAGGGTGACCTAGTTTTGACTTATCGTCAGAGATATGAAAAACTAGGGAAAGGAAAGTTCGAATCCATGTAGTATGGTCCTTTCGTTGTTTCTAATTTTTTAGAGAAAGGGGCCTAAGAGCTTGTAGACTATGATGGAATACCTTTAGGACAACCTCACAATGGGTTGTACTTGAAGAGGTACTAAGCCTAGATCTCTCTTGGCTAGTATCTTATATATATGTATATTACTTCAATTTTAGTGTGCTTAAGTATTTTCAATATGGCTTTGAGTTTAGGGTATGTATCTTCTTATACCATGTTTTGGTCATGCAAAGGAGATGGATTTCTACGGCTTCCCTGACGGTGCTTGCCGCCACACCTTGAATCTTGCCTCAGCTACTTGGGTTCTCTATTCCCCAGCTTATGATTTGGTCAGTTCAGGAGTGGTTTATATTAGTCCCACTACCAAAAATATCGTTGAGTATCGAGCAGTCATAGGTATTCTGACTGAAGCTTCCTCCCAAGATGTTCACAAATAGGTAGTCTTGATAGACTCACAACTGGTGGTTTGTCATATAAATCATGTCTATACCATTAGGAACCCTGTGCTCCTCCATCTCTTTCGGAGGATACGCTTGTTATAAAGGTCATTTGAAACTATCACATATAGGCATATCCCTAGGGAACATAATGTAGTTGCTGACGCATTGGCTAATTACCTCCTAGATTGGCATATTTTCCATTCATGACATGAAAATCAAACTTGGTTCATTGTAAATAAACGATTAAAGACACATAAAACTCATGTAAAATACATTCACCATTTGAGACATATAAACACAAAGTAAAAGTTTGTATATATATATATATGAACATGTTTTACAAAAAATAGGTCACGAGACTTCATCTAAAGCACGTAGGTTTTTAGGTAAAAATCACCATACAAAAATCATGAAGCTATCAGCTTTTAGTGGATACATCATGCACTCATTGTCTAATGATGCTCGTGGTAGCACATCACTTCCTGGGATACTCTACGTAGCAGTTTGCTAAAGAGACTGGGTACCCTCGTTGTAAGCCTCTGATACCTCGGTGGGAGGTCATCAATAGAAGCATTATGGATGTCTATAGTAAATATCTCCAGGTTCTCCTCTAACTCCCCTATCACATCATCACCCTCTGGTACAAAATGGGCTCCAACTCGTCTATCCAATGGGGAGACTCCCCCAGGTCATGCTTCTTCGACATCTGCATGAAAACTTTCAAGTCTCGTTACTTAACATAAAAAATATAAAACATCAAAAACATAAAAACACTATTTCCATTTTAGGTTCTTTTGTTTCTTACCGATGTCACCCCACTTTCCTCTAGGTGGGAGCGGTAGGTCAAGGTCACCGTTGAATTCAGTGCCCGCATATGCATAATCCTCCACCATGAGGATCTGATCTCTCAACCATCAAAAGAACAGGTCACCAAACTTTACCTTCCCCCTTCTGGCTCCAATACGGGCCATAATCCGGACCCACCTCTGCATGAGAGGATCACGTTCCCTCAGCTCTATAAAGACCACCTAGTGTCTCATCTATGGAACTCACTTGAAGAAGAAGCAAGCTAGAATGGAACCAAAACCAAATTACTTCAACTCCCCCTACCAACACTTAGCCAGCTGATCCTTGGAGATTGAAAGTGGAGCTTCCATCTAGTTAAATACTGTAGGCACCATGGCCTCTATGGCATAGAGAATATGTGCTCTGGATGCCTGGCGTACTCCTTGGATTCCCACCACTCTCTTCATGGTAAACAACATGGTCCATAAAGGGCCATCCATCACTCCTTTTATGGGGATTTTCTTCCTCGATGTCCTGGTCCCAGTAATGCAGTGATGTTCTATGAACTCCTAAGTAGTAATGTCCCCCCCACGGGAACCAGTCGGTGAGATGGGAGCACCCCATATCAAAAGGCCAGTCAAGAAGTAGATGTCCTCTACCTCAACCGTTAATATGTGAGCACCAACCTTGAAATATTGTTTCTCTGGATTCCACATTCGGATTATATTCTCTAGTAATCTGTCATGCGATACCATACTAGGTGTCCAGAAGAATTTTAAGAGTCTACAGTCTCTCAATGCGGCTATGCAACCCGCATTTTGTTCGGCGAAGGCGTCGTCATTATTATGTTGTCTCTCTTTCCATATGACCATTTTTTATCAACAAGAACCTGTCAAAAACCATCACAAGACTTGTTAGAAGCATTCTTAATCATCCAAATCAATGAAAATGAGCTAATTTTTCTTGTGTAATCACTTTTATTTTACCACGGCTGGCACCACCTGTGTTCTATTAAGGATAGGTAGTGGCACCGCCTGTGTGCTATGTTTTCGGCCTGGTTCTAGCAAGGTACCACTTATCTCGCAAGGGATAATATTGGTTCCTGCTTCCATTATTTTTTTGGAAATTGAACCCAGTGATAGATTAATTTTACTCACAACAATTATCAATTGAACATGCAAAATCACTCACAAAAGAGACTGAAAATGGAGCTGAACACTAAACTGTATTAAATCAGTGTACAATAGCCAACCCTGTAACATAATAGGTTGCTGCATTAAATAATTACATAGAATATTTGAATTCATGAGAAGGCAATTCAAATCTAGTCAAAAGCAGGCTTACTAAAATTAAGCAATTCCCCCATAGGTGCATAAAGTAGTTTCCAAATCAGTCATGGAGCTCATGAATTGGAAAAATCACTTAGGCAAGATAAAGAGTGATGGAATGACAACTCATACATGCTTTTCAAAGGAGAAAAGGGTGGAGGATGTAGAGGACAAAAAACTAGTTCACCTCACCTAGTCAAACTTTCCCAATTGCCTTAAAGCACTGAAAAAGCAGGCAATAAAGCAGAAAAAGCAGAAGGGCACCTAGGAGACCAAGAATAAAGAAAAATTGATTCCTTGAGGTTTTCCATGCACTACATGAGTCAAAATAGGCAATTTTGACCACTATGGATAGGCAAATGACAACTTGCATAAGGTGGGACACATGAAACTAGGCAAATAAGACAAAAATGATTAATTTAATGTCTAAGGTAGGTAACTATGGGTTGATTATTCTAAAACCCCCCCTTAAGCCTGACTTATGAGTAATATATTAGAAAATTATAGGGCCTAGCAACAAGGCTTAGTCACCCTTTACATACTGCATGTCCATTTAAACAAGGAAAGAGGCAAAAACCACATGGGAAAATCCTCCCTTAAACATGGACTGTAAAACAAAATTTGGAAATCTTGTATTCACTCATGCTTCATAGCATGATCAGTAATCCCCAGCAGTGATTTGATATTGCTGAAGGTATTCTCACAAAATTCTTTGGTGAAGATATCAGCTACTTGTTCTGAAGATGAACAGAAGAGTAGGTGAATGGTGCCATCATGCACAAGCTCTCTGATGTAGTGCATATCGATCTCAATGTGTTTGGTTCTCTGCTTCTGAACTGGATCTTTGTATATTCGAATGGTATTCTGGTTATCACAGTAGATGGTAGTTGAGTACTCTGATTCGAAGCCACACTCTCCAAGTAAACCCTGCAACCATAAACATTGAGTTGCTACATTAACAACTCCTCAGTACTCTGCTTTTGTAGATGAGAGTACAATGGCACTCTGTTTCTTGCTTGACCAGTTGATTGGCCCTTCTGCAAGCATGAACACATATCCTGATGTGTACTTTCTGTCTGTGCTATCACCTTCCCAATCACTGTCAGTAAATCCAATCAAATCAAGATCAGATTTTGCTTTATTGAAGATCCCATGTGTCCTTGTTCCCTGAACAAAGTTAAGGATCCTTTTGGCTGCTTTCCAATGGATCTCATGAGGCTGATCCATGTATCTAGAAGCCACACTTACAAAATAATAAATATCAGGTCTAGTATGTGTAAGATACAACAAACATCCAATCAATTGCCTATACAGTGTATTGTTTACCATAGGTGAAGAATCAGCTTCTTCCAGCTTCACTCCTGAAAGGAAAGGAGTCTTGCTTGGTTTGCAATCCTTCATTTTGAATTTTTTCAGCAAGTCCAAGGCATATTTGTACTAGTGCACCTTGATTACAGCTTTGGTTTGAGAAATATTGAGACCCAAGAATTGGCTTAAGAGCCCCAAATCTGTCATGGAGAAGGCTTGGTTCATTGAACCCTTCAAGGAAGAAATCTCATCCTTTGAGCTTCCTGTAATGAGAAGGTCATCAACATATAACACAATGATCATTAATGAGCCATTAATTAACTTCAAATAGACATTTGTATCTGATTTACACCGAACAAAATTTAGTGATAGCAAGAAGCTATCAATCTTGGCATACCAAGCCCTGGGGGCTTGCTTTAGCCCATATAATGAATTTCTCAACCTGCACACAAGAGAAGGGTTAGTAAAAAATCCTTGAGGCTGATGCATATATATCTCTTCATTGAGATCTCCATTCAGGAAGGAACACTTTACATCCATGTGATGTACCTCCCATTGCTTTGAGGCTGCAATGGCTAAGGCTAGCCCGATGGAGTCCATCTTTGCCACTGGTGCAAAGGTCTCATTGTAATCTATGCCATGAACTTGTGAGTAGCCCTTGGCTACCAATCTGGCCTTGTACTTCAAAGGTGAACCATCAGCAGCAAATTTGGTCTTTTATACCCACTTACACTGAACTAACTTCCTCCTTGGGGGAAGATCCACTAGCTCCCTTGTGTTGCTGTTCTAGAGTGAGCTGAACTCTTCTTTCATGGTTGCTTGCCATCTTGGATTTCCTGCTGCTTCTTCATATGTTTGAGGATCTTATTCCACCATCAAATATCATTTCTCAGCAAACATAGGATCCTTCATGCACAGACCACTCTCAAATTGAGATCTAGTCCTCCTTGGGTCATTAGGATCCCCAGCTAGCTCTCCTGCTGCATGTAGTGTCTTGGCTTCCCATTTTGTCCTTGTATGGATTTTAGGGTCTAAAATAAACTCATCACTATCAGACATATCAGAATCAGCATGTTCAACAAACTCTTCACTTACTTTCAGAGGTTTCTCCAACTTCCACTGCTGCAAGGGGTTCTTCTTGAAACTGAACACACCTTTCAATGAAGGCTTTGTTTGTGGTAAAATTTATCAGCTTGTACCCTTTTGAATCTTTAGATTACCCAACAAATAGGCAATCTTGGATTTGGGGCTGCAAAGCCTTTCTCTTTTCTATTGGAATTCTAGCCCAAGCCCTTGAGCCAAAAATCCTGAAATGGGTCACATCTGGCTTGTGCCCACTCCATGCTTCGAAAGGAGTCATACCATCAAGATTTTCATGAGGCACCCTATTTTGGATATAGGGTGCATAGTTGATAGCTTCGGCCTAGTACTTTGGTGGCAAAGTTTTGGCCTCCATCATGCATGTTGCCATCTCCTTCAGTGATCTGTTCTTCCTCTCAGCAACACCATTCTGCTGTGGTGTGTAAGGGATAGAATGCTGCATCTGAATACCTGCATCTGCAAAATAATTAATAAACTCATACTTGACATACTCACCACCATTTTCAGATCTGAGGACCTTGATTTTCCTTCCAGACTGGTTTTCAACCAAAGCCTTAAAGACTTTGAAGAGTCCAAAAACTTCAGACTTGTGTTTCAGGAAGTAAACCCAACAATACCTGGAAAAGTCATCTATGAAATTCAATGCATATTTGGCCTGACTCATGCACATATTAGGGAATGGGCCAACAACATCACTATGGATCAGCTTGAGGGGTGCAGAGGTTCTCTCATGACTAGCTCTCTCAAATTTATGCTCTGGGTGTTTTCCTAGGATACAACCTTGGCAGAATCCTTTGGAAAATTTTATCTTGGGCAACCCTATGACCATCTCTTTTTCACTAAGATCAGAAAGATACTTGGAATTTAGGTGGCCATATATTCCATGCCAAAGCTTGCTTTCCTCATTAGCATGAATCAGAAGAGCAAAGGGGTTTGAGTAGGGTAGGAAGTGTGAGAACATGTATACCTTTTGAGCATGATTTGCAACTCCTTTTGCAATGAATTTACCACTTGAGATCTCTGTGATCTCAACTTCATCAGGGGAAAATATGAAATTCTTTGGAGACCCAATGTGAGTCATCTGGTACATTGATAAGAGGTTGGAGGCAGCACCAGGCACATACAACACATTGCTGAACTGACCATGATCAAGATCAAACCTCCCTTTGCCCAAAATTTCAGTGAGAGAGTCATCTCCCAGTACTATAGGTGGTCCTTTCAACATGTCAAGTGAGGAGAATTCCTCCTTGGCCGAAACCATGTGTCTTGAAGCTCCATAATCAATGATAAAAATGGGTGAGCTTGATGTGCTAGCAACCAATGCATGAACTCTCTCTCTGTCATTTGAACTTGATCCTCCTTCTCTCTTCTTTGAGCTATCTAGAAGGGAGATGCCATTCTTCTCCAGGATTTGGGTCAGCATGTCTATTTGCTTATTCATACAAGAGCTTTCAGTGTGATTTCCCTTATTGCAGTATGCGCACTTGCTCATTTATCCTTTATTTTTCTTCTTCTAGTAGTTCTTCTTGGAACCTTGTGGCTCCTCTGGAGACTCGTTCTTGTCTCTCTTTTGCTCAGGTGTCTTTTTAGATTTATTTTTTCTTTTTGAATCCACCCTCGAATCTCCAGCAACCAGATCTTGGTCTTTGGATGGTTTGATGGTGCCCATCATCACCAGCTTGTCCCGTTCTTGTGTGAGAGATTCCATGAAATCTACAAGGCTAGGCATCTTCCAGGTTCGAGCTGTCAACTTTGTGGCATAGAAGGTTGAAACAAACAATGAATATTTAGGGCCAAGCTTCAAGAGAATGGCCAAGACCAGCTGATCATCCTTCTTTTCGATCCCACATTGTTTTAGCTACAAAACAAGTGCTTTGAACTTGGAGAAATAGAGTTGCAGTGATTCAAAGCTATTTGGACTCAAGGAGATCAGTTCATTTTCGATTTGATGTCCCCTCATCTCATCTGTCTTTCCAAAAAGATCAGTAAGCTTCTCCCATACTTCATTCGGTGATGTCAATCCATCAAGATGGAAAAGGAGGTCTCTAGAAATACTCAGACACAGGAGACCATAGGCCTCATCCCTCCTGTTGTGCCATTTTATCTTCTCTGCAGCTACATTGGGCTCTGCTTCTGTTTCCATAGTCACCCTATAGAGGCCTTTCACTCTCAACAGTATCTCCATCTCTGCTTTCCATTCCAAGAAGTTGAAGGTAGTCAAGATGATCTTCTGAGATTGATCCATAGCTTAGAAATTGTCCCGGCTGTCAGTAGAAGGCTCCCAGTCACTGATGTCAAACTTGCAAAACAATTTTGGAGAGAAATCGATATACAATGGCTCTAATACCATGTGGAAATTGAAACCAGTGATAGATTAATTTTACTCACAACAATTATCAATTAAACATGCAAAATCACTCACAAAAGAGACTGAAAATGGAGCTGAACACTAAACTGTATTAACTCAATGTACAATAGCCAACCCTGTAACATAATAGGTTTCTGCATTAAATAATTACATAGGATATTTTAATGCATGAGAAGGCAATTCGAATCTAGTCAAAAGTAGGCTTACTAAAATTAAGCAATTCCCCCATAGGTGCATAAAGTAGTTTCCAAATCAGTCATGGAGCTCACGAATTGGAAAAAGCACTTAGGAAAGCTAAAGAGTGATGGAATGAAAACTCATACATTCTTTTCAAAGGAGAAAAGGGTGGAGGATGTAGAGGACAAAAAACTAGTTCACCTCACCTAGTCAAACTTTCCCAATTGCCTTAAAGCACTGAAAAAGCAGGCAATAAAGCAGAAAAAGCAGAAGGGTGCCTAGGAGACCAAGAATAAATCAGAATTGATTCCTTGAGGTTTCCCATGCACTACATGAGTCAAAATAGGCAAGTTTGACCACTATGGATAGGCAAATGACAACTTGCATAAGGTGGGACACATGAAACTAGGCAAATAAGACAAAAATGATTAATTTAATGTCTAAGGTAGGTAACTATTGGTTGATTATTCTAACAATTTTAGGGCTTGCCATATAATCCCAAAACACCATTAAAAATCAAAATTAAAGGCACAAAATTAAAGAGTATGGTCTAGGCTATTACCTAGAACTGACAGTGCTCGAATTCGATGGTGGATGCTTCTGATATCAACGACTAAAAATATGGCCAAGAAAATGCTCCAGACGCTCTCCACTATGGGTAAATAGTAAAATGTTTTGATTTTTTACTATTTACATGACTTTAATATACATTTTAGGGTTTGCCATGCTATAGTTTTGTTTTAAAATCGTTTATTACTCAAAATCTATCAGTGGTAATCCTTTAATGTCAGTTATTGGGGAATTTAACACTTGCTTTTGAGTTGTTGCAGGATAGAAGAGCAGCAGCAGTAAGGTTTTAGGAGTTCATTTTTTACTTTTTTGAACTGCCATAAAATGGAAAAAGTCTTTGATTGTTTATTGGGACACTTTGGTCACGCTCTCGAAACTTAGCATCAAAGGTCCGAGTCCGTTTCTGATTATTTTCAGGCTCATAAAATCTCTCATCATGAAAAGAGACCTAAAGGAGTCTTCTTTAAACTCTTTTCGGGCTCCTTAAATATGAAAAGATTTTCAAGTGATCTTGTCTTCTTCATGGTCATTAAAGCATTTGAAGAGTCATTTCTTTGATGGTAGGTTATGTCTTTTTTGGTTCAGATTGACTATTTACGAAAAAGGAACACTCTATCCAATCATGAATGGAAGAGTTCTCTAAGGTATTATTTTATACTTTTTCGAGCCTTAGAGACTAAATCATACAAAAAAGGACCCTTTGGAGTCTTCTTCCATGGTTGTTCAGACTCTCTAAACATGAACGATACTGAGTTTTCTTTCATTGGACTTGTTAAATTAAACATTGAAATACCCTCTTTTGGGAACAAACCCCTCCTCTCTCAGGTTCATAAATCATATGAGTTTGGACTTGTCTTCGGACGAGCTATAACGAGTGTTTTTTACCCTCTTTGAACTCGTAAAACCGAAAAGAGGCACTTGTCAATCATGATGGGGAAAATGGGAAGGGAATCATTTTGCAAATAATGGCAGTAGTTTTTTGTTACCTTTGAACATGGCACTTGTCTGCATATCATTTCAGTCAATTTGGTATTCAGTTGATCTCCATGACAATCCACTTTCATGAGTCATGCCACTCCTTTGAGTCTTCAAAAGAATGCATTGTCTGCCGTTGTATTGTGTGTTTGTCTGGTTAGTCATGTTGCCAAGTCTTTTGTCATGCCACCTGATGTTCAAAGGGAAGTTGAAGAAGTTTTACCTATGCATTCAAAACAGTCTTTGTGTCAGTACTTTTGAGTCAATCTTATGGTCACTACATTCACATCATTCCATAACTATGTTCCAAGTTTCGTGTCGTCGATATGGGACTCATCATGGCCCTCCTTCGACGAGACTATTCTCATCGACACCAGCTCACAATCTGGGAAATATTCTTAGAAACAAAATTTAGCACCTTGGAATTTGTATGCCTCAATGACAGATTCTCTCACTCTCGACATAGGTTCACATCATTGACCTTTGATCGAAAGAATCGACTAGGTGTTCGACATCAATACTTTTATTCACACTCAGTATATTGTACTAGGGCACCTTGGGAATCGTTGACATCAATGGTGATCTCCCTCGCACTTGTTAACGGTTCACATCATTTGCCGGTAATCAAGTGGTTTCTACCATGTTCGACTTCAGATCATTGTAATCACATCGACAGAATTGTAATTTGTGGAATATGAGACGAAGAACCTGGGTATTTGTTTAGTGCTCATTGCTTTCCCAATATTGTGATGGAGTTTTGTATATCTAGCATGGATCCACATTTGTATGGTCATGGCTATGGTCAAATTTGTGTCTATATGACATAGATCTACGTTGTATGTTCAGTAGCTATGTCCAAGTTTGAGTCCTCTATCACATGGATCTACGATGTATTCTAGTAGCCATGCTTGTTTATTCCTCTCATGGATCTACTTTGTATTGGTCCAGAGCCATGAGTTGGTTACGTTTTCCTATGAGTCAAAAGTATTGATGTACTACATATGCCTACTGGACAACATTCTCCGACCGAGCTTACATTTTCACCTTGAAGTGACAACTTGTTTTCTCAAATATCTCACTTATTGTATCCCTCTAAGTGTCATGCTTTGGGGGGCATTCTGTTATACCTAAATCTTGTCACCATCATGTGATAAGACCCTTAACTTCATTTTTTTCCCTTAATCCCAGCACTTAGAGTGGAAACTTGCTCTGTTTGTCAATTCTACTTGAAAAAACCTAGCGCCATGCTTTCCCTATGGTTGATGAGTAGTACCTTACTCAGCACCACCTGTATCTTGTTTTAGAGAAGCGGTGCCACCGCCTATGGTCTTTGTTCTAAAAGAGGTCCTCATCTAAACCGCTCTGTCATAAGGGAAGAAAAGTGGTACCCTAGGTAAAATGGGAAAAAGAGAAGTTTCTCAAGGCTTCTAGAACTTGAGCCTCATGTCCTCCCTTATCCCTATCATTATGGGTTAGTTTGAGCTCGAGATCCCCCATGGCAGGATCTTGGAGCCACCTCATCCACAATTCTCTCAACTATTCCTATCCATTGAGCCTTATAAATACAAGCTCATATCCATAGTTGAGAGGGAGAACTATAGAAGTATTGTTATGCTTTTGGATTTACTGCCTATTCCAAGTCATTGGAGAGCATAGAGAGAAAAGTTGGAGCTTATGGGGATGAAGTGTTTGTCTCGTGGATGGGTTTATCGACACTAAGGCAACGATTGTAAACTTCTCCATACATTCTTAATGCAAAGCTGATTTCCGTCCCACATTACTGTTGTTTTGATTTCACATGTACATGTTGTTAGATTCCTTACTCACTAACATGGATAAGTAGATGATTTTCTGGTAGCTTTGATGTGTTTGCATCTTTGATCTTTTTACAGGTACACAGGTTCACAATCGAAGCAGTATTCCAGGTGTCTATGAAATTCAGGGAAGGTCTTCATCCTTTTTCGTTCACTTATTTGTTCTGGATCTGAACCATTCAAACCAGAGGAACAACTTCTATCCGTAGAAGGTGCAATATTCTTGATAACAATCTTCCTTTTCGAAGAGAGTCCATATCTTTTACTTGTTCTTCCCTTTATTTTTCAAAGAGAGTCTATATCTTCGACCTGTTTCTCCTTTTTGAGAAGGGTCCATATCTTCGACCTATTTTTCCTTTCAGAGAAGGGTCCATATATTCAACATGTTTCTCCTTTCTGAGAAGGGTCTATAAAATCATTGTTCCTCCTTGGGAGGAAAGTATGTAGTATCATCATCACTGTTCCTCCTTGTGAGGAAAGTATTCAGTATCAAGATCATTATTCCTCCTTGCAAGGAAAGTATTCAGTATCAACATCATTGTTCCTCCTTGTGAGGAAAGTCTTTTGAACTACACTAATCTTGTCACAGAATCTTTGTCACCACATCAACAACTTTCTCATCGGTACTCACATAATAGAGTTTTATGTCTCCCTTCAGTACCATATCCCATAGGATTATTTGTCATATTTATGCAACTCTGGTTGTCACAAAAAATCGTAGTGGTATTCAACTCCATGTAAAATAGTATGGCATCAGTTTTCTGAAGAAATATGGCTTCCCAAATAGGGAAGAAAGTTGCAATGTACTCTGCTTTAGCCGTGCTGAGAGAATGACTAGGCTCACTAAACTGTGAGATCATGATGGATCCTAGACCAAAACATCCATATGAGGTGTTATTCCTATCTATGGCACTTCCTTCCCAAGTTGAATCCATATATCCATATAATCTGTAGTCACGATATCTACCATATTAAATTCCCAAGTCTATCATACCTTTAGGTACCTCATCACATTCTTTGTAGCTATCAGGTGAACCCATCTAGGTTTAACTAGATACTGACCCAAGGTGTTCACAACAAAGCATATATCTTACCTTGTGTTCACCAGATACATCAACGACTCAATAATATGTCTGTACTAAGTCATATTCACTAAATCTAATGTCTCATCAGACAACAAATTCATGCTAGTATCCATGGGTGTGGCCATGGATTTACAATCCAACATATCAAATATTCATAAGTTTTCCACAATATACTTTCCCTGGTTCACAACATACTTTCCCTAGGAAATAATGCATCAATCTAGGATCTTTCATATTGAATTATTCATCTAGCTTCTTCTTGCAATCCGGGATCTGTTTCTCATTTCCAGTTAGAAATAGATCATCCACATACAACAATAGTATGACAGGATCATTATCCATAACCTTAAGGTAAAGGTTAGGATCAGCTTTACTCTTGGTAAAGACCAAGCTTGTCAAGAAGCTATCTATTCTACCATACCAAGCTCTGGGAGTTTGCTTCATTCCATACAGATTCTTTTTCAACTTACATACATTAGTCACTCTATTTTCGACCTTAAATCCTTGTTTCTATTCAATGTAAACCTCTTCCTCAATCACACCATTAAGGAAGGCTTTTCTTTACATCCATCTAGTGTATATCCCATTTCATCATGGAAGAAAGTTCCATGATAGTTATAATGGAAGTGTACCTTGATTCCTGGTGCAAATGCCTCTTCATAATCAATTCCTCTCTCTGAGAGAATCCTATAGCCACAAATCTTGCCTTTCTTCCATCAACAACATATTTTATCTTGCAAGTCCATTTAGAAGATACCACACTCTTTCTTTCTAGTTTGGGTACTATATCCCAAACATCATTCTAGTATTCTTCGATCATTGAATCTACCATGAGTTCATTCTATCAGATCATGGACATATCCTATTCTTTCATATTCAACCTTGAAGGTTGGAACCCACTTTACTCTTGGTAAAGTCTCGGTCCATTAGGAAGCTGGCCATTCTATTGTACCCTGCCAAACTCAGAGATCTTATCTAGTCACTTCCCCTAAATTAGAGCATCATATTCCCTCTGCATTCTATACTAGAGTGATAGGTATCATTCTCTACTGCTATGTATCCATCTCAAGTTACTAGATACCAAGATCCCTTTATCTTGAACTTTGTCGAAAATTTCCTCTTGCAACCATCTGTGAGCTTGTTGTCTTCTATAGGTTTTCATATTCAAACTTGTAGAAAAGGTTAAGATATTCATCACTCTAGGTGATCTATCAAGCTCTTAGATTTTCTTATCTATGGGTTCCTTCTGAACTTGTACAAAGCATATTCTGTACAAGTGGTTCTTTGGTCAATATATACTTCTACTAGAGAAGTGTGTCTGGTCAATAGAGTATGTCATGCCATAGTCTATTCTTCCTGAGACAAACCACAGACCTTGCTTTGTAGACTTGTTCTTTTAGATCCTTAAATAAAGACACTACGGATTTTCCTTCAAGTCTTAAAACCATATCCCTGAGACATCATTCCCCATGATCAATTGATACTCTTTGATCATAGCTGGAAGGGTTTGCATCAATGATGTCACCCAATAGTGTCACACAACTAGAGTGTATCATAGGCCTCTTACTTTGGTTTGGAAGTCATTCCATACTTTTCTTCATCTTGAATTATCTCTTGTGCCCAAGATGGTCTTCATCTCTCAAGGTGGATTTACTGCTCTCTGAAGCTCTTTCTTCCATCACGGTGTCTTTGACCCTGGGAGATTTAGGTTCATGTTTATTGGAGTGAATCTTGAATTATCATCACTTGTTCTTTGGAACAAGTCACATCCCCCTTTTCTTGTAGGCGACCTTTCCTACAATTCAAATGTAGCAATTACATGGTTAGAACCATTTCATAGGGCATATGCATAACGAAAAATTCTTACGCATCATTTAATTGCTTAGCCAATACAACATTCATCCATACCTCACAAAAACATTCTAGATGCCTTCCATCTCTACGATGACATCATTGATATTGTGCACTTAATACAATATGTCAGCAAAGATCTTTCATTCTAGATAAGTAGAAATGGATTGTTGTATAACACCATGGGATACTTACCCATAGCATGCATATTAGTAGTATACTGTCATTTAATACAAAAATTCTATCATGCACAATTCACATGTTAAGAACCTGTGTCAACCCTCCTCTTTATTTTGTTAGTATATTTTATCAGACGCATATGCTTTGTAAGTCGTCCCATCAGTATGTTGTATTATCCCACATTCATGGGGAGTAAGTAATAGTTGTTAAGTTGTCTACTTATTTGTTGCATTATCCCACATTCATAGGGGGTAATAGTTGTTTAGATTACGCTTAGTTTATAAGTATGTGTTTAGTCTAATGAAAGCATCAAAGAGTTATTTTGTATTGAGCTTGCTCAAAGGAGGTTTCCCCCTCAAAGTGGCCCGCGATCAATAAAATCTCTTTTGTGATCCAATATTTCTGTTATATAGTGCATTTTGATTGTTCATTGCAGGAAGTTCTCCACATCTGGTATCAGAGAACTTTCCTTGGCACAAGTGAGAAATGTTTTTTTTCTTTTCAAAAAAAAAAGGGAAAATTTGGGTGGTGACTTTCAGATCAATTTCTAAAACTTTTTGCACATAATCAGAAGAAACAGGTTATATATCTAAATTCCTCTTTATAAAATACGAAGTTTCAAAAAAAATCATCTCATTTGGAGTTCTAAAAGTGGAGATCTCACATATTTAAAATCAATAACTTTTTTAGAATTTCGATGACGGCCACGGAAATTGCAGAGTGAAAATATTTCAACTGGGTCCCCAGATTTCTATTCTGATTTCGGGGGTAGAAGCAGAGTCATTCTTCTAGTTCCAGAAACAGGTTATAATAGTGATTCTGAGCAATATAGACCAGGTTATTCTCATTTTAAAAGTTTTCATCTCAAAACCCTAGCTCTAATTACGGGTTTCTAAGCATTGGGTGGAATTTCTGCCACATTTTTTCTGGCACTGTGATTATTGCAGTAGTTCTTCTTCTTACAGCGGTATTTTTGATTTGGATCAGGGAATAAACCATATCTGCTTAACTGTGGGAAGTACTTGGGCATAGCCTTAAAACTCATTGTGAGGAGTACCACAGGAACCCTGAAGTAGTTGGCCATTGAGAGGACCTGCCAAGCGAAAAGGAAACGACCCCCACTAGATTAAATAGATTCCCATCCGTGAGGAAAACCAAAGAGTTATCATTTTTTTCCAAGCAGTTAGCAGTTTTACCTATGCCATGAAGTGAGGGGTACCATCCCAATACTCAAGCCTAAGATAGCCTTGGTGGCTGAGTGACTACCTTTGAACCATTAGGAAGCTGAATATACCTGGGGTCCGTATCTCTTTATAGTTGATAACACAGAATTACAGACTTATCATAAATCATTTACTCCAATTCCAGTTGATAAAGCACAACTTTCTAGCACCACCATAGATCATTTCTTCTTCAAAAAAAAAAAAAAGATAAATAAATAAATTCTGTTTTTCAGCCATATATTCCTTGATTTAGCTCCATTTCCCTTGAAAATTCACTGTAACCCCTTTCATTCCATTCTACATATTTCATTCATTGAGGACCCTATCCCAAGTCCACTTCCCGAATCCTGAAATTCCATCTCCTTCTTTCACCCCACTTCTAAACTTCACATTTTTTGTTTCCTTGTCCCTCAGAAAGTGTCCACAACCTAGTTACCCACTCGCGTGTTTCCCAACTCAAAATTTTCCTTTTCTAAAACCCTCTCTATTTTTGTTTTTCCACCCATTTTTGGTTAAAAAACAATGTTGCTTATGTTTGTCACTTTTTTAGGAGCAAATAGATAAATGGAAGAAGAACTTGTCACCCTCAAGACCAAACTCGAAGATCTGGATGAAAGATTTCTTGACCTCCATCTTCAGTATTCAGCCATGAGAAACTGGCAACAGCCTAAGTCTTCTGTCGGCACTACGTTCTCTGCTTCCGGCAACTTTTTTGGGCCGAAGATTGATTTCCCTCACCCTAATGGTGATGATCCAAGTGGATGGATACACAAGGAAGAACAATACTTTAATATGCATAACACTTTTGATGTCACCAAATTCCCACTTGCATCATTTCATTTGGAATGTGAAGCCCCTCAATGGTTCTGTTGGTACATCAAGGATCGTGAAGAGCCCCAATGGACAGATTTTTGCAAACTCCTTTTGCACCAATTTGGCCCTAGTGGTTTTGATGAATTCACAGGAGCACTCACCTAACTTCACCAAACTGGCACTGTGAGAGAGTATCAGATAGAATTTGAGAACTTAGTCAAGCACATAGAAGGATTTTCTGATGCATTCTACAGGATTAGTTTTATCAGTGGTCTTAAGGATACAATCCGATCTAACGTCACAATGTTCTGTCCCAATACAATGATGGAAATCCTAGGATTGGCTAAGTTGGAGGAGGACAAGATTAGGGCTTAGCAACGCCCCAAATCCACTTTTGTTACATTCACAAATATGGTTCCCCAAAGGCATCCAAACCCTCTGACTCCTAGAACCAATCCTATCAAGCATTTGTCTAAAGCCAAGATGCGGGCACATAGGAAAAAAGGACTTTGTTATAATTTTGATGATAAATTCACCTGGGGACATCAATGTACCGAACACAAGCCCTATTTCTTGGATGTGGCTTCTCTTTCTGCGCTTGAAATTTGTGACACTGCTCAAGATCCAGTAGATGATTAGGTCAACATTCTGCATCTGCCTATTGACCCTCAGATTGCTAAACAAGTTGATTTTTTTGTCCATCCTTTCTCCAGCTTTAAATTCATGGTTGCCAAGGGGAGCACCTTACCTTGCAAAGGAAAGTGTTGCAGTGTGTGTATCTCTATTGGAGATTATACCTTGCACTCTAACATGTCTGTCATACCCCTAGGAGTTTGTTCTATGATTTCGGGCACTCAATGGTTACGCACACTTGGGTCCATCTTATGGGATTTTGCTGAACCGTGGATGCATTTTTTAGTCAATGGGAAAAAACACACATTTAATGGCATACAACCAAGGTCTCTAAGCATCATCAGTTCACATTGCATGGAAATGATCCTTAAGAAGAATTCACATGGTGTCATCACTTAGCTCCATTTCATTCAGATACTCCCTTGGATCTTTCATTCCGATGCACCCTTCAGATGCCTGATTTTTCCAAGCCCTTCACTCTTCAGAGTGATGCTTGCGGCAATGGAATTGGTGTTGTCCTCTTTCAAGATGAACATCCCATGGCATTCACTGGTAAATCCCTTTCTGGAAATAATTTATCCACCTCCACATATGAGAAGGAAATGATGACTATTTTGCACGCATTGCAGAAGTGGTGGCCATACCTCTTAGGGAATCCTTGCTGTATCAAGACTAATCATTAGAGTCTAAAATATTTCTTAGAAAAATGGGTCTCATCCCCAACACAACAGAAATGGGTTAGCAAACTCAAGGGTTATGACTATGAGATCAATTACAAGAAGGCTAAGGACAATCTTGTGGTGGATACTCTTTCTCTCACATTTGATGCCCTTGTCTCTCTTTCAACTATTTCTATGCTTATTCCAACTTGGTTACACTCTGTTCAGCAAGGCTATGTCAAGGACTCCTCATTATTTGAAATCATCCAACCGTTGGCCAGTAACCCTTCTGTAGTACCGCATTTCTCTTGGGATGGCTCTTCTCTGAGACACAAGGGTTGTCTGGTGCTTCCCCAGAGCACAACTATTAAACATGTAGTTTTTTATGAACTCCACGGTTCTCCATCGGCAGGGCACTCTAGGTTCATGAAAACATATGAGAGGGCACGATGTCACTTATTTTGGAAGGGAATGCACTGAGGAATTCAACAGATGGTTTTTGAATGTGCTCCTTTTCAGCGCCACCAAGGTGAAACTACACTCCTTTCTAGATTTCTCAAACCTTTTCCCATCCCTACAAGGATTTGGACATATATTTCGATGGATTTCCTTCAAGGGCTCCCTAAATATGGCAGGAAGACTGTGATCTTGGTTGTGTTTGATTGGATCTCCAAATATCATCATTTTTGTGCTCTCATCCCTCCATATACCACCTCCTCAATCGCACAAATTTTCATGGACAAGATATTTCTTCTTCATGGAATCCCTTCTTTCATTGTCTTAGACCGCAACACAACTTTCACAAGTCATTTTCTCCTTACTGACACCAAACTAAATATGAGTTCAGTTTGTCACCCACCAATAGATGGTTCGACTGAAGTCATCAACAACTATTGGGAAATTTATCTTCATTGTTTCACCTCTGAAGAACAACATCTGTGGAAAAAGTGGCTCCCTCTTGCTGAATGGTGGTACAATCCTTCCTACCACATGACTCCATATGAAGCGATTTATGGTCACACGCCTCCAGTAATCCTTCCATACACCCCCAACAATTCACCAGTTTATGCAGTTGACATGGTTCTTCGAAATCGACATCGGATTCTTCACATTCTACAGGACAATATTCACATGACCAGAACCTGCATGAAACACCAAGCCGATCAACACTGTTTTGAGCACACTTTTCAAGTCGGTGACATGGTTTTTCTTTGTTTGCAGCCTTACAAGCAATCCTCCTTGAAACTCGAAGGTAATCAAGTGCTCACTCCAAAGATATCTAGTCTATATACAGTTCTTCAAAAGATTGGGTCTATTGCTTATAAATTGGCACTTCCTCCTTCTTCTCCCATTCATCAAGTGATTGGCACCAACATCAGAGAACAAATTGTTTTACCAGAACAGGATAATGAAGGATCCATCATTTCAGATCCAGGGGCCATCATCAATAATCGCACTTGTCAGCTTCAGTCTCGGTCCATCACAGTGGTCTTAATTTAGTGGCACAACATGCAACCAGAGGATGGTACATGGGAACTGCTCCTTCCGGATTCAGCAACAGTTTCCACATCTAAAGCTTTGAGGACAAATATTTTTTTTAAGAGGGAGGGGATGTTAATAACCTGTGTCAACACTCATCTTTATTTCTTTAGTATATTTTATCGGATGCATATGCGCATTTGTAAGTTTTCCCATTAGTATGTTGTATTATCCCACATTCATGGGGAGTAAGTAATAGTTGTTAAGTTGTCTATTTATTATGTTGCATTATCCCACATTCATGGGGGGTAATAGTTGTTTAGATTAGACTTAGTGTATAAGTATTTGTTGAGTCTAATGAAACCATCGAAGCGTTATTTTGTATTGAGCTTTCTCAGAGGAGGTTGCCCCCTCGAAGTGGCCCGCGATCAATTAAATCTCTTTTGTGCTCCAATATTTCTGTTATATCATGCATTTTGATTGTTCATTGTAGGAGGTTCTCCACATCACAACATATAGAGGAAATACAATTCATATACTTATCTTTGTTTGTTTTTATTCATCTCCTTATGGATCTGTAGCTTCTTATTTGACCAATGAGATTGCTTCAATCTCATGCTTTCTTGAAGGATTTTTTGGAATGTTGCTTCTGGTGGACCTAGGGTTTGATAGGGAAACCCTAATTTTTCAACATAGGTATATTTAATATCTGGTTGTATAGAAATATGTGCCTCCTCAAGGAGAGATAAGCAACATACTCATTTTCCCAAAACTGTGATAAGAACTGTAAAATATTTGATGCCCTAGTTTTCTTCAATTTCTTCTGTAGAATATATTGATATTGTTTCAACAGTATCTCTGAAAGTATTGCTCCTCTATGTCTGAAACTTGGCACTGAGGTATCCTCATATGTCCCCTTTCCAACACCACATGTTTTAGTAGAATTGGTTTCACCAATTGGGATTTATGCGCATTTTCCCAAGGTGACTTATTTCAGGACTGTCTAGCATAGAGAAATTGTATGGACTTCCACGTGTCATTGTTTCATCTTCATGGTATGAAACTTTTAACAAAGCAAGTAAATTTCGTTCCCTATATGGAACATCTTTCGAAATTTCATTTGGACCTCCTTAGCCTGAGATATAATGATTCTCCCTATGTAACTTGTTTAATGCTGAATCCTAGAAGAGTTTGAAACCCTGTTTTGGAGGAATCATATCTCCTAGAATATAGTGAATCTGAGGCTGAAACATTTTCACAGGGTACATCAGGAACTTTTCGTCTTCCTATAAAAATTTTCGTATCTCGATCCTTCTCCAATCTATAGATATAGAGAATTTACTAAAATGACTAGTTTTAGTCTTTTAGGTTTTTCAAGCATGAAACCCTAATCTTCAATAGCTATAGCCGTAGCACTATTTCAGTTGCACAAAGACTTGTTTCAGGGTGGCTCTGATACCCTGTTATTTTTTAATGGTTATATAATATCTTATAACATTTAAGACCATAACAACATAACTATAAGAAAAAGATCACTGAAAGATAGACAAGCATAGCCACATAAAAGAACACAAAGATTTATCTTGGGAAACCCTCACGGGGAAGAAAGACCAACAAAACATCCTCTGTATAATATGTATAAAAATGTACAAGACAAGACCCCATATAGGTGCGCCTCCCTCCAAGAGATATATATCTCTCTCTCCTATGCGTTGTGCACAAGTGAGTGTGTGTTCAAATGAGGAACACATCTCCTCTATTTATACTCTTTTCGTCACTTGATGTTTAACCTAATAATTTGGCCCCACTTAAGTAAGTGGGCCGACTTGACTTAGGAAGACTCAATACAATATTATATTATATTTATTAGGGTGTTAAAAACCCAACACACAATGGAGTCTTTACCTCATGACTCTTATGATGACCGAATACAATAGTAACACCCCACCTAAGGAATAGTAACATCTCCCCTGGGTTATTGCATCAGTAAAATACATTTAGAATGTCCTTTGAAGTTACAATATTCAACAAAAAATAATGATGTTTCCTTCTCGGAATAAAATATACAATTTCTCTATAATGGAAAGTACCACTACTAACAAAAAACATGAATCACAAATGTCCATACAATATGAACAATCAACCAAATATGGATTTACAAAATTTTAAAAGTATACTATTGCAATAACAATTACTAAACCATACCCTTATTTACACCATATCAAACTATAAACTTAGAATACATAGGTGTATACTATTGCCAAGGGAGTAAAACAAATTCCTCAATGCACCACACAAATCCTCTTTAATTTATCAATGGCATGTAAGTGAGGTATGGGTCACATTAACAGTCCTTTTGCAACACGTATAAGATTCAAGACATGTATCATGGTTTTGGAGAGAAAAAAAGGGCTTGAGTCATGAAACAAATTTATAGAAAGTTATTTAGAGTCTATGGAATAGATGATATATGATTTTGTTATTTGAAAATTATGTAGAGATAGTGGAAGGGATGAACAAATCCATTGGCATGTATTTATGTCCTTTTGTATATACCTAGTTACTTTAGACCATATGAAATAGGTTAATGTGTAAATTTTACTGAATTTTTGGGGTCTTTGATAGAAAACATTCTTATCCACATTTTAACAAGACACTTGAGAAATGTAGTTTTTTCATACTTGAGCAAAAATTATGTTTGTTTTATTGGAATAAATTTAAGTTATTGAAACTTAGTAAGTACAACATGAACTTATAGCATTAGATTACTTTGTGTGGAAAAAATTATTCACTCTTATATAAGGATCACCTAGACATATGAAAGAATTCCCAACTCAAGCAGAATGTCCTTTCATAACTACACACCTCTTATATAGAAAGACACTTAAGATCTCTTAAATCTTACCATGTGATAAAAACTGAATTTTTACAGGATTGTGTTGAAACCAATATTGAAAAGTTTGTGGTAAAATTTTTGGTTTGTGAACATAAAAAAGGAGAGATAATACAGATATGAGGTTTTCTACAACCATCATCCATACCAAGTCAATTCTTAGGAGAAGTCATAATGGATTTTATTATAGTCTCTGTAAAATATCTTCAGAAAAAAAATGGCATCATGGTGATGCTGAATTGAATGCAAATTATTCCCAACTTTTCTTTCTTTATCATCCTTTAAAAGAAAGTACACAAGTTGCAAATTTTTTAGAATTAGTTTAAAAGTTACATGCAAACCTAAAGATTACTGTAAGTTAGAAAGATCTAGTTTTCACACATAAATTTTTGATTGAATTGATTTCTTAACTAGGTACTCAATTGGCTCTTAGCTGATGCTACCATCATTGATTTATAGCACAAACTAATATTGTGAATAAGTGTTTGGAGGGTTATATCTATTGTTTTATGTTTGATAAATAAAGAAAATTGGCAAAGTAGTTATCCTTAGTAGAATGTTGGTATGCCACTTCCTTCTATACTACATTCAAATTTTCCCCATATATGACACTCTAAAATTATTGTCCTCTATCAATAACATCACCCTTGAGAGTGAAATATTAGCTTTAAGTACTCGAGGATCACATAGGTCACCAACAAGATGTTCTCCAACTATTGAAGGACAATGAAATTATAGCACAAAACACAATGAAACAACAAGTTCATCAACATCACATTGAAAGGAACTTTGAAGTGGGTGATTGGGTATTTCTTAGGCTACAACCATATAAATAGATAAACACATTTCATTAAAATTGGAAATATTTTATTACAAAGACAACCCTAGAATTGTATTTTCTTGTTATTTTGGAATTCTACAACCATTATTTATTTTCAATTTTATTGAAATGTATCTATACCTCAAGAAACAAAAGAAACACAATAAATTAGCACATGAGTAATATGCTGGACCTATAATTTGTTGTAAATGATTGGTAGTATGGATTACAAGCTAGAGTTGCCTTCATGTTCACATCTTCCTCTAGTCTTCCATGTTTCTTTCGTAAAGAAGGTAATAAAGAAGTAGATCATAGTTTAGACTATTTTTCCAAACATCGACAAAGAAAGGACAATCATACTGTAACCCAAAATTTTCCTTTAAACATGGATCAATCGACTACATAATCGACAAATTATTGAGTACCTCTTTAAGTCAGCCAACTTGCCACTATAAGATGCAATATAAGAAGAATAGTTCTTAATGCAAAAACATGCAAAACTATTCAAATGTTGAGAAAACGTTGAGCCCAAGATATTAATACATTACATTCATATTTCTATATTAGTGTTGTCCTTGTTTGTCAACTAGCCATTTTAATGATCATCAAGGTCGCTTAAAATCCTGAGGTATCAAGTCACTAGATTTACATAATCCACTCAATCATTACATAAGGGCTCAACAAGCGCATCATGCCACATACAAAAATTGAACTTGAGTAAAATGGATAACAATAATTCCTCCCAACCACTCAAGCTACATTCGATGGACTTAATTAAAAATCATTTTAATTACTATATGTAAAATAAAAACAAAAAAAAGTATCGAAAAAAAACTAAAATAGTGTTGATTTTGACCAGAAGTCGATTAATGGGATAATCTCTCTTAGGCATGGACTAACCAAATGAGGGGCCCTTTCGAACCGACCATTTGCACCGATCGGATGACCGCGGTCGTCGGACGTGACCGCTCACGCGAGCACGGTCGTTCGATCGGTGCAAATGGTCGGTTCGAAAGCTGACTCCCTAACCAAATAAGATCAAACATTATGACCCATTCATTGGAAAGGGACTATCTCAAAAGGTGTTGAGTGACGTATTATGTCAGTAGACATTATGACCCATTTTTTTTGATAGGGACTCAATATCTCAAAAGGTGTTACGTATTTTAGTGACTAATCTTGGAAAAGGCTTATATTCATGAACAAGCCTTCCAAACTAGGTGCATGTATGTGAAACTATTTTTTCTTTAATAAATGAGCCTTGGTGCATTTATGTCGAAACTCAATAATGTGCTGAATCAAAAGATATATTTTAACATTTCCTTTTGTAGAGTATGAATGGAGATTTAGAACGGATGGACCTAACATACATTTGAGAAGGCATTCGACAGCTCATGGTAAAGGACCATTGGAAAAAGCACACGAGTTAAAAACAATAGATAGCAGTCTAGGAAAAGTTGTGATGGCTTATGGATCTTTTCAATAACTCATGCTTGTTTTAAAAGAAACTTCTTAAGGGTGTATTTTCACATATGAGGTTCCAAGTTTTGCCTCTCAAAAATGATTTCCAGCATGGATAAATTAACCATTTCTAACGTCAAAGTCTAATCTGTAGTGTTTTAGAAGATAATTACATCTCACTATATTTTTGGTGAAAATATGAGTTTTATGAAGAAAAACTTAGGGTTTCAATGTAAGATTTATTGGAGTGAAATTGGATAGGTAACTTTTAGAGTCTAGTCTTTGGAAGATGATGCTAAATAAAGTGGGTAAAGTTTATATGACAATTATAATTTATATCACACACAAAAAAAATATGTAGACTTGAAACAAATAACTTTAAATTATTATAAATCTATTTTAAACCAAATCTAACAAGTATGGACACTAAACAAATTTTATTAAGTTGTAATTTAGTTTATCTTAATTTTTTTTTCAAAGAAAAAAAATACACCTGAAAAAATTAAACTTATTTAACTACTTGATAAATTTGAATTTAAAACAAATCTATAAAACATTGAAAAACTTTTACACTAAAACTTAATAAAACCATGGTCTCTTATCATAATTAAGATAAAAGATGTAAAATAAAATACCTAAATTTACATAAAATTGTATGTTTGGTTATCAAATAAATGACTTTTCGGTTTTTTATGAACGAACTTTTAAGAGATCAATTATACAAATACCCGTTTACAATTTCCTTATGATCTTTTTGGATTTGATATCTAATAGATTTTCTAAACTATAGTATTGAATAAAATGATTCTCTTAATATAATAATTTTTCTATTAAGAATAGTAGCTTTATTTTGTAGTGCTTAGTAGTTTTATTTTGTAGTATTTTTATTTTATTTGGTTGGCATAAATTTGTTTTGTTTTTTATAAGAAGCTTAAAATATCATTTGGAATATTAATGGATTTCATAAAATTAGTATGATAGATTCATTTTAAACTTGGATGCACATTTTTTTATTATTTGGATCTCTCTTGCTACTTGATAAATGTAGGTTCAAAATAAATGCATGTTAGTTTTTTGTCTTTTTTATTTAAGTCAATATGTAGTTTATATTTTTCATTTATATTTTTTAATATTTTTATTTATGTCGGCTATCATAAGGTCACTCATATCTCATAGGCCTATCAAATGCCTAAAGGGATCAAATCTCTCCAGGTGCAAAACCTCTTATTAAGTATTGCACTCAAGGAGCTATTGATTTGATTCAAACCAAAACACACATCCTTTTTTATTATTTTTATTAGAAATTTTTTATATTATTTATGATCGACATATAATATTTTTATTATTAATATTTAATATTATTTATGGCGACATACAATATTTTTTATTATTTTGTATTTTGTTAAGAAGTAACATTACAACATCTCCCCCATATATGGTGGTTTTAAGCATAGATGGTTTTAAAACCATGTGCAAGGCCATTCTAAAACCATGGGTTGTTTAGGAAGCCTTGCACATGATCTTAAAACCATTTGCAAGGCAGTCCTAGACCATGTACAATAAAACCATGGGTTGTTCAGGACAAGGCCAACATTTTTTTTTGAGGATAATTCAATTTTTTATTTTTTAACTAATGGGTAACAAAATATATTTATTACTTTGGACATCTACATCATAATGAACAAGTAAAATCTCTATCATAATTGACAATATTATTTATAGCCAATATTTACAAGAGGAACATTACAAAATCTCCCCATACTGAATTTAGAATGTTCTTGAGGCAATCAATTAAGATATCCACATTACATAATGTAATTAATTTAGATTAAGATATCTTTAACCACTTATTTTACCTTTTCAAATTCAACATTAAGTAAAAATAACCCAAAAAAATAGTCCAAAAAATTGAACATTATTTAAGACGGATATAAAAATAGCTGATTTCGATTTTTATCAATAGAGTTGTTTAATTTTAAACTTCCTAAATTTATATGTGACCCGAATCTATCAAATCACGACAAAAATACAGTAATATATTATTAAAATAAGTTACAAAAAGCTCCATCGATGCCTTAAATAATCTCGACGACCATGAGTGCGCCTCTCTGTAACGCAAGAACAGAGCCATTGTCCAAAATTCTATTTTTTAAATCGTCACATTGCGATCCCCGCTTTATAAAAACCAAAGAGAGCAGTCCACGCGGCGCGTTTTTCTATAAAGTCTGCTCTGCTATAATTCAAAGAAAACAATTTCTTCCCCATCGGCCAATCATCTGCAACCACATTGCTGCCTGTTCTTGGAGAACTCAGTAATCTCATCCAATGGTTACGATGGATCCATGCAAGGGATTCCGCGGCCGCTGCAAAATAAGATGTTCCATCGCTGTCTGAACTCGCGTGGGATAATCGTTCACCAAATCGCCCCGTTTTTCCGGCCGATTTTTGATTAAAATCAGTCAAATGTTTGCTGTGAAATTGTTTATTTCACTATTTTGGAATTCTACAAATGTTTTTAGCTCTTTCTATACTAAATCGGGCATTTTAAAACTACCCAAATGATCAAAATTACGATTTAATTCCTCGAAAGTATGATTTACACCAAAATTGATCTGCCGGATTCCGGCGAGTCGGGGGCGATTTGGTGAACGCTTATCCTGCTCCGTCTGAACTTATATGTCGGTCTCCCGAATCTAGATGATCTACGGTGGTCCCGGTTGCCTTTTGGGCTTTTCAACCTTTTTAAAGCACTTTTCTATATTATAAAATTTCCCAAATGTCGTGGCAATATGGTGGAAATAGTAATTCAACGCCTATGAATTTTCAAGAAACTGATATTTTTAGCTTTTGTTCAGAGAAGATATTTTTCATGTGCTTTAATCTGTCTTGCTGGCACGTTGCTGGCACGGAATAGTATGCTCTTGCGGCCTATTTCGATCTTTCAGATAATGATGCGGTAAAAATAACGTGCTATAAATTCCTGCACTGCAGCTGCCGTCGGGCTATAAATAGTGAGACAAGATCCCGGCCTTCTTAAAAGGGGAAAGTTTTTAGCAGCCGATAACGTAAGACATATAATCGATCGACAGAATCTCAGACTATAGAGAGCCGATTGAGAACATACAAATTGAAACTGTAGATTTGTTGGCTGATTTAATGGAGAACGGAATTTGTTGGGTGACTTCTACGGATGAATATGAGCAGAAAACCAGGACGAGGAAGGGTCCCTGGACTAGCGAAGAAGACATGAAGCTAATTACGTATATACGTTTACATGGGCAAGGGCGCTGGAACTTTCTCGCCAAAGCAGCGGGTATGTACGTCTAAAAAGCTCGGATTAGGTTTATGGATTCTTGAATGTATACTGGGAAATTTTTTAGGTTTTTGCTTATTGTTAATTCAGATAATCAATTCGCCTGCGAGTCTGTATATTTTGCCACCAGAAACTTGAAATTTATGTATTGTGCAGGCCTCAAGAGAACTGGCAAGAGCTGTAGGCTAAGGTGGAATAACTGTCTCCGGCCTGATCTCAAACGCAGCAGGATTACTCCCGAAGAAGAGCGTTTGATTATCGAACTCCATGGCCGATGGGGAAACAGGTATAGTATATAAACTTATAAAAGGCAATATATACAGTCGATTGTGAAATTCATTAGAGGTCTTTCTAAATAGATGCAATTTCAAATGGGCAGGTGGTCTCGCATTGCAGAGAGTTTACCAGGAAGGACAGACAACGAAATCAAGAATTGCTGGAGAACACGTATCAAGAGAAAATTTAATCTACAGGCTGAGGGTCGCGGTAGTGGCATGGATGCAGATAACCGAATAGATTTTGAAGACTCAAAGGGCTCTAACTGTCTGACGACTACATCTCAAATAGTGTCTGACCTAGCTAGTGCAGAACCTTCTAGTAGCTTCGCAAGGCAAAATACTGAGGAGATAGAGGTTCACACAAACAAAACCCCAAATCTGCAAAATGATATCTGGGCACAAGCGATTCCGGTTATTGAAGGAAATTACGACTGTCTATTGCAGGGAGAAATTCATGGTTCGTCTGAAGATGGACAACCGGGGTCAGCTTTGAAGGAACATTGCGAAGGAACAGAAAACCTGTTTGAGAAGAGCTCACTCAACAACTTTTCAGTGCGCTCTCTAATTGCAACTCTGATATCTTCTGACTTATTTTCATCTGGCGCCACTGAACATGACAAAATACCAACTTCACCGGATACCTTCTCGAATGACGAGTATTACATAATTGATTATTCAGATGTATTATGGAAGATGGATGAAGAAGATGAATGCTTTGATTCCCACTCCGCATTGTTATGAAGAATAAATACAAAACAATCGAATGGAATTATTTTGTTCAATTATAAATTTTCATTTCAGAATTTAGCAATTTCTACATGGGGTTTTTCTGTTCTCCAAGTCTATCGCCCTAGTTTTTTTCTATTCAGCTTATGAATGCCAACGCTCAACTATCAATGTAACGATTAATCTCGAAACAGAACGTGCAAACGGGAAGTCATTGATGAAAACTGTAGTTTAGATTGCACGTTTCCCAGCCTTGCATGAAAATCACTGAATTTATAATGGCCTGTAAGTTGCCTTTCAATTTTTAGAGTATTGTCAATTCACTCCTTTAGGCCTGTTCTAGCTTGTGTGTCAGTTTTTGGATTGAGTATTTGTATATTTGCTTGAAAGCAAGTACACAGAAGTTACAAACAGGTGCTTGCATCTCTCTGCTTTTCTTTATTTTTGCAATTTTCAGAGTAGTGACAATTTACCCTTGAATTTATTGCAAGTTTAAGAATATGGCCAATTCACACTTTCAAGCTTTCTATGTTCTAGCTTGTGTATCTATTTTTCCTTTGAATGCTGCCATATTTGCTTCAAAGGAAGGAAACTGAAACTAGGTGCTGCTATCTCTCTGTTTTTCTTTATTATTGCAATTTTCATACTATTGGAAATTCACTCCTTTATGCTTTGCATGTTCTAGCCTATGTGTCTATTTCTGTCTATTTTTAGTTTGAGTGGTTGTATATTTGCTTTCCTTCAAAGAAAGTACACTAAAATTAATTAAACCAGGTGCTTGTATTTCTCTGCTTTCAATACTGTATATATTTGTTATTTATAATTGTAAAATTTAAATTTGAAAAGAAAAAGCAGCTGCTTGTATTTCTCTGCTTTCTATATTTGTTATTTATAATTAAATTATATTTTGAATACATAAATGAATTCAGCATCTCAAATGTTTCAATAACATTTACATTATACAATTTCTATAACCAATATATATGAATCTTAAGATTTATTAAAATTTCCAATCTAAGTAAGAATTAAACAAACCAGAAAATATACTTAAGAAATGCAGAAAACTGGAAATATTTAAAGTAATCCATAAAAATATGTCAAAGCTTTGACTGTTGGCAAAAAGTATCTCCAAAATATACAAATTTACTACTTTCACTCTGTTTGCAAAAAGGTATCCGCAAAATATACAAATTTACAGGCTAGTGACTACCTAATTCTTTAATTAATAAGTTAAAATAAATATCAAATAGGATGAGAAATTCAGAATTATCTCATAAATAGGGATGGCCCTGAAATTTAACCCATCATCCATTGTTTTAGAAAGAATTATCTGATAGCTAAAGAGATGGCCCTGAAATTCAACCCATCATCCATATTTCTATTTCAAGATATACCAATCTGATAGCTAGGGATGGCCCTGAAATTCAACCCACCATCCATATTTCTATTTCTATTTCAAGATATACCAATCTGGTCATAGTTAATTTAATTTGATGGCATAGCAGCAAAGTCAATCGTTGTATGTTTTTTAAGGTAATAAAAAAATGGATGATTAATAAACCAAGATTACAGAGGAGTGAAGATCTTCATATTGTATGGTAAATCCAGCTTTTTCTTGAACCATATAAATGTTGGAAGTCCGGAATTGATCATCCTAACCATTTTAGCTAAAAGTGAATTCTTGTTTTATTTGTTTTTTCAAAATAATTATAATTTAATGCAATATTTTGATATACACTAACACAGTTAATAACTTTTCTGCTATTAACTTTTATTATCTAAACCATAAAAAAGTTGAAAATCAAAGATTGATCATCCTAAATAAAGGTCAATTTTTGTTCCATTCTCTTTAAAAAAATAAAAATTAAAACAATATTTTGATATACACTAACAATTAAATTTCCTACTACCCCGTTTCATTATCTAAACCTACACTCAAGGATCAATTCAATAAATATCATTTGAAGATATCTTAGTATTTTCATTTTCATAAATAAATTGAAAAATTCCAATCCCAATTGAACAATATCTATTGAAGTCTTTCATCATGAATATATAAATATTAAAATCAACACTTTGTAATAATAATAATAATAATCTATTTTTAAGGTCATGGTCAAGCGATGACACCAAATTGGTGTATGAGACCCCCTTGTTTGTGGGACAAGGGACCCCCCTCTGCGCAGCGATTTTAACTGCTAAAGTCTACAGAGGTGTACATACACTACCCCCCTCTGGATTTGAACCCGTGACCTCTTAAGAGAAAACACATGCTCTTAACCATTAGGCCCACTCATGCTGTATGCATAGGACAACCTGCGATTACAGTTGTATTTACAGGCATGAATTGAATTTCCTAAATCTACTGTCCATTTTAGGGAGATATGTCTTAATATTTCCCTCCAATAAATAGTTAAATTATTGAATTTTACTATTTGAAGAATCCCATGAAACGACGGGGATAAAACTCTATCATCATGAACAAGTAAATATTAATACCAATACTTTGTACATCGAGCAACTTTATTTTTCAGCTGTGTTTACAAAATTCATGAATTTTAGAAATTTAGTATTGTTTGTTTCAAAAGCTGATGTCATATGAAAGAAAGATATGTGTAAGAGCGCATTAAAATATATTTTCCCAACAAATTGTCAAACTGACAGTAAATTTGAGGTAGCACATCAACATCACTAAGCTAATACGCCCCTAATATGTGGAGCAGGTTCATGTAACACATGATACCATCAATTTCAAAGGAAAAATAGCCTACATCGAAAATCAGGATGCGACAATTTCATGAGAAGGCATCTTAATCTTTATTTTGGGAGGCAAAACCCTTTCATAGATGGTCTTGATGGGTGGGATGTAAATAAATCATCATAGATCCACTAATCTATAAGGTAATTTACTTTTTTTTTTAAGAAAATTTGTAGATGATATGTCACCTTAAAGTTTATGGCTGTTCTACAATATGGAATTCTTATGAGAGACGGAATAAGACGAAACTATGATGGTGAAGAGTGTATACAAAATGAAAAGGGTAATTATTTTATATTGTATTAATGTTTTGATATTTTAAAATAAAATATATTAAAATTTTACATATTTAAGAATATTGAAGTAACTAGTTATTGGTTATGAAATTATTATTTTTGTGAAATTTTATTTTTATTTATGGTAAAGATTAAAAAAGAAGAAGAAGCAAAGTAATATGTACTAAAATTTATGTAGCATTTAAGTCTCTTTTTAATATTAATTTATAAATACATTCAATACAAAAAACGAATTTTGGCATGTTTTCTCTATTGAGAGGTTTTCTTCATTAACTTCACTAGTAAGTGCATAATGAACTTACTAGTTTTGAATGCCTCAAACACTAACTCATATTCACTAATGGGAGCAATTAGAATATTCAACAAACCCCCTTAGTTATGACCATTACAAACATCAACACAAACAATGCCTTAGTATTGTCTCTAAAATTGAAAAATATTGCTTGCAAGATCATTTTTTTCATGTGGAAGATCATTGGAGGTTATTTTCAACCAAATTGCTTGACATGATGCTAAAGTTATTGCCACATATTGTGTTTCTGCTGAAGATACTGTATCAATGGGTTGTTTCGTGGAAGTTCATGAGATCAAACTTTTTACCAAATGAAATGCACACATCGAAGTACTCTTCCTTTTAACAATGTCTTCTGCAAAATCACTATTTGTATATCTTAAAAGTAGGTTTTCTTTTGAGTTGGAATACAAAATACCATAATTTGTTGTACCTCAAAATTTTATTTCCAGCGTTCCAATGAGAGTCTTTGGAAGGCTTCATAAATTTGGAAATTAGACTTACTACATACATAGCATTTGGTCAGGTAGTTATAAGATACATGAGACTACCTACTAGACTCTTATACAATGTAGAATTAACTTTTGCTTCTATATCACATTTTCTTAACTTTTTACCTTTTGCAATAGATGTATATGTTGGTTTACACTTTTTCACTCAAATATCTTAAAATATATATTTGGCATACTTTTATTGACAGTTAAAAATTCCTTCTGCAGATTGCTCCACTTCTATCCAAAGCAAATACCTAATTAAACCAATAGTAGGCATCTCAAACACTTTTTTCATGGTTGATTGAAATTCATTCAACAACAAATTACCAATATATATCATATCATCAACATAAAGACAAACTATTAGGATATTACCTTGTTGATCTCTATCGGTGTAGAGCGTGGGATCATTGTTGCTCATGTTGAACCCATGGTTGAAAAAATATGAATCAATCTGACTATTATACCAAGATCCTAGATATTTCTTCAAACCCCATAATTCTTTCTTGAAATTATACACCATAGTATGCTAATCTACAAAAACTTCCTCCTCTAGAATGCCCTTCAAAAAGGTTGATTTAACATCATCCATATAATAGAATTGCCACTTGTTTTGGGTTAAAGTTGGCAAAGATACTATGATAGTATCCAAGTGTGATATTGGAGCAAAAAAATTATCCATAATTCACACTAGGTTGTTAAGCAAAACCTTTTTCTACAAGTCTATATTTGTGCTTCTTCATTGTCCCTTTCTCACTAAACTTTGTCTTCTATGACCATATAACTATTTTTTATTTTTTCTACTAGAAGATCTACAAGATATCATGTGTTGTTTGTTTCAATGGCTTATATTTCTTCATTTGTGATTTGAATCCACTTGTTATTCTTTCACTGCTTCTTCAAAATATATTGATTGACATAACAACAAATGAAAATGTTCTTTCTCATCATCAAGTTATTCATAAATGTACTGCAATATTCTTATATTCTCATTACATAATACACAATTGGATCTAAATAACTAATGAGAGAGGGGTTGTGCATTGCTTGTTCTCCTTGTCTTTGTACTTGCAACCTTTGAGCTCTAGGTTGAATAGTTTATTGTTTTGTAGATTCTACTTGTTCATCTTCTTGTAGTGAATAAATTTGACTGTCGCTTGCTTCACTTCCTTGATCCTACCAAGATTTATCTCCAAGAATTTGACATCCTTGTTCACAATGAAATTATTGGTGATATGATTGTATAACACATGGTGTTATAGATTTTTTTACATAGCTTATGTATCATGAGTTGATGGCCTTCCCTTGTCTCTATGTAGACTCACTATATCCCCCTTGGTTAGTGTATTCCCAATGCTTTAGTACAACCCTAATAAATTCATTTTTGAAGGTACATGTGGGTCAATATTTATGCAACTTGCACCATTATAGCCCTTGTACATTGGGTTTTGTGTTTACAATTAAAAATAATTGGAATTCTCCATTCCAAGTCATGGTTGTTACTATCCTTGACCTTCAATATACTAGAAAATGAGCTGATTTGACCCTCCATTTCCCATTTGAGGAATATATATTGAGCCATTGTGAAAAATTGGAGGAGGAGAAACTTTGAGAGTAAGGAAACTATAGTGATTTTTTCCCCATTTCCATACACTTGAGTCTACATCCCTTTGTCCCATTGTCTTTGTGAGCATGTCTTTGCATGGAGGATTGACATGCTAGAGGCCCAAGTGGAGGAACTTTGTTTCTTGGTTTCGACAAATTACCAACATAGGTTGTCACTTTGTACTTATGTTTTCAATTATTGAGAAACACTCTTTCTCGTTCAATTTCATGTGTAAATGTTATATTTATCTCCATGGATATATTTTCTTATTACATGTGTAATGCATTATGCTAGAGTAGATGCCAACATTTCTTGAATGTATTATATGCTTGGATCCATTTGTTGTTGAGGATAAGTTGTAGGTTGCAAGCATAAGATTGAAAGCTCAATGACGCACTTCTTTGAACTTCCGGTTGAGGTATGGAAATTTACTTTCATTGTTAGACTTTTACATTCATATGGGATAGTTGGGATTAGAGTTGATTTCTGGTTTGATCCTATTTGTTGTGGTCCACCTCAATCCATAGGAATATTTTCTCCTTAACAAATTTGTAGAATCCACTTGAAAGATCTCCTTTTTCTTGTGGTTTTTTGGTGCATTTTTGCTTGAATTGGTCTTTGTTTCTTTGATTTTCTAGGTCTCTTTTACCTCTACAATCATCCATTTGAAGTTTCCTTGAGTGGTTTGGCTTTAAACTTGTTTTTCTCCTCCTTTTCTTTATACACATGGGTGAAAGTGTTGACAATCGAGTATACATGTTGGTTGTGCCTTAGCCGGTCACATATATACCTTGCTATTATTTGAGAGAAACCTCCTGCAATAAATATTAATAATGCATGATATAAGAGAAATAGCAGAACATAGAAGGAATTTATTGATCGCAAACCACTTCAAGGGGGAATCCTCCTTTGAGCATGCTCAATACAAATAACTCATGGATGCAGTCATTGGTGTCAACACATACTTATATATTAAGTCTATTATAAACAAATATTAATCCCCATGAATGTGGGATAATACAATATACTCATAGGACAACTTACAAAGCATATGCATCCAACTACAATACACTAACAAAGTAAAGAGAAGTGTTTACATGGGTTCCTAACATCCCCTCCCTCTTAGAAAACCATTGTCCTCAAAGATTTAGATGTGGAAATAGTTGTTGAATATTAAGGAGTGTTTCCCATCTAGCATTCTCTGGTTGCATGTCATTCCACTGAGTTAGTACCTCTATGATGGATCAAGAGTGAAGCTAATGAGTGCACCTATTGAGGATGGCGTCCTTATCCAAAATGACAAATCCTTCATTATTCAGTTCTAGTAAAGTAGTTTTTGCTCTGATGTTGGTGCCAATAACTTTCTTAAGACAAGAGACATGAAATACTCGATGAATGCAATAACGAGGAAGTTCCAATTGATAAGAAACGAAACCGATATTCTGAAGTACCTTATATGTCCGATAGAACTTTGGATCCAACTTATGAATCCCTTTGAGTTTTAGGGATGAATTTTTGTAAGGATATAGAAGAAGAAAAACCATATCACCTACTTGAAAAGTGTGCTCAAAACGATTTTGATTGGCTTTCTATTTCATTCGGTTTCTTTCCATGTGAGGATTGTGTTATAAAATGTGAAGAATTTGATCTTGGTTTTGGAGAACTGCGTCAACTGCCAGAACTGGTGAACTACTGGGGATGTATGGAAGGAGCACTGGTAGTTCCTAACCATAGATTGTTTCATATGGAGTCATTTTAAATGTAGTGTGATAGGAGGTATGTACCACCATTCGGCGAGAGGGATCCACTTTTCCCACTGATATTGGTGTTCAAAGGTGACAAAACAAAGATAAGTTTCCAAACATTTGTTGATGGCATCAGTCTGACAATCAGTTTGTGGGTTATATCCTAAACTCATATTCAATTTAGCTACAGTGTGGAGAAATAGTTCTTTCTAAAAATGACTTGTGAAAGTTGCATTACGATCTAAGACAATTGAAGAAGGGATTCCATGAAGATGAAAGATATGGTCCATGGGAATTTATGTGATTAAGGAGGTGGTACATGGATGGTTGAGGGCACAAATATGACTATATTTGGAGAGGCGATCAACTATAACCAAGATCACTGTCTTCCCTCCATATTTAGGGATTCCTTCATTGAAATCCATCGACATATCTATCCAAATGCATGTAGGGATGCGAAAGGGTTCGAGCAATCCTGGAAGGAGTGTCATTTCACCCTTGTGGAAGAAGTTACATTCCATTCCCTTTGCCTTTGCATTCCCTTCCAAAAGAAATTGTGTTGTGCCCACTCATACATTTTGAGGAACCGAGAGTGGTATTTCAATGGAGATGCTAACCTGTTGAAGATGTGTGCTTTCAGGAAGCAACAAACGACCCTTGTATCTCAAAGAAGCACCATCCCAAGAGTAATGTAGTACAAAAAAAGGGTTATTGGCTAATTGTTGTATGATTTCAGATAATGAAGACTCATTGACATAGCCTTGTTGAATAGATTGTGACCAATTTGGAATAGACATAGAAATAGATGAAAAATAAACATTGTCAACAAATGTGAGAGAAAGAGCATCCACCACAATATTGTCCTTACCCTTGTTGTAAGTGATCTCATAGTCATAACCAATGAGTTTCAATAACCCATTTCTGTTGTGTCAGGAATGAGAACCGTTGTTCCAGGAAATATTTTAGACTCTGGTGATCAATCTTAAAGAATAAATGATTCCCATATAGGCTTGGCTTCCACTTCTGTATTTCATGCAAAATAACCATCATTTCCTTCTCATATGTATAGGCATCTAAATTATTATCGCAAAGGGATTTACTGGTGAATGAAATGGGATGTTCATCTTGAAGGAGAACAACACCAAGTCCATTTTCGTAAGAATCACTCTCAATAGTGAAGGGATTGGAAAAATCAGGCATAAGTAGAACAAGTGTGGTACACATAGCTTGTTTCATTTTTTCAAATGCAAACTCACCAAGATGTGTCCATGTAAAGAATCCTTTTTCAATAGATATGTTAGTGTATATTTAATATTCCTGTAATCCTTGACAAACTTGTGGTAGTAGCCAGTTGGTCCCAAAAAACCACTAAGTTTCTTGAGTGTCTGAAGATGTGGCCAATTTTTCATGGCATCTATTTTGGCAGGATCCATGTGAACCCCTTGTGCTGAAACAACATTCCCAATATACTATACTTCCTCCTACCCAAAAACACATTTAGACTATTTGGAATGGAAATGATGATCACAAAAAAGTTGTAGTACAAGATCCAGATGCTGGAGATGATCATCCCATGTTTTTCTATTTATGAGGATATCATCAAAGAAGATCAGAATGAAGTTCCACAAGTAAGGGAAAAATATTATATTCATAAGTTCCTGGAATGTGGAAGGATAAGTAGTGAAGCCAAAGGGAATGACTAAAAAATCACAGTGGCCATCATGTGTGTGGAAAACCATTTTAGGGATATCATCCTTATGAACTCAAATTTGGTGATACCTAGAACGAAGATCCAACTTGGAGGAAAAAGGAGCAACATGGAGCTCATTAAGAAGCATATCAATAAAAGGAACTGGAAACTTATCCTTGATTATGATGTGATTTAGTGCTTGAAAGTCAATGTAGAGGATCCATGACACATCTTTTTTTAAGACAAGAAGAGTTGGTGAATAAAATGAACCGGTACTAGCGCGACTAATACCTTACTTCAGTAAGTCCCAAATGAGCATCTCAATATTCATCTTTTGGTGAAATAGGTAGTGATAGGCCTAATGCTGGGAGATATTCTTAAAAAAAAGTGGGTTACTATGGTCCTCTAGTCTTGATGGTGTAAATCCCACTTGTTGAGCAAAGACACATGCATATCGATCCAAAATTTGTTGTAGATCCAAGGGAGTATTGGAGACAACTGATGGTTGCATATGAATGGAATGGAGTTGAGGGATGGAACCATGTGAATTATTCTTAAGGATATTTTCCATGTGATGTCTACTGATGATGTTGAGAGACCCTGGTTGTAATCCCTTCCATGTGTTTTTTTCCATATTTACTGAAAACTTCATCCAAAGTTTAGCAAAGCCCATATAATGGGTCCAAGTGCGCGTAACTCTTGAGCACAAAAACCACATCACATCCTCTCAAGAGAAAGGAAAACATGTCAGAGTGTAAGTTATAGTCTACAATAAAGATACCCACATTGAGACACTTCCCCTTTCAAGGTAAGGTGCACCCATTGGAAATCATGAATTCAACGATGGAGAAAGGATGGACAAAATAATTATCCTGTTTGGAGATCCAAGGGTAAATGAAGTTACGAGTGCTACCAGAATCAATGAGTATTCTAGGAGGGAACTTCTTAAAGAAACCCTTGACTCACATGGTTCGTCGGGTGGAGACTTAGACTAACTCATGGAGAGATATATTTGGGTGGTCATCCTAAGAAGGAGGGTCAACACTCGACTCTTAAATGTCTATCAGATCATCAAATGGATCCTAAGCATCTTCACAAATTTTAGGTGTAGGAAGAGAATCCACATCCAAGATATAGAGCTTTTGATAAACATATCTATGTCCCTAGGTGAATTTCTCATCACAATTATAACAAAGCCATTTTTCTCTACATGCCCGCATCTTAGCTTCAGGAAAATGCTTGATAAAAGTTGTTTTAGGAGATGGCATGATTGGAGGTATTTGGGAAACCATATTTCTGAACGGAACAAAAGTGGATTTGGAGGATTTTGACCTATGATCTTGTCCTCTTCCAACTTATCCAACCATGGGTCTTCCATCATTGTGCTGGGACATAAAATTTTAACCTCAAATCGGATTGCATCCTCCAGGCCACTGATAAAACAACTCTTGTAGAATGCATCAAATAATTGTTCTATGTGATTGAAAAGTTTCCCAAATTATGTCTGATACTCCCTCACAGTCTATTTTGACAAAGTTTAGTGAGTGATCCTATGAAGTCATCAAAATCACTAGGGCCAAATCATTGCAAAAGGAGTTGGAAAAAATATGTCCATTTTGGCTCTTCATGAGTCTTGATGTACCAACAGAACCATTGAAGGGATTCATGTTCCAAATGAAAGGATGCAAGTGGGACTTTGTTGACATCAAAAGTGTTATGCAAACTGAAATATTGTTATCCATCCATTCTGATCATCACCATTGAAGTGAGGAAAATCATGTTTTGGCCCACGAAAATTGCTGGAAGAAGAGAAGTCAATGTATGCAAAAGACTCTAGTTGTCGTCTATTGTTCATGGTTGAATGTTGAAGATAGATCCTGATATTTTTTTTATCCATATCTTAGAGTTTGGTATTGAGGGTGATAGATTCATGTTCCATTTGTTTGTTTTCTCCTGCATAGGTGAAAACCATAACCAAGAGTTTTTTTTTTGGGTGGGGAGAATGGGTAGAAAAGGAAATTTGGAGTGGAGAAAAACTATGATGGGTAATTCAGGTTTGAGTAGGTTTTCGATAGTTTCTAAGAGACATGGAAACAAAAAATGGGGATTTCAGATGCAAGGTGAAAGAATTGGAAAATTTGTCAAAGAGGGACAAGGAAGTAGAAATAGGAAGTGAACACCGTGGAAAAATTTGAGGGTGATTGGGTGAGAATCAAAGAAGTTATGATAAACCCTAAAAATAAACAAATGTGGTATTTTGGGATTCAGAAAGTGGAATTTGGGATAGGATCCTCCAGGAATGAAATATGTAGAATGGAGTTGTAGGTGTTCTAGTGAATTTTGAAGGGAAACAGAGTTAAATAAAATAATATATGGTGAAAAAATGAAATTTATACTCTTTTTTCAGTAGAATTGATCTATGAGGATCTATACATATGCAATATGATATTTATCAACTGGTAACAGATATGGACCCAAGGTATGTTTGACTTCTTAAAGGTTCAAGGGATTCACTTAGCCACTAATGTTGTCTAACGATTTGCATATTGTGGCAGTACCCCTCACTCCATGCCTCAAGTAAAAATGATAACTGCTTTTCCACAACTGACAACTATTGGTTTACCTCATGAGTAGGAACTAGTAAATCAAGTAGGTTCCATTCCCCTTTTCAATGGAATTTGTTCTCAATGTATAGCTACTTCATGGTTCCTTTGGTACTCCTCACAATGAGTTTTATGGATATGCTCAGATACTTCCCACAGTTAAGCAGATAGGGGTTATTCCTAATCCAAACTTGCAATTGAAATGAACAATACTGATGTAAAGAAGAAGAACTACTATAATAATCACAGCACCAGGAAGCCACTCTGAAATTTTTTTAGCATAAATTCCACCCAACAAGACCAAGAATGTGATCTAATACTGGATAAGAGAAACCTCCCACAATAAATAATGAAAATGCACAATATAATAGAAATAACAGAACAAAAAAGGAATTTAATGATTGCATGCTACTTCGAGGGGGAAACCTCCTTTGGTCAAGCTCAATAAAAATAGCTTGAGGATGCCTTCATTGGCCTCAACATGTACTTATATACTAAGTATAATATAAACAACTATTACTCCCCATGAATATGGGATAATACAATATACTCACATGATAACTTACAAACAATATGCATCCAACAACAATATACTAAGAAGGTAAAGAGAAGGGTTTGCATAGGTTCCTAACATTATTTGGATAGTGATGTCAACTTCAACTTCTTCTTTGTATCTTGCTTGGAGTGATTGTTGGGTGAGTGGTGAGTGTTATTGAGTCTGATAGGGTCCTTATGTTTTCTATTGAATGCTTAGATTGTGACTGGAAACTCCCCTTTTATTAGTTTTTTGAAATGGTGTTCTTGTTATTTTCCACTTTTGGTTATTCTTTTAGTGCATGACTCATGGATTCTTGGTGTCTTGCTTGTCTTGTTTCTTTGTACTTGTTTGAAGGTATGATAGTTTATTGATTCAATTTTTCATTTTCATCCATTTATTTTGAAAATAGAAAAATATTTGCATTTTTTCATTCTTGCATATTCCATTAAAAAAACACTTCCATTAGTTTTTGCTTGAAATGGAACTAGTCTAGCATTCATATCGGAAATTTTTCATTGGAATTTGAAGAGAAATATATATATTTTTATGCATTTCATTTAGTGGCATAACATTGTTTCATTTGGAAAACAAGTACTAGCAATGTTTTCAGGTGTACATATTCACTTTTCTCATTGTGTCATAACATCACTAGTTGCACAACAATATCCCTTGAGTAGGCATGCCTTATTAAATTAAAATTTAACGTAAAATTGATTAGAAAAAAAATATTTTATAGGGAGCACCAATAAGCTTAGGTTTTAGAGTCTGAGAATAGGATTGTGTGAGTAAATTTATACAAGACTATAAAATGGAAATAATTAGGTGTTTGACCAGGGAGAGGAGAAAACCTTGTTATAATTGATGTTCTCTGGAAGATCCTCTTACATGGGAGTTAATCACAAAGAAACACACACATTGGTTGTGGGAATATCCGTCCAATTTATTCAGTGAGCACAATAGATATTTCAAAGATTCTATTCATATCTAGGGGATTTTGAGGTACATTTCATGCTTTCGATATTTGGGATTAGCTACCTTTCCCATACGATGGATCCCTCATGCGACTCTATTCCTGAGCATTGATTATATTGAGGTGACCATATTTTATTTTCCTAAGTATTAGAGGGGTCACTTGTAGGGGTTATTTTATTAGTTTCGTAGTCAGGTAGTGGTTAGATAGAACAATCACTTTACACGTTGAAGCTGAGGGCCTCTATAATTGTTCACACACTTCATCTTGTAGTGCATGGGAGTCTTAGGCCTCTCCCAGGAGAGACATACATGTTGGACATCAAGAACTCATTTATCCTTATCGCGTGCTTGGGTGCATCTATCCTAGATTATTTAGGGGTGTTCTCTATTCTCTCTAGTTAACTTTAGGGGTCCTTTCTACTTGAATTTTTGTTTATAGAGTCATCATAGATTGATTTCCATGTCCCAACTCATGCCATCAATTAGCATGCTTACCACCTTTCAACCCTTTACAATCTTTTTACAATAGGTAAAGACGTAATACCAGTCCTATTTCCCACATAGTACACATCATACACGTGACCATGAGTAGTACTTCTAATAAGTCAAAGTGTCCTTCAACCCCTTAATTCACATTGGGAGGGGGATTACATGGTGCTCCCTCTTCTACTTCTTTGTGGGTGCTAGGGGCTCCGGTGTTCACTAGCCCTCATACTGCTAGTCCTTCTTACCTCGTAGGAACAAATTATTTTGAGTTCACGTGGTATTTGGACCACATGCAAAACTTTTACTCTGAGAGTTCGAGAACTAGTGCTCATTCAATTCTCTTTTCCTCGAATCCGTTCACTTTTGACATGCTGAATACTTTAGCGAGTATTCCATCATCCATCCCATGTTTTAGTAGTAACCCTTGGGTTGGAATGGGAGGCATGACAACCTCTTTCACTACATATCATTTTGGAGGTGGTCATATCCCTCCTTCATCTCCATTTGTTGGGTGGTAGCCACACCCTTCATCAACCCTTAACACTAGTGTGAACCCTTTTTGTGGGTGGAGGAAAACATGTAAATGTTGTGTCTATGACTTATATTCCATCCGTTATCCCATGGTCTACAACACCTTTTCCTTCAAATTCATTCCTTATGATGAATCCTCCTAACACTTTGAGTGGTCCTTTGGGAGGGAATGTTTCTTTTGGGATGGGTCCCCCCTCATATGGTATCAATTTCTCAGGGGGATATGTGCCTCTTGATGGGTCTGGGAGAAATATGGTCCATCAAATGGGTAGCTTTTGTAATTTCATGTTCCCTTCCCAAGGAATACGGAACATGCAAATTCCTATACATATTTATATGGGTCATATGGGAGGAGGTTATTGTTGTTAACAATTATTCCTATGATTGTGGTTGTAGAGATCACCAACATACTAGGTTATACTTAGGTTGAAGCAACTACAAACTAGAATCAAACCAAGCATAAATTCTATAAGAGAAAGAAAAAAAGTTTGAGTGATAGAAGTTATATACCTTATTTATGAAGGTTGGTCCTAGCTTTATTCTTTCCTTCTTCAAGACATACAAGAAATGATATCTTCCTTAAACAATCGTGATTTTCATAAATCTAAAACATGTATAAGAGAGAGACAAAATATTAACATTGAAATCAAAATATACGAGCATGATTTTATTAAAGATCAAAAGTTTACTCCATTTAGTGGAAAGGGAAGATCTCTTTATTAATCAAGGAACTTGAAACAAGTACAATTATCCCTCGGTCTAACATTGATTCCTTAAATAATGACCTGAGTATCCGTGATCCTATTTTCTAACCAAAATCCTCTAGCATAACCTTAGGTTAAGTGTTCAGTCTCTTGCTCCTAGCCTACCTTATCCTTTTATGACAAAATGAGAATAGCGGCTGCCAAGCTAAAGTGGATGGGGAAGGTGGGGAAGTTACAAAATTGAACACAACCACCTTCTGATTAATCTATTTTTATTTTTAATTAATTTTTGAAGGACACACTAGTGGTACAAAGAAAACCTATGTGTGACATGTGAGTTTACCTTAAACAACCCGCATGTACAACTTTTAGGAGAAAAACACTAGTTGTACATACTGAAATAGAGTTTGGAACACGAGTTTCTATAATTCGACATGTGTGCATTCCTTAAGATCATGACAAAAAGAGACAAATCTAGAGTAAACAATGCATGATTAGGACTATGATCATCTATAGAAAATTTTCTCTTCAATCCATTTTTTCTTTTCTATGACAAAAAGCTTAGTATCGTCACTCAGATGAAGAAGTGTCAATTCAGGGGATAACATATGCCCCCTTAATGCATGAGGTTAGAGGAAAAATGATGGAAAAAATACATTCATTAGAGGAAATTTCAATTCAAAATAGGCCTCCTAAGGAAAATTAATAAAATAATAGTTAAAATAATAAAATAATATGTATTAATTTTGGAGGAAGAAAAGAAAAACTATTTTTTTGTTCATATTTTCGACATATCTCCTTATGTTTTTACTCAAATTTCGATCGGAAGAGCTCATTGGATGCAAAATTAAATTCTGCATCCAACGAGTTCCCACTCAGCATACTTTTGACAATCCCCACTACCCCCAAAACAAGAAATACTTGAAAAAGTGATGATGACATCATCATCAGGTTTTTTCAGGTATTTCTTGTTTTGGGGGTAACAGAGCCTGTCAAAAGTATACCGAGTGGGTATTCTTTGGATGTGGAATTTAATTTTGCACCCAATGAGCTCTCTCGATCAAAATTTGAGTAAAAATACAAGGAGATATGTCGAAAATATGAACACAAAAAGTAGTTTTTTTATGATACATATCCCCAAATTTATATTAAAAATTGTTTAAGAGGTGCTCCCTTTTTGAATTTTAAATCATTTTGATTAGCTAATACATGATGACATGAAATTTCTATTAATTTTGGAAGGCCCATTTTAAATTGAAATTTCCTCTAATGACATAAGAAAAGAGGAACACAAAGAATGCATAATCAAGGTTGCAAGACCATACATGAAACAAACAAATAGGAGTTCATTTTACAATATAATCATTGATAAGATTCCATGTTCAACAATGTGGAACATGAGCTCCAATAAAATATAGATATGCTTTATTCAAATACATCATTTGAAAAGGACAAAATGGCCGCAAGTGGTTTACAAAGTGGCCGCAAGGTCACTCATGTTGTTCCATTGATTTGCAAGTATGGGGAAAAAAAAGTAAACTCGATGCTTTTGTATTAAAGTTTAGCGAGCATGAAAATAACATGAAGAACACTTGAAATCTCTTTTATGTTTTAAACTAGAGAATGAAAAAAGAAAAATTCAACTCAAATAGGTTCCTTTCATAAATTCAGACTACCAAGCCCGAAAAAGAGATAAAACTATGTCTAGGAATACTCTTCTAGCCACATTGGAATAGAGTATTTATTTTTCATAAGTAATCCACATGGTCTAGAAAAGGGTTAAATTTATACCAATGTGGATATTCCTTCAATTCCTTTAACAAGTTTAAAGGAACAAGCTAACTTTTTTGCCCCATTTAAGGAATCTGACAAGATATTAAAGGTAATTGTGTATAACAGGATCCTTATATCAAAGGTACTATTCAAAATAAAAATACTTTGAGGCTCTGCTTTTTGCATAGAGAAAAACTAACAAGGATCCTAAAACCTAGCAACTTGTAGCTCGGGTACCATGATGATAAAAATGATTTTAACTAGGGTGTCTCATGTAGTATAAGTTCTAATCCATGGAAGAAAAACAATAGTTGAAGAGCATAAAGAGGTTTAAGGTCATAGTCCATGGAGAAAAAGTGGGTACGACACCATAAGTCAGAGTAAGTATAAATTCCATATGCAAGGCAGGGATTCCCTATCCAATATGTCGGGATAGAATATGTAACCTTTTTTGCCATAGATGTGAATAGAACTTGAAAAACCAGTTTACCAACATGACCTAGGCATAAAACCAATAACATTAGTCCTTATAATAAAATTTTGATAGAAACTATAGATAGTAGGGTAAACATTTGAATGTTTTTTTACCACAAATAGTAACAAACATTTGAATGTTTTTTTACCACAAATAGTAACAAAAGGTAAAAAGAAACTAACTTATTTGTGAATTTTCCTTGGAGTGGAGAAAAAAGGGCCTATATTTTTAATTGTTGATCATGATCGAACCAGTGGATGATTTTCAAAACCACGAGTTGCAACTACTCAATCTCTTTCTAAACATCACTTTCATACCTTTTTTTTATTTTAGCTATTTTTTTGGGTTTTGTATGAGGTTATAAGTGTGAAACCATGCACATGAAGGTGAATGCTTGTGCGCTTGCATGTTCATAGAAAAAATAATAGTGGATAGGTTTCCACCCACGTGTGGGAAAAGAGTTGTTGTGAACTAAACCCGCGTTTCACGTAATTCACAAATAAAACTATGAATGTTGATCAAAATAAGTGAAAAATTGGAGGTATGGCAATTATATGGTGAGAAACAGAACATGAGGATGCTTCTTTTGTGACCAGAGACCGCCTTTTCATTGATTTGACCCTTTGCCTACTTTTTACCATTGTCTTCTTTGTATACGCAGGTTTTTGGCCAAAAGTTGCGTACATATGTGGATTTTTGGCCAAAAGTCACGTATACATGTGGTTTTTTGGCCAAAATCCACGTATACATGCATCTTTTTGGGCAAAATTCACGTATATACACAACGTTTCTTTAAACAGTCACATACATCCTCCCTTTTGGTGAGTTTGATGTTGTGGGAAGTTGTTGGGTGGGTTGTGAGTGTGGTTGGGTCTTCCACGGTTTTGATGTTGTTTGTTGGATGCTTCTTTTGTGACCAGAGACCACCTTTTCATTGATTTTTCTTTGAAAGTAGTTTTTTTATCCTTTTTGTTTTTCCATTAGCGCATTACTCTTTTTTGCCTCGGTGTCTTGTTGGGATTGNTTAGATGACTTTTATTGCATTTTTCATTCTTTTATATTGAAAAATACAAAGTAGTTGCATCTTAGATATGGATTTGAGGAGGTACTTGCATTGGATTGCCTGTATGAGAGTTGTGTTTAGGCTTTCATATAGGAAGGATTACATTGGCATTTAGAAAGGAATATATATTTATGCATCTCATGGAGTGGCATACCCTATTTTTCATTCTACAAGATTGCACTTGGCATTGCTTGTTAGGTGTGCACTTTTATTTCACTGCTGAGTATTCATATCATTAGTTGCATGACCATTTCCCTTCGAGTAATTATAGCCAATTAAAACAAACGAATAATAAAATGAATTACACTCTTTTCTTTTCTAGGGTACACCAACAATACTAGGTTTTAGTGTCTTGGAATATTTCATTTTGAGTTAATTCTCCAAGACCACTAAACAAAACAATTAGGTGTCTATCCAAGTGAGAGAGAAATCCTTGATATAATTAGTGTTTCTCAGGAGCTCCTCTTAAACGGGAGTTAAGCACGAGGAAGTGCACATGATTGTGATTGGGATGACTCCTGGTCACTTTTTGTGAGCGTTGAAGATATTTCCAGGACTGTATTCATATCTGGGGGCTCTTTCGAGAGTTTTGGACTTTGCTACCCTACCCATATGGTCGATCCCTCTTGCGACTGTTCACCTGAGCATTGTTTATATTGAGGTGGCCTTAGTTTCCTTACCTAGGTATCACAAGGGGTACTTGCAGAGGTTATTCTATGAGTGTCCTGTCCAAGTAGAGGTTGGAAAACATAGTCACTTTATGCATTGAATCTAAGGGCCACTATAATTGGTTACGTACCTCAGCTTGTAGTGTATGGGAGTTTCGAGCCTCTCCTAGGCGAGACATACCTCCTGCATTCGGGAGCTCACATATCCTCCCCTTGGTTGTTTGTATTTTGGCTATAGATTCACATTTATACAGGCTACACAAACATCCTAGGGTTCCCATCGGGGCTTACAGGTCCAATATTTGCATTTCAAAAACATTAAAAGTGGATTAAAAATATTAAACATATTTATATAATTTTATGATAAAAATTCAGAAAAATTTAAAAACATAAAAATCAAAATATATTGCTCTCTCCATCCTCCCCCTTGCAGGAGGACTAGATCATTGTCTCCTTAGAAATTTAAGACGGAGTAAGGAAACTGCTTGAGGGCTGGAAACTATCGTTCCCACCACACGTAAAAGTCATAATCGTATATACCTTGGATCAATCCTAGACCACCTTGACTAAGGAATACCTCTCCCCACCTGGTCATTCTAGGCTAGCAAGGAGAAAATGTGGGAAGTGGCACTACAGGGATGATGGCAAGCACTCTCTCCAAGAAGAATTCTTCCAATATACTAGAAAATCCAAAGCTTTTACGACATCCTCTCTTGCAGTCAGAGAGATGCTTCCTCATGATCAGGATCATTCCTGAGCACCAATCAAACACAGTACCTTGTATACACTCCACTGCAACTCTCATTTGTGTATGAGTGGCGAGATGTAATGAAGAAGATCCTACAACTCACATATTGTATTTACCACTACCTGTAGTGGGAAGATGGTGATATGAACAATTGGGATGCATGATCCCTTTTTCTGACTACCTGGTGTGCAATAGGTGTCAACGTAGTCTTGGACACTCATAGGGTCACCACCCCTACCAGTGCCCTCGAGGTTCATAGGAATACCCCTACGAGAAAACCTCGTAATGAAATACATTACAATTCTATAGTTATCTCCAAGATCTCACCTTGAAGATGAAAAGCGCTAAGGTCATGATCCTAATAGCCGATTAAACACCTAAGAAAGCAGACATTGACCCTCATTGGTGAAGTGTAGAAGAACTTTAGTTAGCCACTTTTCCATAAAGCTTGCATAGTGGGGCCATATCCCAGAGAATCTTAGTCCATGTCTTCATGCTCTCATTCCCTCCACTCTAAAACCATGTTGAACCTGCCCATTTGATCACCATTGATCATTAGAATTCATCCAATTCTTTTAATTTTTGCCATACTATAAAATTTTCTATGTCATGCAGTACACACAACTTTCGTTTAGATAGGTCGCATGTCACACACGAGTTTCTCTCAAGTAGGTCATGTGTAGAATGTGTGTACATGGCTGTCTTAGTCTCCTACTCACGTGTACTGCACAACCTTCCTAGGGAAGGCCCAAAACTTTAAAAAATTGCATGAAAATGAAATTTAGAATGGTTGGAATGAAGGAGAGGGAAAAGCTAACCAAACCAACACTTGCGGATTTTGAAATCATCCACCGGTTTGTCCTCGCTGAGAAATCCAAGTCATAGGTGAAATATTTCTGAATTGGGTAAAAATGTCAAATGGTATGTTTTAATTATATTTTTAAACTATATATAGAAAAAATTCAAATTTTTGGGTTGGTTGTCTATAGTTTGAAAATTATTTTTATAATTGAACTAATACCATGTGTTTTTCCCCAATGCAACATGTTCGAAGTCTTTAAAAAGTCGGTATCCACTCATATAGGTTAGGATTTGGATCTTTCACATGTACTTATGCATATATACCTTATCCACTTTTAACCCTAAGATTACTTATTTGACCACGAACTATGGAATTGAACCATTTTTACCTTATCTACATCATTGTTCCTCCATGGATAGGGCCTCCTTTCCATGAGTACCCTAGTTTAGAACACTTTTTCATCTTTTGGTACTCATGCCGCATTTGTCATAGGTTTGCAGGAGCCTTCTTAGCTATTTTTCACACCAAATCGAGCCTCATTTTTTTGTCTCTTTTTAGAAGCTAGCCCATTTTATAAGGCTCCTTTCCCTTATGGAGTTTCTTTAGGCCTAGGTATGACTCCTCAAAATTAACTTGAATGTCGAGTAAACTTGTCTATTCAGGCTCATTGAGAATATGTGAATGGGCATCCACATTGGTGGTAGTTTATTGTTTTTTCAGACCATGTGGAATAATACGAAAAAGGAGCACTCTCTTTTCTTTGGAATTGAGAAGGGTATTCTTAGGCATAGGTTTATACTTTTTTGGACTTGAGGGACTAAATTTATGAAAAAGGAACACCTGGTATGAGCTTAGTTTTCTCTCTTTCGTGCTCTAGACCCAAACATGAAAAATATTCTCAGCGTACTTTATGTATTTGTCATGCTCGTTAAACCCTAACAAAGAAAGCATTAGGTTTATTGTTGTAATACCCATTTCTCGTAATCAAATGGATGCTTTCAAGTGATCTTTCCTTCCTTCACACTTGTAAAACTCAAGTTATATGTTTCTTTTGAAGGGGCGTTGGGTAGGTGGTAATTTAACCCTTTTCGGACCTTCCTGAGTAACTACGAAAAAGGTGCGCCTTACTTCTTCGGAAGCTAAGAGAGTTCTTGTGTGGTTTATTTTATTCTTTTCCGGCCTTATGAGACTAAATTATATGAAAAAGAACCCCCCTAGAGTCCTTTTTAGAGTTTTCAGACTCTCAAAATATGAAAACACCAACGAGCATGTACTAGTTCGGGCTTGTAAAATCCATGAATCAGTGACTTTATCAAGACTTATTCTCTCCCCTCTTCAAGCTTGTCAAAAATGAAGAGATACCTAATTTTACTTTCCTAGACTCGTTAAAATTTAAGATAAGGAAGAAGTAATCTCTTTGGGTTATAAACAATGGTAGCATGTCATCCTTGAACATAGCACTCTCTCATCTTTCCAATACTCATGTTTCAGTTTACACTTTTAGATCAGCTATCACTTTGAGTTTCTTACTCCTCCACTTGTCCTTTATACATGGGGAATCTGATCATGTCTCCTACATGACAGATAAGTCTAGTTGTCATATTTGCAAGTTAAAATATTCCTTGCGTCATCTCTGTGTCATGCTCACTATTCAAGCATCTATCCCTCCATCTAATTATTATCTTGATTCCATCATTATCCTATCTAAGTATTACTTGTGTCTACCTTCCTGTATCTAGTCCCTAGTCACTCTTGTGATCTGTTGGAAGATCCATTGACATCCTCATCATAGTATGGTTTCTAATCAGTACTTCCTGAAGATGAAGACCTATATCCTTTGCGATGGTACCTTAGGTTTCACTATCATTATTGGTGAACTCATTTGCTTCAGTTGTCAGTTTCACTCATTGTCTGACATTCTGTTGAGTTCTTTCCATGTTCGACTTCAACACATCTATTCACATAGTAGGGATTGTACTGGTTCATTTGGATTTTGATGAAGACCTTAGGTTCACATTTATAACCTAAGTTGCACAAGATTATGTTATGATCAGTTACACAGCGTCTATATTTTGAAGAGTCATCATTGTATATCGTGGCTTCAATCCACCTTTGTAATATACCTGGTCTTGTACCTGTATCACATGATGTAATCAAATATTGTAAAGGATCTAGTGTTCCATTATATTGAAGTTGGAATCCTCAGATATGATTTTGTATATATCACATTGATATGTATTTGTTTCAAGTACTTCCTCTACTGCCTTGGACACTTGATTTCTCCAAGATTAAAAGATTTTAATGTATTTCAGCCATCGCTTCGCTTTGATCTCACACATTAGGTGGAATCTGTTATCAACCAAAATGGTACTTTTCTGTCCGAGTACTGACATCCAATATGTCGGAACACAAAAAGACAAATAGGATTGAAGTAGCAAAAACACTATAGATGTGCATGCTAATGATAAATAATCTCATGGCCAGCTCAATATATTTTTGTTTGGAGATTAGGGTTTCACACACGAGTATTTGCATTGCAACCCATGTGTCACATGCGAGTATTTTCATTGCAACCCGCATGTACATTTGACACGCGAGTTTCCTTAAAGCAAGGAATGTGTCACACTCACCTTTCCTATATTAATACTCACGTGTACCTTTATTTAATGTTAAAAAATATAAATCCCGATTCGTCGAGATCAGTTGAGTCCCTAATCATAACTATCTCAATTGTCTCAACCATCCTAACCTTCGAAACCTCTCTATTTCCGCATGTATAAATAGAGGGCATGGGACAGGTCTAATCAATCATTCTTATAAGAGAAAAGTTATGCTGGTTGTATGCCTTCAGAAATCTTGGAGTAGAAGAACTCAGTGTCCTCGATTTGCAAAGGAGTCCTTGTTTTAGAAGTTGGGTTGTAATCTCACCATTCCGTATTTATCAATAAAGAAATTTCTTCTTCCAATCTTTGTAGTGTTTCATTCTTGTATATTATGAATTATGAATTGTTTCAATTATTTTATTATGAACGTACATTTCATTAACCATTGATATATATATATACAAGATATTTCTTGAAGAATTTGTTCTTTACATGTGAATTGGATAAGCCCTAAAATATTTGGAAGAGACTGAAAGAGGAGAATACCAAGATTGGATCAACCGTCACAAACCAGGTTTTCCAATTTTCCGTCCTATTCCTATTTCAATTTCTACATAAGCTGATTGTCTGCAAGTGTCTTAGTAAGTTGGTAACCCCAGAGACCCTAGGTTACAAGGGTGCATTGTCCTTAACAATACTCACCCATGTTCCTTAAATTAGACCATCCACCTCTAGATACTCATTAAACCAATCACTGAATGCATGTAAGGAGGGTGGGGAAATATCTCATCTAGTTATTAAGAGTGGGTTAAGGATAAAGTAAGATTACTATGTTTATCCTTGTCAAAAGTAATTCCGGCTCTAATTCTTCATCCTACACATTGACATGGGAAATTCATACCATAATCAATTGTAGTATTAGGTTGTCATACAAGAAGGAAATCATGTTGTGAAAGAGAAAATTTGCTCATGGATGAACATACTTCTAGTCTTTAAACCAATGACCTAAGGGTGGGAAATGAATGAGAGAATTAGTGGTATGGAGAGAGTGAAAATATCATAGCTGGTGGGTGTAGAAATATAATGAAGTAGTGTTTACTAAGAAGGATTTAAGCCTAACCATGAAAAAAAAATAATATACAAGAATAATTATTACAAAGTGAGGTCGAACATGGTCATATGTGAATATTACGCTATGATTCCAATACCAACCCTGTAGAGAAAATTTGGGTTGAGATATGTCAAGGTGAACCAATTAATAGCCAAGAACCAATACCCTGAGGATGAGGAACTATGCAAGGAATGCTTCTATATCTTTACCCAAGGTTTCCAAACACTATGAAAAAGGAAGAGCCGAGTCTTTTGTTTTGATTTGAACCTCCCAATTTTATTCAATTGAACCACAAAAAAATGCTATGTAAAGAAACCTATAACCATTAATGGGATTACAATTTTTAACGCATTGTCCTTGTTAAAATAAAAATCTTTCCACTTTGTAGTAGGAGATCATATGTCTGGCTTCATGAAAAGAGAAGGAAGTCTCCTCAGTGTATTACATGGAGCATGTATTATGAGGTCCAAATGTTGATTTGACTAATAACTCAATGATGGGTCGCTTGGTTAACCTCTTATTTACCTTTTGGAAGTGATGATAGTGACTTAAGAGTTCTACATTGTCTATTACTTTTCCATGGTCATGATTATTTGGGCACACACTATAGTATCTTTGATTGGTGAATCACATAAGTCAGGTTAAATTCATGCTTCCTCTGTTTTCAAACTCCTTTATACCCTAAATTAATGGGCGTTGGGAATTTTATGCTTTCTTTCCATCTTCAATAGGAATTTGGGTGGTTCACTTAAAAATAATATGATCCAATGGTGCATTGTGATTTATAATAAATCCTATTTTTGTTTCTTATCTATGTGAAATCAATATAATCACTCGTAGTACTCTTTTTTTCATCTCAAAGTAATTTTCTTCACTCTCTACTACACTGATTCGTTTATGTATGTTAAAATATCTATGTTTATCATATCCCAACATCAGATATGGGTTTACATGGGTTTGTGTTGCAACCAATGCATTTTCTTGAGACAATGCATCATTACAAACATTCACGCATTAAGTGTTTTAATCCCCACTCCTATGCCCCACCATGAAAAAATGCATGCTGCATATGAGTCATTAGTATGTATGAAATTTTCCCTCGGGTAGCCACTTCCCTATAGTTATCCCCAAACTCTCTTGCTTGGTGGAGAAGAAAGAAACAAAGGTACAAAAAAGATGATTTCTTAAAATTGGGAAGCTACTCCAAATTAACCCGAAATAAAATCCAAATATAGGATCATGTACAATCAGGAAAAAAAGATGAATTGGTGTTTCTCTAAAACCAATCCAATACCCAAACTTATTTTGCAAAAACTATAGAAATGACGGGCTTTAATTGGAAATAATTTTTATGTCATGGACAGTGAACCAAAGGTTTTAAGGAACAAAATACTTAATGGTAGAAAGTAATTTCACTCATTATAGAACAAATAAAATATTCGTAAGCCAACATAATGATTATCTCATCCATAAATATAAGGTCAATTGCTGCATAAGGGGTCCAGCTAAGAACAAAAAAAAATTAAAGGAATATGCCATCAAACCCTACCAACCTAACTGCATTTTTCCACTAAATTTACATTGAATTCTAGCAGAAGTGTGCCACCAACCTTAATAACCATATACGGTTCCATATATTCCATTAAAAGATACTAGGAGAAAAATCAGAAAGACAAGGTCTACCATACGAACCTTGAGGGGGGACGTTGGTTTGAATGCATTGCAAGAGAACCGCATTTATTACTACCTAAGGATATTCCAAGATTGATGTATTTCTTCCACAAAATTTTTCATTGATATAATGACATGATTCCTAAATAAAGAGAACACTATGTTACTTTTAACCAACAATACCAATTTTTACAAGCATAATTGTAAGGCAACAAAAGAAAAATTATTTTTTATGAAATTAAATTCTTTGATAACTAATAATTTCATAATGTGGAAATACAGTAGCTTCAAATGTCTATATATATGATATATGGATTTCCAAGGTTCAAATATTTCCACAAGAACCTGTACTTATGAAAATGGATGCAAAGATCAACTTTTCCTTCACATAATCGTAATAAAAATAAATCATTTATAGAATATAGAAGAAACAAACAGAATCATAATACATTTGTATGGATAATGTGTCAAGCAACTTGTATTGCAGTGCTTGATATGCCCTAGTATATACTACACAAAGCACATTGATAAGTCTAAAATGTGTTGAGATAGTGGAATTTTTGCCACAACGTAACCATGACATCGCTGGTATTTTGTTGGTGTTTTTGTAATATTCAAATAGTGGTACTAGTAAATAGAAAAAAAATGGAATAGACATCAGTTTACAAATTGCAATAAAAACCCTAGATCAAAAAATTATTATATATTATATATGTGAAAACATAAGAAAAAAATAAGAAAAGAATCTTCCCACCTCAAACTATGAATCTATGTCTTAGATTTTATTATCAGTACTGGGAAAGCCATCCCGGGTGGATGGTCTCACTAATACACAATATCAAAATTGTGACGGTTTTTCGTTGCTCTTTCCACATTTTCCGTCACAATTGCGACAATAACGATCGTGAAATTTTGTGGATCTAACGATGAACTTTAGACATCGTTGATATAGAGACAAAAACTGGCCCCCACATGTCTTCTGCACGGTTCCTTTCAAATTGATTTTTTAGAATTAAATTTCTATGTTTCGCTGCTCTCTTGACAAACATTTCGTCTCTATAGCGATGAACATATGGCCAAAAAATTATTGAGAAAATTTAGTTTCCACGCCAAACTGTGGATAACTTTCGATGAACATTCATCTCTCTCGCGACGAAATATGGAATTTGAACATAAACTTATTCCATGCAAAACTGCCATGTGTCTTCTCTACGACAGCCTTTAAATTGTTTTTCTTAATTCATTTTCTACGTTTCGTCTCTCTATATAAAAAAGTATCGTCCCTATAACAAACGGAAATATGGACAAAAAATTCCATGCAAAATTTTGTTTCCATGCAAAACCATGGATCATATGCGACGAACGGGTGTCGCTCTATTGACGAATTCTGAAATTTGAATATAGAATTATTCCACAATAAACCGTGGAAAACTAATCTTTATCGACGAAATATGCATTTTGAACGGTAATTGTTCCATGAAACAACGTTGCTATAGATACGTTATTCGTGGAAAGCAACTCGGGGTTTCGACGATTTTGTAATACCTGCGACGAAAGTTCATCGATGTTGAGATGAAACCTGGAGGTTAAAAAAATTAAAAAAAACATGGAAAGGCACATTCCTTTCCACGATTTTGGATCTTCAATAAGTGCTTCTAATTGTTGTGCAGTCTCATGGACCTTTTAATTCTATTTTACACTAGATTTAATTAGTGGCACGAAGCATATTTCCAGAAGGTAATTATGGGCCACAAACTAGGGATAACCTACCATGTGATTTGATGTTTCAGGGATGAGTTTAACAGATGTAAATGATGGAAATTTTAAGATTTGATAAAACATAAAATGAAAGATGAATTAAGATTTAAAATGGCATAAAAGATGTGATTAGTGCCTAACAAATCCAAGTTAGGAAGATGGGGTCAAATGAGGATCTCCTAGAGGATTTAGTGATTAAAGAGTAGATAGGTTTGAATGATTCAAATCCAATCTACTCCTTAATAACTAGATCCACTTCATAAATCATCAATAGGAAAATCCTAAGATAGACATTAGATATTTGTCAAACAAGAGCCACAAGGTGGCAATGTCACCGCAATTCCTAAAAATTATTACTAGAAGACAAATGGTATAGAATGGAAATATACCTCTGTTTCAACCCCAACAAAGCTTCCCATGCCAAACCAAGAAATCTATCACAATACACTTGTAATATAACTACAAATGCTAGCTTCAGAGATGGACAATAAAGGATAATTACTCTTACTAGGTTTTAAAACTCGAGACTCCTATTCCCCATGAGAAGGTTGGAAGAAGCTTGGACAACAGGAAAAGCACCTCTATTTCCACCCAAAAAAGGCTTCTTGTGCAATCTTTTGGTTTGGTATAAAATAAACAGGAACAAAAAATTCCAAGCTTTTGTTAGAAAATGAAAAATAAAACACAATTTTGAATAGTAATTTAAAGAAACAATGAAGAAATGCAGCCAAAAGCTGAAAACAAACAGTTATGATAGAGGGAAAGTGGTTAAAATAGAGGTGGGAAATACACAGAGAGAACATAAGAATGATAAAATCAGGGAATGGTACAACAAGAAGACAACAAAGACAGTTAAGTCTAATATTCTTATGTTTCTATAAAAACATTCGATAGGCAGCATGAGGAAGAGGCTAGAAATGAAAATAGAAAAGTTATATTATATGACAGGTTCAAGAAAGTCATATAAAATATTAATGCCTAGGTAGAATGTAGGCAATGCAAGAACGCTTACCTTATCAATCTCCTTTCGCCAAGTCCATTGGCCCATACTTCTTGGAAAGAGTTGTCCTAATAAACGGAAAACCACTGTGTTGGATGGAAATTAAATTTATAAATTAAATAAATAATCCATTCCTAGACCTATACACAAGTGGTCATTTTGCTCGGCATGGAAAATATCAAAATACTCTATGAAATAAAAAATGGGCACACAATTAAACAAGCTAATGTTGTTTGGAAAGTGTGTTCTTGGGGTAATTCCATCAAAAGATTTGGTTATGGAGTTACATTCCACATGTCCTGTGAAGGAAATCAACAATCAATCTATCTAGCACACATTTTCCACCAGAATATCAACTCGCATTTAAATGCTATATTACAATACCATTACCTCACTGACGTGGAAACTTGTGTTTGTATTCGACAAGATTTCTTTAACCATTGTATTAAAATGAAAAAAACGCACACATTTTAAAGTTTAAGACATAAATATATTAAGTACAGACATAAATATGTTTTTACTGGAAATGTGTGGACACTGTTAAAACCACCATCATGTCAAACAATATAAAAAAAATAGAGGAAAGAGTCATGGTGTATTACTATATGAATAAAATGTCACTAAATGCTCTTCATAAATCTTTGTTATCTATGAAATGTTAACTTTCGAGTAAATAATAGCCCGCACGCGTGTGGCTCATTAGTGGTTCATTTGTTATGAAATCAATTGTTGTAAATTGGAGGTCACGAGATCAAATCCTACCCGAGTTTACCTGTGTCCCATGTTTTTCGAAGGGTGTGGGGAACCTAGGGGTATAGTGGTAGCGGGAATGGGGCTCCAGTTGCCAATTCCCCTAGTTACTAAAAAAAAAAACTTTCCAATAAATAATATTTACATGTGGAAATATTTGTTCTAATAGAATGCACTTTGAGGAGCTCATGGAATGGTTTTGTACTGCACATACTAATACATTTTTTTTTACTTATAAAAAAACTAAAGAAACAGTTTAGTGGAGGAAGTTTATGGATGAACCTCCAGAGCTACGAGAATGGGCTTGTTGTGAGAATCATTGCATATGATGTTTCCATCATTATTCATTGTAAGAATAATCAACCCATAGTTAGCTACCTTAGACATTAATTAATCCATTTTTGTCGTATTTGCCTAGTTTCCATATTCCACCTTATGCAAGTTGTCATCTACACATCCATAGTGGTCAAAATTTCTAATTTTGAGTCATGGAGCGCTTGGGAAACCTCCTGGAATCAAATCTACTTTATTCCCGGCCTCCCTAGCGCCTGTTTGCTTTTTTTGCTTTATTGCCTGCTTTTTCAGTGATTTAAGGCAATTGGGAAAGTTTGACTAGGTGAGGTTAACTTGTTTTTTGTCCTCCACATCCTCCACTCTTTTCTCTTATGAAAAGAATGTATGAGTTGTCCTTCCATTAAATTTTAGCTTGCCTAATTGATTTTTCCAATTCGTGAGCTCCTTGACAGTTTTGGAAACTGCTTTATGCACCTATGGGGGATTTGCTTAGATTTAGTAAGCCTACTTTTGACTAGATTCGAATGGCATCTTCATGCATTCGAATCCCTCAAGTAATTATTTATTGTGCTAGCCTATGACTTCACAGGGTTGGCTATTGTACACTTATTCAATAAAGTTTAGTGTTCAACTCCATATTCAGTCTCTTTTGTGAGTAATTTTACATGTGTAATTGGCAATTGATGTGAGTGTAATTTTTCTAACACTAGGTTCAATTTCCACATGGTATCAGATCCTTTATAGATCAATTTCTCTCCTGCAATTTCTTTTGCAGGTTCAACATCATTGACTGGGAGCATTCTACAGTCTGCCGGGACAATTTCTGAGCTATGGATCAATCTCAGAAGGTCATCTTGACTCCATTTAACTTCTTTGAATGGAAAGCAGAGATGGAGATACTGTTGAGAGAGAAAGGCCTCTACAGAGTGACTATGGAAACATAAGCAGAGCCCAATGCAGCTGCAGAGAAGATAAAATGGCACAACAGGAGGGATGAGACCTATGGTCCCCTATGTCTGAGTATATCCAGAGACCTCCTTTTCCATCTTGATGGATTGACATCACCGAATGAAGTATGGGAGAAGCTTGTTTATCTTTTTGGAAAGACAGATGAGATGAGGGGACATCAAATCGAAAATGAACTTATCTCCCTGAGGCCAAATAGCTTTGAATCCCTGCGACTCTATTTCTCCAAGTTCAAAGCACTTGTTTTGCAGCTAAAACAATGTGGGATTGAAAATAAGGATGATCAGCTGGTATTGGCCATACTCTCGAAGTTGGCCCTGACTATTTAGTGTTTGTTTCGACCTTCTATTCCACAAATTTGACAACTCGAACCTGGAATATTCCTAGCCTTGCAGATTTCATGGAATCTCTCACACAAGAACAAGATAAGTTGGTGATGATGGGCACCATCAAACCATCCAAAGACCAAGCTCTTGTTGCTGGAGATTTGAGGGTGGTTTCAAAAAGTAAAAGGAAAGCTAAAAAGCCACCTGAGCAAAAGAGAGACAAGAACAAGTCTCCGGAGGAGCCTCAAGGTTCCAAGAAGAACCACCAGAAGAAGAAGAACAAAGGAGAAATGAGCAAGTGTGCATACTGCAGTAAGGGAAATCATTCTGAGAGCTCCTGCATGAAGAAGCAATAGACATTCTGACCCAACTCCTGGAGAAGAATGGCATCTCCCTTCCAGACAACTCAAAGAAGAGGGAAGGAGGATCAAGTTCAGATGACAGAGAGAGAGTTCATGCATTGGTTGTTGGCACATCAAGCTCACCTAGTTTCATCATTGATTCTGGAGCTTCAATACATATGGTTTCGACCAAGGAGGAATTCACCTCACTTGACATGTCAAAAGGTCCACCAATAGTACTGGGAGATGACTCTCTCACTGAAATTTTAGGCAAAGGGAGGATTGATCTTGATCATGGTAAGTTCAGCAATGTGTTGTATGTTCCAGGTCTTGCCTCTAACCTCTTATTAGTGTATCAGATGACCCACACAGGGTCTCCAAAGAAGGTCATATTCTCCCCTGATGAAGTTGATATCACAGAGATCTCAAGCAGTAAAGTCATTGCAAAAGGAGTTGCAAATCATACTTCAAAGGTATACATGTTCTCACACTTCCTACCCTACTCAAACCCCTCTCCTCTTTTGATTCATGCTAATGAGGCAAGCAATATTTGGCATGAAATATTTGGCCACCTAAATTACAAGTATCTTTCTGATCTTAGTGAAAAAGAGATGGTCATAGGGTTACCAAAGATAAAATTTTCCAAAGGAGTTTGTCAAGGTTGCATCCTAGGAAAACACCCAGAGCATAAATTTGAGAGAGCTAGTCATGAGAGAACCTTTGCACCTCTTGAGTTGATCCACAGTGATGTTGCTGGCCCATTCCCTCATATGTCCATGAGTCAGGCCAAATATGCATTGAATTTCATAGATGACTTTTCCAGGTATTGCTGGGTTTACTTCCCGAAACACAAGTCTGAAGATTTTGGCCTCTTCAAAGTCTTTAAGGCTTTGGTTGAAAACCAGTTTGGGAGGAAACTCAAGGTCCTCAGATCTGACAATGGTGGTGAGTATTTCAAGTATGAGTTTATTAAATATTGTGCAGATGCATGTATTCAGATGCAACATTCTATCCCTTACACACCACAGCAGAATGGTGTTGCTGAGAGGAAGAACAGATCACTGAAAGAGATGGAAACATGCATGATGGAGGCTAAGAATTTGCCACCAAAGTACTGGGCCGAAGCTATAAAATTTGCAGCCTATATCTAGAATAGGGTTCCTCATAAACATCTTGATGGTATGACTCCTTTCAAAGCATGGAGTGGGCACAAGCCAGATGTGACCCATTTCAGGATTTTTGGCTCAAGGGCTTGGGCTAGAATTCCAATAGAAAAGAGAAAGGCTTTGCAGCCCGAAAGCCAAGAGTGTCTATTTGTTGGGTACTATGAAGATTCAAAAGGGTACAAGCTGATAAATTTGAGCATAAACAAATCCTTCATTGAAAGGTGTGTTCAGTTTCAAGAAGAACCCCTAGCAGCAGTGGAAGTTGGAGAAGCCTCTTCACCACCAGAACCTCTCAATGTAAGTGAAGAGATAGTTGAACATGCTGATTCTGATATGTCTGATAGTGATTATCCTAACATACCTACAAGGCCAAAATGGGCAGCCAAGACCATTCATGCAGCTAAAGAGCTAGCTGGAAATCCTAATGACCCTAGGAGGACTAGATCTCAATTTGAGAGTGCTCTATGCATGAAAGATCCTATGTTTGCTGAGAAATGCTATATGATGGTGGAATCAGATCCTTATACATATGAATATGCATAAGGATATCCAATATGGCAAGCATCCATGAAGGAAGATTTTAGCTCACTCCAGAAGAGCAACACTTGGGAGCTAGTTGATCTCCCCCCAGGGAGGAAGCTAGTTCAGTGTAAGTGGGTGTACAAGACCAAATTTTCTGCTGATGGTTCACCTTTGAAGTACAAGGCCAGATTGGTAGCCAAGGGCTACTCACATGTTCATGGCATAGACTACAATGAGACCTTTGCACTAGTGGCAAAGATGGACTCCATCAGGATAGCCTTAGCCATTGCAGCTTCAAATCAATGGGAGGTACATCACATGGATGTAAAGTGTGCCTTCCTGAATGGATATCTCACTGAAGAGATATACATGAAGCAGCCTCAATTATTTTCTACTAACCCATCTCTTGTGTGCAGGATAAATAAGTCATTGCATGGGCTAAAGCAATCCCCCAGGGCTTGGTATGCCAAGATTGATAGCTTTCTGCTATCACTGAATTTTGTTCGATGCAAATCAAATCCAAATGTCTATTTGAAGTTGATTAATGGTTCATTAATGATCATTGTGTTATATTTTTATGACCTTCTCATTACATGAAGCTCAAAGGATGAAATTGCTTCCTTGAAGGGTGCAATGAACCAAGCCTTCTCCATGACAGATTTGGGGCTATTGAGCCAATTATTGGGGCTTGAAATAGCTCAAACCAAAGATGGAATCAAGGTGCACCATTCCAAGTATGCCTTGGATTTGCTGAACAAATTTAGAATGAAGGATTGCAAGCCAACCAAGACTCCTTTCCTTTCAGGAGTGAAGCTTAATAAAATTGATTCTTCACCGATGGTAAACAATACACTGTATAGGCAATTGATTGTATGTTTGTTGTATCTTACACATACTAGAACTGATATTTCTTATGCAGTAAGTGTGGCTTCTATATACATGTATAAGCCTCATGAGATCCATTGGAAAGCATCCAAAAGGATCCTTAACTTTGTTCAAGGAACAAGGACACATGGGATCTTCTATAAAGATAAATCTGATCTTGATTTGATTGGGTTTACTGATAGTGATTGGGAAGGTGATAGCACAGACAAAAAGCCAACATTAGGATATGTTTTCATGCTTGTAGAAGGGCCAATCATCTGGTCAAGCAAGAAACAGAGTGCCATTTCACTCTCATCTACAAAAGCAGAGTACAGAGGAGTTGTAAATGCAACAACTCAATGTTTATGGTTGCAGGGGTTACTTGGAGAGTGTGGATTCGAATTAGAATAATCAACTACTATCTACTGTGATAATCATATTACCATTCGAATCTGTAATGATCCAGTTTAGATTCAGAGAACCAAACACATTGAGATCCATATGCACTACATCAGAGAGCTTGTGCATGATGGCACCATTCACCTACTCTTTTGTTCATCTTCAGAACAGGTAGTTGATATCTTCACCAAAGCATTTTGTGAGAAGACATTCAGCAATCTCAAATCACTACTGGGGATTTCTGATCATGCTGTGAATCATGAGTGATGACAAGATTTCCAAATTTTGTTTTACAGTCCATGTTTAAGGGAGGATTTTCCCACTGGGTTTTTGCCTCTTTCCTTGGTTAAATGGACATGCAGTATGTAAAGGGTGACTAAGCCTTGTTGCTAGGCCCTATAATTTTCTGATATATTACTCATAAGTCAGGATTAAGTGGGGGTCTTAGAATAATCAACCCATAGTTAGCTACCTTAGACATTAATTAATCCATTTTTGTCTTATTTGCCTAGTTTCCATATTCCACCTTATGCAAGTTGTCATCTACACATCCATAGTGGTCAAACTTGGTAATTTTGAGTCATGGAGCACTTGGGAAACCTCCTGGAATCAAATTTGCTTTATTCCTAGCCTCCCTAGCGCCTGCCTGCTTTTTCTGCTTTATTGCCTGCTTTTTCAGTGTTTTAAGGCAATTGGGAAAGTTTGACTAGGTGAGGTTAACTTGTTTTTTGTCCTCCACATCCTCCACTCTTTTCTCCTATGAAAAGCATGTATGAGTTTTCCTTCCATTACCTTTTATCTTGCCTAATTGATTTTGCCAATTCGTGAGCTCCTTGACAGTTTTGGAAACTGCTTTATGCACCTATGGGGGATTTGATTAGATTTAGTAAGCCTGCTTTTGACTAGATTCGAATGGCATATTCATGCATTCAAATCCGTCATGTAATTATTTATTGTGGTAGCCTATGACTTCATAGGGTTGGCTATTATACACTTATTCAATACAGTTTAGTGTTCAGCTCCATATTTAGTCTCTTTTGTGAGTAATTTTGCATGTGTAATTGGCAATTGATGTGAGTGTAATTGTTCTAACACTGGGTTGAATTTCCACATTCGTTCTCCCATTGCATCTTCCACATAGGCTTGGGGACCGCACTGGATCTTTCTTGGCCCCTTTTCTATTATTTATTTCTCATATTTTCTCCTCACAATCCTTACAAACTCAACGACCGACATCTTTTCAACGACATACTCCAACTGCAGCGTCAAATTCAAACTATTAAGAAGCAAAACCTTGAACATGAATTTGTTGTCCTCAGGTTCAGGCTTGGGTTTCTTCTATCGAAATGTTTTCCTACACTTAGAATTTGCAAGAATTGATGCATGCAACGAGATTTTGTTAGTTTATACAGATAATACTATGGCTAGGGTCGATGTCTCACTAATTAATCAAAGCAATTATGCATGTACATCTAAATACAAGCTCTGGCGTTCCACAATTAGTACAAAGTTCCGCTCCATAGCCTCAAAACCACTCTGAGCAAAAAAAAAAATAGTTTGTTGTAGAAAATTCGGGCATCAAACTCCAAAAGGTTTCCATTATTAGAGAAAAACTAAAAACCATGCTTAAGGTTTAATTTAATTGTAGCACATCCACCACATTCATTTGATAGAAGAGGAGGAGGCAGAGCTTATGGAAAATGAAAAAAATAAGGATGGTGGAAACAAACCCAGTATTTTTGCAGATGGAACTATCAATAATGCTGTAAATGGTCATGTTTCCCCTACTAGATCTACATCTCCTGCAGTTAATCACTCACAAAAATAACTCACCAAGGTTGGTTTCTCTCTCAACATTTTTTTTATTTGACTATAATATTCCTTGGTCTGTCTTTTGTTGGCAATCTCTATCTTCTTCCTATTACTGCACATTTCCCTTTACAATGAGTATTGTCTTGCTTCCATTTTGACATTTAATATTGGCTTTGAAAAATGTTTTATTGAATTCTAGTCAAATAATGGGCAGCAAAGTTCACAGCAGTACCACAAATTTAATTGCAATGAAGTTAAATCAATTCCATTTACGGTTGTGGACCTAAGTTACACATACCGGGAAACATGTATGTGTTTCCAAAACTGAAACACACTGGAAACATGACCACTCATTTATAAAAATCACATTATATTGGAACTTTGAAAGAAAGGATTATGAATAAATGAGCAAGAAAATTCAAATGACAAGCAAAGTTCCGCCATCGCTTATATTGGGATCCTCACAATTACTATGACCCTCTTCCTCCTCATTTAGCCTTTGGCTCTACCTCAATCCTCCAGGGACATCAATTAACACCATTCAATTTTGATGAAACGACCTAATACAAGCCTTAAAATATCATAGAAAAAGATCATGCTAATCAATGATTTTTGCTTGACTAAAGGGTACATTTTTGCTAAGGCCATGATAGAGGATTTCAACAATCAATCGTACAAACATCAGGTTACATAAAGGGCTTGGTGCTCTTGATTAAATTCCAATCATGTTCCTTCATACATGATATAATCCAATCAAACAACCATAATATTGCCAATCCTGAAATCCTTTAAACTATTAAGTCTATTGAATTTTGAATGGAGTATGAAATTCTACTTTCTCCATATGAAGTATGATGAGCTTGGAAAATCTCTTAAACATACTGGAACAATTAGTGGGAATGTTAAAAATTTAAGTAAAAGGATAGAAAAGGAAAGATAGAAGAAACATCAACTTTTACCAGCATTTTTGGTCAAGTCTAGTAAAAAACTGAGTCAAACCAAGTCAAAATAGGTAACTGGTAACACATTTCTAGTCTCTACCACACATTTCTATACCAAAATGTTCATGGCATGGCACCTATTCTACTCTTTCCGGCAACTTAGCCATGTAATCTAGTGCCCTAGAAAATGCATTTGGTTACAGGGAACCTTCTTTCTATTTAATTACAAGGACAGACAACTATAAATTCTACACAATTGTATTAGTGACCAGTGCCTTTCAATCAATCACTTCTATGAATGAAGAAGACATACTAAGTTAATTTAGTGCTTATAGATGCAAATGCAAATGATATCAAGTCAATGTATTCAATTCAAGATATATGGAATTAGTAGCACAGTTATCCAGTAGCACTTTAGCATACAGGAGATCATTAGCCGTGTAACCATATACAATTCAATTGCAGTATTTAACCAACCAATAAACTTCCATTCAAGTATGAGGACTCATATAAACATATCAGCAATAATACAATATGACAGTTCTAATTATGACAATTTTATAGCAGCAGTGAAGGTTACCAATGTAAGGTGTATAAGAGTTTTAGTTTTGTATTCAATGTAAACCACACCACTCCAAACCTTGAACACTATTCTTAGCAATATAGGTCAGCCACCAAATGTATGTTCTAGACTTGTAGCTATGCAAATAATTTAATTTTCAGACTTAATTTACCTCTCTGAAACAATATCACCATCCAACTAATAGTTAACCTTTCATTCAGTTCGGTGTTTACTGTGGTTGCAAGTAGGGAGGGTTGTCAAAGTTTGACAGTTTGAAAATTATTGCAAACTATAGGAAGCAGGTGTAAGTGTGTTAATATAGGGCTGTTACAACCTTGTTTTCGAAATGGTTTCTGAAATGGTAACAACCAACATAGATTCCTCTCAAATAGAATACCTAGTGGCCCTTTAAAGAAAAGACATGGCATGGATTTATCTTGGCACCTAAGAGAATTGGGTTTTTGAGTCCATAGACCACCAGTTATTGTATTATAATTAACACAATAGCCACTTACATATCCTATTAAAAACATTTTCAGTCTAGCTTTGAACAGTCAATTCATGGGAATTTTGACATGATGCCCAAAGGAATGAACAAAACTAGAAATAAACCCACATTTTGTAGAATGCTAACTAGATAAATACCCACAAAAATCATATGAATCAAATCCATAATTTATGGTGAGGATATGAAATTGCTAACCTTGATCATAACCCGTCATTTTTGCACAAATCAAAAGCACCGTCAAGAAATTAAAATCATTAGGCCTCATCCTCATCATCAACGCTTGCCGACGCATCTTGAGAGCCTCTTCATCTTTCCCATTCAAAGCATACCCTGCAACCATATATCTGCACAAAACCACGACATTCCATCCACACATATTGTCAAAGTATCTCACAACAAGCAAACACATGCATGGTAGCATTAAAATATCTCATTCCCTTCCTTGTTTTCCTCAATAACTGTTGGTTTTATGTCTCACATTGAATTTCCCAAGTTCACCTAGACAACTTGTGCTTCATGTTTGCAAGGAGATTTGAGCCATTTCATCTACACCACATCACAACAACGAAAAAAATCATGAATAAAATAAGAACACAATAGGTAATCAAGAAAAACATAGAAGGAAACAAACCTAAAAGGTCTAAACATTGCTTCCATTTTGGAGGTGGGACAATTGGTTCTAGAAGCATAGGATCACATGTGAAGGGAGTGGATGATGCACTAATAGGAAAATTCCTTCTTCCACCCTTCCTGTTAAAAAAAACATCATATACTGTTCCAGATCCTTCAATGAAAGTTCTAAATCGAAAACCCCCAAATGGGAGCTGGAGCAGATCCTGCACGGGTCTCCGTTTTTGAATGCTAATGAGCTAGTGCGCGGGTGTTTTTGAATTCCACGTTTTTTGTTTGATTATTTGCATATTTTATATTTTGTGTTTTGTTTTGTTCTTTTTTATTTTTCATATTTTTCTTTTGTTTAGTTTATTTTGGGTTTTTTTTTTATTTGCAAATTTTATATTTTGTTGCAATTTAAATTAATTATAGTTAAACAACTCTACGTTTTTAATTTAGTGTAGTTTGATTTAATTTAATTCAACTAGGATTTTTTCATAATTTTTATTGGTTGCATTGCTTGTAGTGATATCCTATGCATAAGTCCCTTCACAGACGAACATGATGATGATGACGACGATGATGAAAATGATGATCGTGATCATGATGACGATGAAGAAGGTGAAGATGATGGTGATGACGACAACAATGGCAATGATAATCATCATCATTATCCTCATCATCATCCTTGTCATCGTCATCATCATCATCTTCGCTGTCTTCATTGATATCATCATCATGTTCATAATCATCATCATCATCATCGTCATCATCATCATCATGATCTTCTTCATCATCGTCATATTCCTTATCATCATCATTGACATAATAATCACTTAACGTATTCGTTATCACCATCATCATCTTGGTCATCATGATCATATCCATCATCATCATCATCAACATCTTCATCTTCATCATCATATTCATTGTCAACATCATCGTCATCCAATTCATCAGCATCTCCATTATCATGATCATCATCTTCATCATCTTCATCATAATATTTTTCATTATCATTGCCATCATCTTCATCATCAACATCATATTCGTTATCATCATCATCATCATCACAATTTTACGGCCGGGGAGCTCAGTGAATGAAGACATCTACATGATAGGGGGAGCAACCAATTGAGTGAAAAGTTAAGGATTGCTCCTAACACCCATTCCAAGGACTAGTATGACAATTCAATATGATCAAAGGAAGTAGTAAAAAAAAATACAGCTTTTTGGGCCTTCTGAAGCCTCGTGTTCTTAGATTTGTGCACATGAAGAATCAAGACTTATGGACCTAACTGGTGTCTTAAAAGAGGAAGATCCAAACTAAGAAGTTTGGTAGTTCCATAAAGTGCATTCTTTACAGGAGTGAATAATCACACATAACCATTCTATTATAATGTTGGCGAAGGTCAGAACAATTTAGTGAAGACCAAGGTAAAGATATTGTAATCACATCATCATCATGATCATCATCTTCATCAACATATTCATCATCATCATCATCACCATCATCATCATCTTCATCTTCATCATCATCATCATCATCATCATCATCATCCTCATCCTAATCGTCATTATGATAATCATGATCATCATCTTCATCATCTTCATCCTAGACATCATCACCATCCTTATCATCCTCATCCTCGTCATCATTGACCAGAAGAGATGCCATTGAGCGGAATCAATCCTCCATTCAGAGGTCCTTCCAAATTCCAATGGATTATTTTATCAATGACCTAACGACCGGATTTTTCAATGACACGACAGAGTTGTCCCTTATCTAAGTTCAATAAACTATATTCTCCATGGACCTGGAGAGTAGAGACCACTTTATATATGTATGGAATTTCATTATCTAGAATAATAATAATGATGTATCTACGTGTGTCTCTATATTTATGGTGTTTTTTTTAATCACAACTTAGACTTCCTTATTATCTAGCTTAACATTTTAAGGGTTTGGGTTTGGTCTTAGTTATATAGTCAACATTATCAATTTCCTAATTCTCTCTTGAAATGTGTTGTTAAAGATATATTAATAAATCTTTATCTGTTAGTCAAATCGACTGATTGTCTTGATGACGAACCTTGATAAAGGTTCGTAATGTTGACATATCAAATGGAGTCAACAATTACCTTGGATACCACTCCTCAAACCTATCAACCCATAATTTAAGAGAAGAAATTGTAAATATGTTTTTTGTCAAACTAACACTTTTGAATCTGCAAGGTTCACAAAGAGATTATAGTATATAATAGTCCTTGTTTTTTTTCTAACCTTTTCACATAAATATAATATGAAAATTTGAAAAGATAAGTGTGGAATCCCTCTCACAATTCTTCTCATGTGAGATCCAAATACTAGTAAGATCCACATTGAAGTTTGAAGGATAGTTTTTCAATGTGTTTGAATAATAATTATATGCACCGAGTTTTGAAAAGAGAAATGATAATCCCTATCAATCCCTCTCATTTGACATCTAGATGTTAGTAGACTCAAGACTAAAGTTTGAAAGATAAATTTTCAAGTCTTCTAATACTTAGGTTTATTATGGTGAAGACGATGCTTAGGGATTAGGTGGAGTTTGAAATTGAATGGCTAGTTACTCATGAACTATGTCCATATGGCTAGTTAATTTCTCATAGCCCCTCAAAGTAACATGCGATCACCTGTCCTTCAAATTTGATCACTGGCAACCAATGATCAAATTTGAAGGGTGGGTCTTAATTTCAATTGGAAGGGAATTTATTCTGTCATCCCTTCTGACATGAAGGGAAATATAAATAATTGTACTTTACTTGAAAAGTATAAATTAACCAAACCCTTTCACACAAAAAAAAATGCAAAAACCAAATATTGTTCTTTCAGTGTTTGTTGTGAAAGAATGCATGTATGTAATGGAGGGGCCTAAGTCAAGTGAATCCTTCAAACTCATTGCATGTTTGAGTCTAACAATCCACCTTTTAAATTGAACCAGAATAACAAAAGAAGTTTATTAATGGCTGAGTTCATAAATTTATAGGTGTGAGTAGTTAAGTGCTCATGGCTCTAAAATTTGTTGTGTTTTGTACCACTCCACAATTCACTGAATCCATAGTCATGGGTAGGAATTTAAATTATTTAATGAAAAAAATTAATGTGTATAATGTCTATGTTGAGACCGTTTTCCGTGCTGATGATTGCCACTACCCTCTTTATTGTCTTACCAAAGGGCACGATACTGAGGAAAGATGACCTAAAATCATGGAATTCACCTTCAATGAATGCCTTGAAATCACATTGATAAGGAGTGATAAGAAGATCAGAACAATCCAACTTGTCAAATCTTAGTTGATAGTGTTAATTAAAGACTTATAAAATATATTTAATATAAGATTTACTTATAGTTCTCTCTTACTCTTTGCATATTGACGATTTAATATTTTATGGTTGTCTTCGCGCCTTGACCCAACTCGTATTATAATGTGATGATGTGCAAACATAATAATCCTTAGTTATGACTATGAGATGAGGATTTAAAGAGAAGAGGATGTAAAGACAAGTAATTTTTATAAGTATTTTGGTAGCGTTGCGGACAAATGTCGTGAAAAACCACAAATGTTTGGAAGGAGTACGGAGGGAGATAACATCATGATTATGCCACTCATCAAACTATGAGCTGACCAATAATCATATCCCTCGAAACCATTTTTGAAACTAGTTAGGTGAAGAGCATGTCCAAAGCATCACCGATTCACCAGCCTTCCTGACTCCAGAGATCCGGCACGTGGCTTGCATAGAAAATAAAGGGATATCATGAAGTTCATATCTTTGAAGTGACGAACCTGGCCTCTACATGAAGCAAAGGGATGCGGCTATTTGAAACCGTTTTGAACACCACCGTCAGCGTAAGTGAAAAGGAAAATAATGTCACGTCCAAACACCGCGATCCATGTGGATAGCAATGAAACATCAAACAAGGCAGCATGACTGGATTCTCAGCAGAAAATAGAGATCCCTACCCACATGTCCACTTGTGATACCATTATGATGACCAATCATCTCTGTATCCATCTTCATCTTCATCACCCTATATAAACACCACCTTTGCAGGAGGATTAATATGCATAAGATGAATCAGTAATTAGAGATAATGCTTGAAGTGTTATTCTGCTAAGATATTCTAAGAATTGTGAAAGAGTTGAAATGACGATATGCTTTGAGAAGCTTGTTAGTCTCGAGGTGTTGATGGTTGGTGAGATTGATTCCACACTCATCTCTCACCCTAGTTTTTCACACCAGGAAATTCCCAACCATCGGGACCTGGATGTGAAGCATTGTGAATGTTTCTGGATAGTTGTATGTCTTGTTGCATTGTGCCTAGGTTTTACTGTCCCAGGAATGTCTCCCTAGAGACCCTGGAATAAATAGTGGCTTCCAAATTCCCAGTACCTGGTGACCGTGTACAGTGGCAACCAGTGGGAGAGAATGCTCATGCTGGGATGGTGGGTATTCGACTTCTTCATCACCTCATTTATGAACTCCACTTGCCAAATTTTTATGAGGTGATGAGGAGGTGGAAGATACCCCCCACTGTATGACCTGTAGGATAACCCGCGCCATGGGAGGTGGGGAGTACAAAGATTCCCTTCTCCATGTCCCCTCATACAATAGTATTACTAGGACAGAGGAGGGTTGTAGAAAAGGAAAAACATGTAAAGGATATAAACTCCTTTGCCACTCTGGAAACCATGCAGAAAGGTGCCTTTGAGCATGAAACACACACCCAGGGAAGGACACGTTTCTAATTCGATAAACAGATGAGTGGTCAAGCCTAGTGGTCCATATATAATGTCTGTTTTAATATATGTAAATCATGGCAGTAGTACCACCCTATAAGTTGTTAGTAGTTGATTATGACTAGTGTAAATAGTTTCATGTCCTGTTTTGAGGATTAGACTCGGGGACAGAGATAGTATAAATTTCTCCCCACACAGGGGAGAAGGATTGTGAATTTTAAAGAGTAGAGGATCTCCACTGTAACGTGTTTCAAGATTTCCAGATATGAATAAAATTGCATAGGAATGATAATCCTTTCATGGCAGAGAATGCTCATGTATCATCTTTTTATTCAATAAGTAACTTATTTACATGAATGTTTATCCTATTTTTCATTCCAGTTTGTATTTGATTTTCATGTTTGAGAATTAGTGTATATGGTACAGAACTCGTGTTGTATTTTCTTGGCACATTGTTCAAGCATTTTCGAACGTTTCTTCTAAAGTCATGTAGAATTCACACTGGTTAGGTGCTCTACGTGATGGACTATTTTATTATGTCTGCTAATCACCTACTAAATATCTCCAAATTGAAGGATGGATGACTATCTTTCCTTTGTCCATAAACTTTCATGATTCCTTACCTCCTGCAACATATCTCAGACTGGATTGTTGAATCCATTGCCCAATGGTCCCCTCCATGATTGTCCCACCAAACTTTATAAAAAAAACTTGTGCTATTAAAAAATATGACCTTCTGACTTGTATTTCATTTAATATATTGCGTATGAAAACTATGTAAATAGTGATACATCCCTCTTTGAATTATCCACCAATTAGCTTACTGCATGCCTATTGAGTTACAAGTGGTTTCCATTTTCATACATTGATTTTCCCCCATCTTTATCATGATAATGGGGGTTGTGGTTGATGTTGATATGTATATATTCAATTAGCATTACTCATTGTATATCACATGGATGTAAGTATGAAAAATAGAACTTGGGGATGCATAACAACAACCCTCATATTCATAGATAAATTCATAAAAGCCAAAAGACAAAGAAAATATATCAGGGTTACACATTACAATTTACAATTGTCATAAGGAAAAGAAAATCGCTTACTTGAGCCAACTGTAGTTGTGGAATAAAGGTAGTGTAGACACCACCCCGTGAACAAGAATGAACCGTCGCTCCAATAGCAACCATACCTGCAAAATACCAAGTTAGACCAAACCTTAAAATATCGAAGGTAAAAAAATCTTGAAGAAAAACTACAACGATAGAGTTTAACTCAAGATACCATGCTAAAATTACCAAGGATTCCATCCAAAAACCAATGATACCACCCAACTATACAAAATACACCCTTCCATGTGGAAATTTTTAGAAAAGTGGTCAAAATTGGTCCCGACAGCCTTAAGAGAATTGGTCCCAGCAGCCTTAGTAAAAAATGGTCCCAACAGCCTTAAGAGAATGCCCTCCACAATTCATGGTTTAAGAAGAATGCCCACACCATTGTATTGTCCTATGGCTAGTTGGTTTGGATACATATTCATGATTTGAGTTTTCTTTAATTTTTCTTGAGGAGAAATATACAGGCCTGCTAGAATAGGGTGTTTCACTGCTGGATGCAAAAATGGCTAAGTAGACTCAGAAAGATGTCTGCCCTAAATTATGGGTTAGAGTAAATGCCTGTATCACATGGGGGTCTTGTAGATTGGTCTTCATCCTACTTGACCATGTCCTCAGATTGTATTAGAAGTGGATGAAGAAACAGTTATGGACCTTCCAAAATGGTGTTTTAGACAAATTAGACCAAATTGAGAAATTTGTCTAAGTATAGAATTGGTGTTAAATCTGCCGAAGTGGCCTTAAGGAAATGCCCGTCATGCCTCATAGGATGATGTGAAAAATTTATTGATAATGTGAGTATCTAGAGTGTTGAATGGAGCATACAATCATCTCACTTGCCTCACCAAACTGCAACATATATTTAAGGAAGAATTGGTCCCAACAGCCTTAGTCAAAATTGGTTCTAGCAAGCTTAAGAGAATTCCTGCCACAATTCATGGTTTGAGACGAATTCCTGCACCATGGTACCGTCCTATATCTAGTTGGTTTGGATACCTATTCATGATTTTATTTTTCTGTAATATTTCTTGATGAGAAAGATACAGGCTTGCCAAAATAGGGTTTTTCACTGATGGATGCAAAAATGGCTAAGTAGCCTCAAAAATATGCCCGCCCTAAATTATGGGTTAGAGTAAATTCCTGCAGCACATGAGGGTCTTGTAGATTTTTCTTTATCCTACCTGACCATGTCTTCATATTGTCTTAGAAGTGGATGAAGAAATAATTATGGACCTGCCAAAAGGGTGTTTTAGGCAGATTAGACCAAATTGATAAATTTGTCTAAGTATGGACTTGGTGTTAAATCTACCCGAGAGGCTTTAAGGAAATTCCCGCCATGCCTCATAGGATGATGTGAAAAATGTATTGAGAATGTGAGTCTCTAGAGTGTTGTATGGATCATAAAACCATCTCACTTGCCAAACTAGATATTCTCTAAGGAGGAAGATGTCAACCTGCCAAAAGTGCCTCCAAGCCATATTTGCACTATTCCAATACTGGCAAAACTGCCTAAGTGGCTTCACGGAAATGCCCACCAAAGATTGTCCTAGTGATGATAAATTTATCTAAGGGCATGGGGTTGTTCTTTGATGAAGTGGCTATCTTTCCATGTTCTTAGTTTTTGTTATGGATTTCTTGGCCTCTACTAATTTTGTGTCTCACACCTCAAATTGGATGAAAATAAAAATCTCATCACGTTGACTTGGGGTTTGATAATAATTCTGGTAAAAATGCGTAAGTGACATCAGTAAAATACCCACCATTTCCAGGATTTGGTGGATTAAATTGTTTTGAGGGTATGGATCTCTAGAGTGTTGATTTTTGCATCTAACCACATCATTATTTTATCCCAAAACTCTTCGAAGATGAAGTTACCAGTATGCCAAAAGTGCCCTCTAGCTTGTTTTGCTCCATTCCAGTTAAATGCCCACCTGAATCAGAAGAATATGAGTCTGAAGGGGAAATCATTTTGGTTGTGCTAAATGGGATGTACTACATCAGCTGGTATCATTGGTTCAGGAGTTGGTGAAATTAAAAATCCCTCATGTTGACTTAGGGTTTTATAATTTTGTCCAAGTGGTAAATATGTAGTTTAAAATGCTATTTTCAAATGCCCACCAGATGATGTGTGTGTGTTAATTAATTCAACAAATTACATGTGTTGGTTCCTTGTTGAATATTTTATCCAGTCATGGTTTCCGTTTTCCCTATGGAAGTCACATCAGTGAAAAATTAACCCTCCATGTTGAAAAAAATCATGTTCACACATCGTATGAGTTTTCCCGCACATAGCTTAAAAATACATAATAAAAAGTTTTTCAGATTCCTGTACAAGCTGGAGATTTAAATAGAGATTGCTCAACTAGTTAATTAAAAAAAGATGAAATAAATAAGAGACATAAACATAACAGAGTTTATTATTTAATTAACATACGTAAATTTAATTTATTTCGAATAGATTGATGCTTTCTTTCACAACCTACAAGCAGTCTCGTTTTGATCATTGAAAACATTGGATTCAGAGATGAATTATCTATAATGTTATCTTATATGTCGATAAATACAAAACTCCACTATACAAAAAAAATCATTAACTTTCGATGAATACATGTATACAGTGATATGCCAACTGAAAAGCCATTTTTCATTATATGTCGATAAATACAAAACTTCATCTTACAAATATTTTTTTCATTAACTTTCAATAAATACAAATATACATTGATTTATACATGTCCAACATGTTTCTGAGATGGCTGCAATCCATCCTCTTGAGCAGAAGACAAATATGAATTGTCTCTCTTTCCTTTCATAGAAGATTGTAATTGTACTGGAGCTGCACAAGGCACTTATTGTGATTTCTTTTCAAGCTCTTTAACTCTCTATGATTTTTATTTTTATTTTCAAGCAAAACATATTTTTCTGCCATTAGTTTGTTCAACATTTCCACATTTTTCTTATACTTCGTTGATTCATGTTCTTCCTTGATGTCCAATTTGTCTCTGCTATGTTTCAATTGGTTTTTAACTTCAGTCAATTCACGTTTTAGATTATGTATTTTTTTCTTCTGCTCTTTTTCCCTCAACTTTGTCTCGTTGGGAAGGATAGGAATTGCATTCATCACAGGAGCTGGCCCTTTTAATTCCTTCTCCAAATCAACAATTATGGATTTAAGTGTTTGAATTTCCATATCACATCCCAAATGCTGAAATTTTCTACCTTCTAAGAGTTTTGATTCCGGATCCCTTATTTTTGCATCTTTCTCGGACATCTTCTCTTTCATTTCTTTATGTAATGGTGATGAGCCATACAAATCACCTAGTGCAAGGGTCCCTGAGAATATTTTTTTTATCATCTTCTCTCGTCTTGTTAAGGAATTCTCTCACTCTTCTAAGGACATTGTACCTCTAGGTGTATTTTTCCTTCTACCCTTACCCTTACCCTTACTCTTACCACCATCTCCTTTGGTATCCTTAAATTCACCCTTACCACCTTCTTCACTGGAAATTTTTTTTCCTCTACTTTGTTTTTTAAGTTTTTAAGTTTCAGAGATCCTTGCTAACCTTGTTCCTTTCGCCTTATCAACTTCCCTTGAAATGGTTTTTCTCAAATCAGAAATTATTGATTCTAATTATCCAAATTTTTTTCCATGGCTTCCCTCCCACTCTTTCAACTTCAATTGATATTCATGTACTACCTATTCATATTCTTTAATTTTCTTCACCATTACTTGTAAAGGACCCATTTCTATCCTCACTGGTGGTACATTGAGAAGAGGTGGTCCTTTTTTCAATTCTTCTTTGAGTTCACTCACTTCAGCATTAGATTTTTCCAAAGCCTCTTCATACGCAACCCTCGTGGAATGAATTGCTTTTTGAGCAACATCAATGTGTTAATATACTTCTTCGTATAATAATTTAACCATTTTGTCTTTCCCTTTTATAATTATGCTTGCTCTGAAATGATTATCCACAACTGTCTTCTGCAACGCTGCTATCTGTTTTAGGCATTATAAATTATTATCATCTTTTCTCAAGCACTCATCCACCCAATTTCATATATAGGAGGCTTGTTCCTTGAAATGCTCCATTTTATCATATAGGATGAACATTTACCTCCTATCAAACTTATATGATACAATGTCTAAATGCATAGCGGAAGCCCCTGATTCTGATTTGGAAGAACAATCATACTCAATTGCCAATTGTTTAGGAGGAATTCTATCAAGAATATCTTGAGGAATGGAAAAGTGAGTAGTAGTTTGTTCCATTTTGTTTCCTGTCACCTCCTCCCAATGACCTCTATCTACATGCCCCTTAAACTCTTTCAAAGTTATGGCATCAGGGATTTCATCATTTGTGACCAAAATCAGGACACTATACTCGTAATTCAGCATGGTGCTCGAGACTTTCGACTGGAAATTCCTCATTTTGTTTAGCACGGTGTAATGGTAATTCCCCATGGTGCTTAGGATATTGGAATAATTCCTCGTTCTATTGAGGAGACTGTATTGGCAATTCCTCGTTGTGTTCCTTTCTTTTACGTTTCTTAATGTATGTTTTATGAACAGGTGGTTTTGGAAAAGATATTTTTCCATGCTGGTTGATATCACCAATCTTTGTTTCAGTAGCATGGGGTCGACATAAATAAATAATTTTTTGAAGTGTTCCCGTGAAACTAAATTTAACCTTCCTTAATTGGCTGTCTTGCAGGGAAGAGTGGAGTTTCTTAGCCAGTAGATAACGAATGTCTACAGGTATATCTTCCACCCAATGTATCACTACCTACACACATTCACCTCAAATGTCATCCTTCTGATGATTTAGAATTGTCCTAAGGACAATCTGAATCAAAGTTTTGTATATTCTGGGAGGGACATATTGCATTTTTAAACCATTCCTCGGAATTTACTTCTCTCCCACAAATTTTACTGGCCATCTGGCTCTTCTCCTATCTGGGGATTTTCCTTGAGCTTAAAATCGCTCCCCTTATGCATGGAATATTTGTATCTTAGGAAACCAAATCAGGGTCGAGGTATACCCACTTGCCAAAAATTATGAGTTCCATATTCCCAACATCATATTTCAAAATTGCCTCATCTATTTCCTCATCAACATTACTCAACATTCCCCACAAAAATTCAAAAACTTCTACTTTCCTCAGGATAGTTTCCATACCTTCTAGCCACATCTTTGCATCTCTCCATGCATCATATTTTTCCTATATTTTTTTTAATGTTACCCTATCATCCGTGGATGATTGTGTTCCAACTAGGGTTGCATAGGAGGATGCCCGCATTTCAGCTGCACTTGTCACGATGGATGCCCCTATTTGAATTTCGCCCATGGTTGTCCAGGTTCGAAGTGGAGGTAAGGTCATGCACACGTACTGTATTTTAGGCTCACAAATTCTCCTAGCAGACTTATTTTCAAGCTCACAAATTCTTCCCAGAAAGAGGTTTTCAAAAACAAAACAACTCTTTGCATGGGTATGCAATTTGGAAATAAAAACATATAAAAAAGGCATTTTGAAATAAAAACATATCAATATCATCATGAAATAAAAGATATAAACATGTGCCTCTACTCTTCAACAATTAAATATTATTCATGATCTTCTTCTTCATCCAACTCAACATCTATATCAGGATCTGGTTCAGAATACATATTCATGAAAGGCTCACTCACATCAACATCATCATCAATGGCATATTTGCTAATATAGTCATCTACATCGTCAATGAGATCATAGTCTACTAGATTTGGATGATCAACCTCTTCAAATTCTTCATCAAACACATCGACTGCAACCATCTACTACCAATTTGAATCATCATCATCATCATCATCATCTTCTTCTTCATCATTATCTTCATCATCTACATGATTATACATTACTGGTCTTCCTCTTGGATTGTATCTAACAACGTATGACCAACCTGCTTTACCTGCTACCTATGAGTAAAAGACTTGGTCACATCGACTTGGAAGAACATAAGGACCTATAATCAGTTCAAATTCCCTTGTATTAACCATGGTAAATCCATTAGCATGCTCAATAACAGTTCTTTCAGGATCACATTCATGCATCCATATCCTCTACCACTTCAAATCAAACAAAACTATTTTAAAGGAATTAAAATCACACTCAGTTATGTCCTCCAAATCCTGATAGTACCTATTCTCAGTTTCTTCTGGATGTTTGTCACTTCTAGAGGAAGCATTGGTGACCTTAAACAATGCAGTTATCCCACAATCCGAGGTTTTCATCTTATTGTCCAACATTTTGATACGAAATTTACAACCATTACAACACATATCCCTTTGATGTTTCAAGTGCAACATTGACAATAAGTAAGAAATACATAGTGAATTAATAAACGTCACATAGAACTTAGAAAATATATTTGAAAACTTAAACAAACCAAATACATTGAAAAAATGGGAATTAACTAGAAAAATGTGGGTAAACAATTTACTTTCCCTTTTATCTTTTAAAGCATAGGCTAAATGAACTTCCCTTTGCGACATAAGATCAGGAAATTGATGTTGATGACGATGAACTATTTTAGTCATCTCACTTACCCCTTCCCATGATAACCTACCAAAGCATTCTGCACAATATTCTATCCAATTCTCCATCCAATCAAGGTTGTTTGCAATGTATAAATGCAAAGCATCCCACACCCGAGCAACTATATGAAAAAATAACAATTCACTATCATTAATTAAATATCATTACATGCATAGTTTAATACATTTGAATATGCAGGATTAATAAAAAAATAACAAATCAGTGTGATAAAATAAAATTGGAAAAATACATGATATATTAATTCCACAAAATCTAATAATTACCTTTCACAGTCCTCATTGTACCTTTCACCAATATGACCTCCCCTTCAAATTTGTTGATGGAGTTGAGATGCCAAATGCGAGGCACATTCATATTTTCTACTAATTTAGGTAGATATTTACTAATATACACCATGTATTAATATACCGTATATCCCTCAACCATAGAACCCTCAGTACGTGCTCTTTGTCTAACAAGATCCTTCAATGACTTCAACTGCCTCTCCACCATCCACATTGACCTTGTGTGTACCGGTCCACATAATTCAATCTCCTCAACTTGGTGTATGATGTAGTGTTCTTGTGTATTGAAAAATGCTGGAGGTAGATACTGTTGCATTTCACACATTAGTCGGGGAATTTCTCTCTTCCAATACCTTATATCTTCTTTATGTATTTCTTTTGAGGAAAGCCAGCTACAAATGATGCAATAAAATAATATCAAGCCATATATAAAATTTGCAGGAAAAACATAATATGTCAATAAGTTCCATGGAAAATCATGGACCAAGTACATTCTCCATATAAAACATTAATTACTTACCTCATGTATTTTCCAAGAACACAAATAAATTGTTTTATGTTGTTGTCAAAGTTGTCTAGGAGAGATAAAGGTAGAACATGCTGTATCAAAAAACACATAATTATTATTTATTTCCAAATAAGAGAATAAAATTAATAAAATAGTGCATACCAATAAGGAAATATATTAAAAACTCACAATTACCTTAATGAATGTATGCCAGTCATGTGTTTTAACCCCACCAAAATCACTTGTTTTCATTAAGATATTCTTTATGTTAGACGAAAACCCTGTCGGAAACTTGATTGTTATGATAACCTCTTTTACAATATTGCTCCGTTGCTTCGTCAAGCACCAAGGAAAACTAATATTCTATTGATGACCATCACCATTATAATTATTGATCACACTTTGCAATGTGTGATTAGCTTCTTGGATGTCACTACAAATATTTCTAATTTTTTCTTTGTCAGTCCTTCCATCTAATATTCGCCATAACAATTTTGTTATTGTCTTCCCAATATGCATTGTATCAAAGAAATGAAATTTTTGTAGGTGCTCGTAGTATGGAAACCTACTAAATTGCATTGGGTAAATTTTCATTCCTTGTGGAAGCCCATTCATGCCTTAACGCCATTCATGAAACATCAACAAAATAAAATTAACACTAATTAATCAATATAGTTACATACCATGTTGAACTTAATTCACTAAAAAAAACAAAGATTTATATAATATATGATACAAGTTGAATGTGATTGTCATTGATGACAAAGGAGTTCAGTGAATGACAAAAGGAAAACCAAAGACGTGATGGTAGGGTAAACTTAGTGAAAGACAAAGGACTGACAAAGGAAGTAATGACATGGAAAGTATGATGATGTGGAATGTATGGTGAGGCTGAAAAGACACATAATGTTGTTCTGGTGCTATCAGGAAGTCAGTGTTGTAATCTGACATGATTCTGCAAAAATATGGCAACTTTGTGAAACTTTGGAAATTGACTAAGTATGAAAAAGTAGTCAAAATAGTATTTTTCCTACTTTTGGTAGATTGATATTTTGCATATGTGACCATTGTAAGTAATCCTGAAAGTATGGCTGGATAGCCATTTCAACAAAAAACAAATCCATGCCAATTTATGAACCTATTGACATACACCCAACATCTGGCAGGCATTTCAAAGTGGTCTTCCAAACTGCTTATTGACACTTGACAAATCTCTTCAAACCCTAAGTCACCAAGGTGATTTTATTTTTTTCATCAAGATTGGAGAGTGAGACATCCAAAATGTGAGGAAAATCATATTGACTCAACCATGCCAATATTCTCTACTACAACCTCATCATCTAACCTTGGTGGGCATTTTACTGGGATAGTGCAAATGAAGGTGAGAGGCACTTTTGGCATATTGATATCTTCCTTCGCAGAGTCTCTTAGGGAAATATGAAACCATGGTTAGATGCACCAACCAACATAAAAAATCCTATCACTTTCCAAAAAAATTTCTCATCATCTTATGAGAGGTGGGGTGTATTTGCTTGAGGCCACTTACGCAGATTTTACCAATAAATCCATAGACAATTTGTAAGGTGGATTTTTCATTTCACCCAAAACCTGAACTAATGCTACTAGATGATGTATTACACCTTACTAAGCACATATATGTTGTTTTCACTCTCAACCTCATCTTGATTTTCCCTAGGTGGGCAGTTTATTGAACTTTGGTGTAAGACGACCTGCAACCTTGTTTTGGCAGATCCATATCTTCTTTCTTAAGCAATATCAAACCACTGTGAGAACATGGTCATGTAGAAAAAAAATAAACCTACAGGATGACCAGGTGGTGCGGTTATTTTCTTCAACCCACAAATTATGGCAGGCATTTCCCTAGAGCGATTCTAACTAATTTGACCAAAAATCCTTCTTTTGCGAGACCTGTATCTTCTTCTTCAAGGAGTTTTTCTGAGAACTGGGGCCATGGTAAGATATATATTTAAAAAAAATATGGGATGGCATTTCATGGTGGGCATTTTATTCTTCTTATGAATTATGGTGTTCATTTTCATAAGGAAGCTGCTTTAGGGTAGTTTTCCAACACTTGGTCAAAATCCCAAATTATCATACCGCTACCAACTACTACCAGAATGTAATAATGACATAATGAGACATTATGACACCAACATGTTTTTTTCAACCTCATCACACATGTAATGTCAACACTTATTTTTTCATTAATGGGCTCCTTGACATCAATGACAACCATACTCAACAGTTTCCAACCATACATAAATAATTTGGCATACCTTGACAATTTCTATTATATTCCAAATTCCATAGGTGAGGTGTCATTCTTCGTGGTTTTTTTCCATTCTATTCTTTACCATTGAATTTTTCTTTGTCTGTAGTTCGATAAATATGGTTCTTAGGAAGAAAGTTCCTATAATAATCAAACACTTCCTTTTCTAAACTCCTTAAACGACGATATTTTATCCTAGGACCACAAGTTGGACATGCAAATTTACCCTTTGTTTGAAGACCTACAAGATATATGAATTAGTGTAGTGAATTAGAATTACCATTTAAACTAATGCATGATATTTTCAATAGATATATATAATATTAAAGAACAAAAGAAAGTAACAATATACCACAAAAATGTGTTAACCCGGGAGCATCATGAATTTTCCATCCAATTATTCCATGGAATTGAAATCATCTTTGCCCTATTGGTCTAGAGATGTCATACATAGTGATGATAGCCCATAACTTCAACAACTCATCGATAAGAGGATCAATATATACGTTCATGTCTTTAACCCGGTACTTAGCTAATTGGTCCAACATACATGATTAATTATATTTAGCTATATATCATTATATATAAAAGACATAATTATCATGCACAAAATAGAGAAATGAAATATTAAGTGATCAAACTTTCAAGTAAAAAAATACAAATTAATTAAATACCTGGAAAAATCATTGCCAACATTGTGTGATCTCTCTTGATCAACATCCAAGGAGGAAGGTTATTATTTATAAGAAAAATAGGCCACACTAAGCAAGTAGAACAAAGCTCTCCAAATGGATTGACACCATCAGCTGCCAACAAAATTTTAACATTACGAGGTTCTTCTTTGAAAATTGGCCACTTTTCTTCAATGCACCTAAATGCAGACCCATCTACAGGAATTCAAATAACATCTTCTTGATTTCTGTTCTTTGAATGGAAATCCATAAACTGTGCTATATTTTGACACCTGAACAACCGTTGGAGACATGGAATTTTCAGAATATAAGGAAGAACTTTGTGAGGTGCCTTTTTTGTCACTTTATCAGTTCGATACCAACTTGTTTCACATTGTGGGCATTCATTTTGTAATGCATATTTTCCATAGTTTATGATATGATCATTATGACATGCATCAATAGCTTGATACTCCATTCCAAATTCGTTCATAATCACATATATCTCTCGATATGTGCGTGGTAAAATATTTGATGTTGGTAATAGAAATTCACCTAACAATCTACAAAATTCAAAAGAATAAGTCAATGTAAACAATATTAATCATCAATATAGCATCCATACTTTACAAATTAGATAACAATAGAAATATAGGAAAAAAGGAAACCCTTTAGGTACATGTGAACATGCAGACATAAATAATTAACAAATTACATACCTCAGTATTTATGTGAGACATGTGTTTGATAAACCATTCAAAACCTTCATGTTCACTAACAACAATACAGCAGATAGAATATTTGTTTTTGAGTCTTCATAAAGACGTTGATGTCCCTTCTCGAGTAGAGGATCAACATCATGACTATCATCTTGGTTCTCCTCATCCATTGGAGCAAATGTGTCTTGGATCAATCTATGTATCTCATTTTCCTAATTTGAATCACTAACATTATCTCCATCCATATCATTATTAAGAAATTGATCTGCTTCAATATTCAGATCTAGATGTTCCTCACCTTGTAAATGAGTATTTCTGCTAGTACTTGGAAAATAACTCTCTGGAAGGGGATATTTTGGGGGCATTGTATATATATTTACCAACAACGTAGTAAAATTAGTGTGTATAGAACATATAATAAAATGATAATATATTTTACTGAAATTCATGACATGATGACTATTACAGAGAATACATTAAACTTCAATAACCTCTTACCAAGGGATGATATTCATAACCCCCTTAGGCGTACCCCTTCTCCCTACAATGTCTTTCAACTGTCGTTCTTAAAATTCTTCTTCTTTGCAAGCCCTTGCAATCAGAGCAAGGGAAATAACATTTTTCATCTCCCCTCACCTTTAATGCCGCTCTAAACTGAGCAAGCTTCCTTTCATTTTCATTCATAGTGAAATTAATCCTTGTAGTGACAAGTAATTGTCTTACCTACACCATACCAAATAGTAACTTGTCAAATAAATTAGATATAAGTATATTTCGAAATGCAGTATATTATATACCAATTTCTATAAAGAAAAACATGAAGACTATGATGAATAGGATTGTCATTGATGACAATATTAATGAATATAATTTTGGAAAAATATGGTAATTTGGTGAAAAATAGGAAAATGACTAAGTGTTGGAAAAATGGCTGAGGTAGCCTTAAGAAAATTCCTACCAAAAATTATGTGTTGAAGAAAATTCCTGCACCATATGGGGGTATTGTAGATTGATATTTGTCCTACTTGACCATGTCCTCATATTGTCTTGGAAGTATCTGAGGAAGAAGTTATGAACCTCCAAAATAGTGTTTCAGGTAGATTGGACCAGACTAAGAAAATTGTCTAAGTGTTGGAAAAACTGGGTCATGTGGTCTTGGGAAAATGACCACCGTACCTTATAGGTGTATGATAAAAATTATCTAAATCTATCATCCTACAACTTGTTGAAGAGGATATCTCACCATTGTCTCAGTTATCAAAGAAGATGTTTTATTGCAAAGATAATGGTCTTCAAAAACAGAGTTTCAACCTATTTTGCACTATTCCAGTACCGGAAAAACTACCTTAGTGGCCTTAGGGAAATGCCCGCCCTATCTCATAGGATGATGAGAAAAATAATATGAAAGTGTTAGGATATATCTTGTGGATGGGTGCATCTAACCATGGTCTCAGTTATCCTATGGAGTGTCTTATGACAAAGATATAAATCTTCCAAATGTAAGAAAAATATTATTTTGCATTTTAAAAACACAAGAAAATTGGTTGTGTTAGAATTAGGAAATTGAAAAGGCATTTTGAAATGCCCGTAAGGAGGGGTTATTTTGATGATAAAATTCATCAGATAGCATAGGCATGTTCCTTGGTGAACGGACTATCCATCCATACCTTCAGGTTATCTTATCATGGTCTCATATGCAAAATATCAATTTGCCAAAAATAGGAAAAATAATATTTTGCATAGTGAGAACAAAATAAATTTGGCCAAGTGTTAAAAATAGGAGTTTGAGAGGTCAGTTCGAAATGCCCTCCAAGGGATGTCTTTGTGCAAGTAAATTTATCAAATGTCATGGATCCATTCTTTGGTAATTTTTCCATTTGCTCATGACTTTAGGTCTCCATAGAATGTTCACACGTGTGAAATAGGAGTCTAACAACATGGGAAGAAATATGTTTTGATGTTCAAAAGAGGTTGAGAAGCTATTTTGAAATGCTTTCCATAGGTTGTGTGTGTGTCAACAAATTTATCTTGTGATATGGTCTTGTTCAATGTTGAAATGGCTATCTAGCTATGCTTGTAGGTTTCCTTGTGGTGATCACATGATCTATGTGTTGAATTAAACAGTTTGGAAGCCTATATGCTGATGTGGACAATATTGAAGACAGGATACTAATGGTGTATGGACAGAGTTGAGAGAAGGCTGTAGTATGTTATATGTTGAATGACTTGTTGAGTACAGAATGAAGACTTTCTGATTGGTATTTTTGATGTGTGTGCCTGTGGCAAACTTTGGAAGAGTGTGATGTATCAATTGTAATTTGTAATCTGAAATTTCTATAGGGAGGTTGGGTGGAGCTGGGGAAAGACTTAATGGAATTTTGACAAGTTGAAGCTTGTTTGGATGTTGTAGCATCCCAGTCAGTTGTAGCTGACTGAACTATTCTAGTGGGTGGTTCCATCTTATGGGTTGTAGCCCATATTGGAGATTGAAGTCTCCAATTACATAAAGATTACAAAACTATATCTTGTGTCCCTTGTGCAATGTATTGATAGTGATGTGTTTAATTGATGAATGAGATGTGCCTAGTTGATATTGTTATTTGATAAATATGTTGTTGAATCAATTGTGAAATAATGATATAAGATTGGTAGAAAAAGTTGAAATTGAGTTGAAGCCTTTGCTCACTGATTCAGCCCCCCCTCTCTTAGTGAGCATAATGTCTAACAGACTAAAGTTTTCATTGATGCCAATAAGTATTCTATAGTGGCCTTTGATTTACTCACAAGGAGACCTTGATAGTTTGGGCATTGGAACACTACGTGGCTCAAATGGTCCAAATGAAATTTGTACTTCTACTATGGAAAGCGAATAACACTAGCTTAGTGGAGCATCGTGTCTATAAAAAAAATGAATTGGCTAGAGTCATTGTTGACAGGACCCTCTTGTTGCAATTACTCTAGTATAAATAAACGGAGGAAGTTGCAGGATTGTTAAATTCATTCGTAAGGTACATGACTCGAAGAATACAAGTGTTATTTTGAGCCTCAATGTTAGTTTGTATTCCCCCAAAAAGGATTCATGCTTACCTTTTATGAATTTATGGACAAATTATTGTTGCAGAGTATGACTGATCTCTCTAGTTTTGGATATGGTTGATAAACAAATATGGGCTCAATCCGCGCTCAATCAATTGCAACTATAGAAAATGTGTCGAAAATGGATGATTCAGGTGGTACAATGGATGAACGATTCCATGCACATTCTCACATTACGCTTTCAATTATAGAAGGATTGAGTTTTTAGCCTAGAGACTCTAGAGGCACTTTGTGTGCTTATCAGAGAAGGACTGGGAGGCAGCTGATGCAGCGTTTTGATCGTTTTTATAAATAAAATACTTCTTTCAGATAGGTACCCCTTCACCTAGACCCAACAGATTTGTAACACAAAATAAAATTTTCAATATGAGTACAGTTGTGAAGCTTCAGTAAAAAGAGAATCCTACTCTAACTCAGCAAGGATAATTATTAAAGCCATTACAACTTGACCCATGCGTAGACAACTGTTTTAATCTCACAGATCACATAGGGTTACCAATAATACACATTAAGAACAAACATACATAACATAGACAAGAGACAATAACAAGTAAGTAGAATAAAAGATTATATTATAATGAAAAGTCCATACAATAAAGAGAACTGAACTGAGTTCTCATCTGGCTCAATAGCCTAATATATATGAATTACAAATAGTTACAAATAACTACCTGTCGGTTCGGTGAACTGACACGACCTTATGTGGCCGACCTAACCTCTAATTAGTTGGTTGACCGACTTAGTCGGCTGATTGACTAAGTCAGCTATCATTCAAGTCGGCTTACCGACTTGCTCCTCCAACATCTCCCCCACAAACAAAACGTTTCTTCATCCCGAAGAAATGGGAAGGTACAAAAAAAATTATTTGCCTGTCCTTAGGTGGTTATTTCTGTGCTTGGTATTCATGGGCTACGAAGTCTGATTGTTGGTCTTTTCTGCACAAACTTCGACAATTGCTTCATATGTCACTACCAGCTGATGTTGAAATGCTGTCCAACTTTGCAGTATTTTTTGGATGTTGATTGTTAATGTATTCAGACTTGATAATATCGACATCTTTTCTTGAATGGAAAATTATTCTATCTTCTCCATGTCGGGACCCATAAACTGGTCCTTTTCCTCTACTATCTCAAAAATTCGTCTCATTTGCAGGCAGATGATGTCTAATTTTTCTAGATTTGGAATTGCTTGTTGCACCCATTGGTGTCCTTATCGCTCGTGTTTTTGCAATTTGGCGGTTTCGAGCAGTATATGATTTTCAATTGTGCTCCTGAGTTCTAACTTTGTGCTTTTTCTCTTTTCAAGTGCTTGGATTTCTTGTCAGGTTTGTCGAACTTGCTGATAGACTTGCCCATAATATGCAAGCCAATCTCTCATTACTTCTTCTGTAATGACCGACCCCTCCATGTGATCTCGTAGTACCTTTTATGCTTCTGCAAAAGCTGTGTGTTGTTGTGTCATCAGTCGAACTATTTCTTCTTTCTGCTCTTCCTTTGTATCCTACATCTATGGCTGTAGCACTGACACCATGCTCTGAAATAGCTAATAATCCTTTTCTAATAGCTTGTCGGTGTCGACCTCTGTCGAACCTGGTATCACAGATTGCACCAAGTTTCTGCATTTCTTAAGGAACTCGACTTGTTCTTTTTCATTCTCGTCGAGCTCCCTATGTCTGTTCTGGCTCCTTGTTTTTGATTCGATTGCCAATGATTCCAAGAGTTTCCCTAATTCTCTATCCCTCAGTTTAGTTGGATCGACTGTAGTGGTCGACCCAAGCTGACTGATGTGGACCATTGTTGTCTGGATTTGATGGTCATTCTTCTTTTTATCTTTCTTTCTTTTGTGCTTTTGTTGCTCTGCTTCCTTTGGCATCTGTGTACCTACAAGAGTCAACATTGGACTTTCTGGTTGCTGGTTAACAGTGGTCGATGGTATTTATGGTTGGGTTGGTTGGATAACTACTGCATCTAGTTGTGCATCTAGTTGGTTGGATACATAGGGTCTAGATGTGGTTGCGGTTGGTGCTAATGGTTGTGGTGGAGGTGGTTCAAATGCAACTAGTTGGATTAGAGACTCTGGGTGGTGAAGCGATGGTGATGGTGTTGGTGAATGGTCTAGTGTAATTGGATTAGTAAAGATATGGTCAGGTGAGGGGTCGTGGATTTGTGGAGGTGATTTTTCCTGGAGGTCGGAGAAAAGTTCCTAGATTTCTTGATTTATTTTGTCCATGTCCTGTCCTTCCTCATCTCTGGTCAGTTCATTTGCTAGTGGGTTGGGTTCGGGGTCGGTCGAAATGATAGATGTGGTCCGACTTGCGACAACTTCAACTTCTTTGTCAGGGTTTCTCTCAAATGTCGAACTCGCAATTGTAAAAGTGCTAGGGCTCTGGAGTACTTGGCCAGGTTGGGGAGTAGTCAGTCTAGATCCACCAGCTTCAAACAAAGGGGCATTGGTGGTGAGCTTTTGAATCAACATGAGTAACTTAGGCAATTTTTCAATGTATGCCTCGAGGTCTCTGTCGTGGTTGAACTTCTCCTTTAGGGTCTCTGACATAGCATTTTTGCATATGTCGATTGGGATTATGGAAGGAGGGTCTGGAATCATTTCTTGCGTTATTTTGGTTAGGGATGGGGGTGGAGGTGTAGACACAAGATCCACAACATTTTCAGCCGTTGAAGTGTTTTTGCTTTTTGCCTTCTTTGGTTGACCTTGTTGTGCCCTTGCTTCGAAAAATCTCTGGAACTGGGTTTTGACTGGAATTTTATTTGTTGCGCCATCTTCTATAATGTCGCATTCCATGGCTTCTAGTTCTTCCTTGTCTTCTGAGGACTCTATGATGATAAGCTTACACTTACCCTTCCCCTGCTCCTGTTCCTAGGTTCTTTTTCTTTTTCTTGAGGCTGCTATCTCCTTCGACAATCTACATATATTTTCTTTAGTGACAACATACTTAGGGTTTTCGGTGTCTATCTCTCCCCCTTGGTATTTAGTCTAGAAGAGGCTTTTTTCAGCTGGATTGGTTACTAATTGTTGTGCTTGTGTCTTTTCCCTTTGTAGTGTTGGTGGTCTGATTATAATTTGCAGTTGACCAGTGCCTTCTGCAGGTGTCTCCTCTGACACAAATGTGTTGATATATAAGCTGAGCTCAGAATCCTCTTCTTTCTCTTGGTTGATCAGCGGCTCTTCTATTGACATGTCTATTTATTTTTCCCTTGCTGGTATCAACAATTTTTTGCCCGACTGTCGAGCCAACTCCCAGAAAATTTCTTCGACTATCGGGTAATAGTCGATATTTTTTTCCTTTTCTTTGGCACCTTGCATGTACCACACTGTGATATGGTTGAGCTCTAACTGGATGTGAGCAATTTTAGGTAGACTTCATTGGATGTTTTGAGGCACCATCCATTTGGTCGTGCGGACTTTCAGTTGTTGGAACCAATTTTCTAGCAACACTTTTCCTTTTTCTAGTTCCTTCAATGTTCTGGTTTGAGAGAACAGCTTGAATCTCCACATGTGGAATTTTGTCGGTTCTTGAAAATGTTTGTTTCCAATAGGTCACAAAGAGTACATGACTATCCATATCATAATGGATGGAAACCTTATGATCCCTCCCAACTCCTGGCATTTTTCATAGATGCCTTTGAGCATGTCGGCGACATACTCATCCCATATGTATATTTTTCCTGTGTCAACAATGGTATCCACTACCTCCAACATATCCAGTTTGAAGTCGCTTCCTCGACCTGTCAGTGTAAGTGCAGTGGCTATGATTTTGTCCAGTATTTGTGATGTTCAAGCTTGTATTTGGATAATCATTAGACCTTTGTATTTTTTTCCTGATGTTGATCCTGTTAGCTCTTCTACCAGCCCTTCCTTGATCCCGACTGGTATTGGTTCACCTTCATTTGATAACCCAGTCAATTTGGAAATTACTTCCCCAAATATTTCAACTGGTCGATCAAAGTAAAATCTACTATTATGATATCGACTTATGATAAATTTCACTGATGTTTCCTTTGTGCCTCCAAAACTGGCCATGATTGGTGCATTGACGTAGTTTACAATGGTACCATGGTTGATTTTATTTGCAGCCTGTGTAGGCCTTTTGTCGACATAAGCCCACTCTTTAATCTCGGCCCATAGTTTCACCCATGAGCCCTCCTGAACCTTAGCGTTCTTGATGAAATTGAGTCTCCTCATCAATGGTGTCTCCATAGTCTCTAGTTCTTTAGCCTTGGCTGTAGCTTTGGTTTGTTCAGGTTCCATCTTATCGGTCTGCTAGTTGATTTTGCTTCGGTATTTCTTGGTTTTCAATCATCTGGTTGCTAAGTTGCTCTCTTTGTTCGGAATGCTATAAATGATCCTTTGGCGGTTCAGTATTTATAGTTGATGCATTTAACGGTTTTTTCGATAGGTGTATTAATGGTGGACATGATGGTCCAACATGAACACTTGAGTTTGCATTAATGGTGATTTGATTTTGTGTTTCATAGTCATGAAGGCGAGATGGGACTTTCGAGGTTGTTGGTCGATGTCGGTTATGTGAGGGGTCGATGGTGTTATGTCGATGGGCATGATGTCAGTTGTCATGGTGGTGATTTCCTATCATACTATTTTATGTTTTTCGATATTATTTTAGTTTTTTGGATTTTCATATTTTTATAGATTTTGTTTAACCGTTATGGTCGCGTTTTTTTCTTTTCGAGCTGGTTTAGTTTTTGTACCGCTTTAGTCGGGCACCATTAACAAGTTTCCAAAATACTATGCCTTGTAACATCCTTAGTTGAACTGATCCATTGGAATGTATCTCTTCGACAACATAGGGTCCTATCCATTCTATATGTAGCTTTTTGGGTTTTCCTTTTACCCGACTATTGTATAGTAAGGCAAGGTCTCCTACGAACAAGTTTTTGTTTTTGATGTTTCGGTCATGCCATGCCTTCTGTTGTTGTTTCTGGATTTCCTGATGTTGTAACATGATTAGTTGGTGTCCTTTAAGTTTAATTAGTTGCAATAGTCAGTCCTTTCTTCCTTGTTTGACATCCACATGCAAGATTTCTGCGATAATAGGTGTCTGTTGTCGAAAGTGTAGAGGAACTACTGCTTCCTGTCCATAAATTAGTCAAAATGGTGTTTGGTCGGTTGAACGCTTATATGCCATTCTGTATGCCCATAGTATTCTAGGTATCTTTTAATCATAGTCATCTTTGTCAATGTTACATATTTTTGTTAATCTTTTTGTTAATGTTTTGTTAAATGCTTTAATTTCTCCATTCGACTAAGGGTGGTAAGTTGTACTATGTCGGTGGTCGATTTGGAACTAGCCTGTTAGTGTTTTAATAGTTTTATTGATGAAGTGTGTTCCCTAGTCACTGATTAGGGTTAATGGACATCCAAATATGGTAATGATATTCTCATAGATAAAATTAGCAACTATCTCGCTGGAACATGTGTCGACTGGTTCTTCCTCTGCCCATTTGGTTACGTATTCGACTGCAGTTATTATGTACCTTGCACCTGTTCTTTTTGATGATATAGGAAATGGTCCTATGAAGTCAATGACCCAAATTTGAAATGTCAAACTTGGGTTTACTAATATCAGGGGAATTTCTGTACTAGGCAGGGGTCAACCCAGCTGTTGACATTAGTCACATTGGCTTACAAAATTTTTGCAGTCTTTGTGAAGTGTCGGCCACCACAACCATGATTATTGGATTTTCTTTGCAGTTGTATCTACTTGGAAATGTCCTCTTGCAGGTCCGTAACGTGCTTCATACATAATATTATTTATTTCATGTTCTAGTACACACCTTCTGAGGATGTCGTTTAAACCTATTTTATATAGGAATCCATTTATGAGGCTATAAGGTGCATCTTTCATGGGTAAGATCTGTTTCTTCTTCATACTCGTACCTTATGGTGCTTGTCTATCTTCTAAAAAATGAGCTATTTCCTCTAACTCTGCCGGGACTACTTCTATTCGAAATAAATGTGCATCTGGTAAGTCGTCTTTGACTCCCATCGGTTCCTCCCCTGTGTCGATTTGGGATAAGTGGTCGGGACTGACATTTAACTTACCCAGTCGAACAATGACTTTGAATTCAAATTCTTGGAATAGAAGTAGCCATTGACAAATTCTTCCATGGTGTAGCGGCTTATTTACGAGGTATTTTAGTGCTTGATGGTCGGTGTAAAAGATAAATGGATTAGCTAGTAGATAGTGTCGATATTTTTGTAGTGCAAATACCATTCCTAATGATTCTATTTTGGTTGTCGAATAGTTTCTTTCAGATTTGTTTAGTTTCCTGCTACCGTAAACTATAGGATAGTCCATTCCATCATCTCCTGGATGAGTTAGGATTGCTCCTATTGCTAGGCCCGATGCATCAATGTGAACAAGGAATTTGATCGACCAGTTTGGAAACCTTAGGATGGGTGCTTTGACTAGATTTCTTTTTAGTTTTTCGAATGATATGTTGCACTCCTCTGTCCAATTAAATTCCTGATCATCTCTTAGCAAATCTTCCAATGGGTATGTCATGTCTGAATAATGTCTTATGATTTTTCTATAGTATCCTGTGTGACCAAGTAGTACCCTGACTTGTTTTGGATTCATTGGAGGTTTTAAGTCGAGGATGATTTTTATTTTTGCGAAGTTGACTTTAATACCTTCTTTACAAACAATGTGTCCTAATAGTATTCATGTAGGAGTTAGAAATATGCATTTCTTGATGTTTAGTTATAGTTGGATCTATTGACATCGTTCCAGCATAAGTATTAGCCATTTACAATGGTCCTTTAGTGTAGAGTATATTGTCCAATTGTCGAAATATAATGCCATTGTTTTGTAAATGTACTCCTGAAATGTTTTAACCATAATCCTTGAAAAGACTTCAGGTGCATTTTTAAGTCCAAAAGGCATAACCCTGTAAGCAAATGAGCCAAATTCACATACGAATGTTGTCTTTTTTTTATCTTCTTTGGCTATTGGTACTTTATCATAACCTGAAAATCCATCTATAAACGAATAACATTCATGTCCTCCTACCTCATTTAAGATTTCATCTGCATAAGGAGTTGTAAATTGGTCTGTTAATGTAACTTTATTGAGTTCTCTGAAGTCGACACAAATCCTTAGCTTGGTTGAATCATGTTTCTTTGGTTGAACCACCATTGGACTTGCCCATTCTGATTGGTCAATAGGGTAGATGATTCCTGCTACAAGCATGTTATCAATCTCTTTCTTGACTATCTCTTTGTATTTATGGTCTAGTTTATATGGTATTTTCTTGACAGGTCGAACTTCAGGTTTAATGTCGATCTTCATTTCGGCCATTTCATGTACTAGACCTTTAAGATCCTTATAGTCTCTAGCAAATACATCCTGAAATTATTTTAGTATGTTTGTGATCTCTATTGTTTGTGCTTCAGACCAGTAGTCTCCAATTTTTTCTATTTTTGGTCGCCATCATTTGATATGTTGAATTCTCTAGTTTTGACTTTAGCATCTAGCCATTCCGATGCTTTAGCTTCATTGATTGGTCGACTTCCTTCCTTAAACTATGAGAATATGGTAGGGAAGTCTGATGTAATCATTCGGTCAGTATCCTCCTTGTCGATTGTTTGAACTTTGAGTACTATGCGAATAGGTTTGGTCATTTCGAAATGGTTTGATTTCCATCTAAAGCTTTTCCCTTCCGAATTTTCATTTTCCAAATATAGTCTTGTTGACTCTGGTATTGTCCCAGATTGTATATTGTTACAGTTTATTGTCAGTTGGTTGTCCCTTAGGGTTTTGTTTTCTATTTGTTGTACAAATGCTTTGATCTGTTATGCAGTTTTGACCAAATTATCATTTTGGGGTTCAAAGTTGAAGTCTTTGATAAAATTCTCTTTGAGTTCATGCCATATTAATGTTTCAACCTGAGCTTCTTCCATCTTGTACCATTTTTTTGGTAAGTCGACGCGTGTTGATGGAAATAAGTGTGGCCATGTACGTTCATCTTTATATCCAAGTTTTCTCCATTCTTTTTCACATGTCTTTATATGGTTTTCTGGATCTTGTCCTTGGGTAAATATAGGTATCTCAGCCTGGTTGGTTCACTTATTTCCTCCAAATATTTCTAGAAAATAAGTCAAAGTTGTTGTCCATGTATGCAGTCTTAATTGATGGGTATCCCACCATCTAGCAGCTTGTCCTGTAAAAGTTTCTACCAAACTTTGTAGTCGGCCATGTTCACCAATGTTCCTAGATACTTTCTCTATATGCATAACTGGTGATTCTCTTTCTTTATAACTTGGGATTTTTGTGGTATTTATATTTGTTAGCTGCAAGGTAGGATATTCCCTAATTTTCTTCTCAAATATTTTTGGGATGCTAGACACCATAAAGCATTGTTTGACTGGTTTCTTCTGTAATTTTTGAATGGTCCAGCATCCTCTTGCTTTTGTGCCATAGTTTTCAACCTCCCAATCATATGGTTCTGCATCTAAATTGTGTCTTACTGAGTCTTGGTTTCCTAGGTTAGGTTTACCATATGTACTAGGTTCTGTGTAATCTTCATTATTCTATATCTGATATAGTTGTTGGATGTCAAATTATTCATCAATTGGTTCTGTCCAAGGTTCTGCTTGGGATGGATGAATAGGTACTATGACTTTTTGTCCATTCTCCTTTAATTTTATTCTTTCTTTGTGCAAGGATATCGAGGATTTCATTTTTCTTCCCCAAGGTCAACCTACTAACGCTGGTAAGGAACTGGATCCTTCCTTAGGGTCAATAATTTCAAAGTCGACATTGTTCGATATTCCTTTTATCATTGTGTCGACATTTTTCTAGACTCCAATAGGTTCAATTAGACCTTGGTCGGCTAGTTTTAGGTATATGCCTGATTCGTATAATCGAGGTCTGCATAATTGTTCCCATTTGTCTCGAGTCATAATATTTACCTGTGATCTGAAATCGAGTACAACTTGTTGGACATGGTATCCCTCAATTTCCAGGTCGACAAGTGAGTCAGCATCACTTTTATCTTTTTGGTTTAAGCTGCAGATATTCTTCGTTTGTTTTTCAGTGTTCTTGTTGTGTTTTATTTTATATAGTAAGTCAATGAATTGTGATACTGTTTTATCTTTTTGTATCAAATGTATTAGCTCTTTTACTATGTCTTGTTGAGCAAATTCTCTAAATATATTTGTTGCATCTTTATGTATTTGTTTTTCTTTAACTGGGTCAGGATAAACATTCTTTTTTTTATCTTGCTTATTTGGGGGTTATCATTCCCAGTTTTCATCCCTTGTCAGGTTAAGATATGTAAATTCCTTGTATTGATAATATCATGTTTTTGTACACACGACAAGACATTAATATTTTTCTTTTTATTTATTTTTTCAAGCATAGTAGGGCAATCCTATAATGAGTGATCCCCTACCCCACAACTAGTACATAATTTTAGGTCATTCCTATCCTTGTATGGACAGTCTGCATATCGGTGTCTTTCCTTATAACATGTGAAACATTGGATGGGCCGACGTGGTCAGTTTTCTTGATTCCCAAAGAATCGACCTCTACTTCCATAGCCTCCATGTCGGTTTTCAAACTCGTGTTCGTACCGATGACCTTCATACCTTTGATTATTTTGGTCATTTTGTTCATTGTTTCATTGCTCATTGTTCTATGCAACTGCGTTAGTATGATATACTTCCTGATAATTTTGTCGATTCTTTAGATTTAGGTGGCAGTCAGAGGTGTTATGATTTTTAGTTTCACAGATTGTGCACCATGATGCTTTTCCATTGTTCATGTTGAATGGGAAATCTTTTGTGGTATGTTCTCCATGCTCCTGGAAGATTTCACAGAAACATTTTGTTTGCACAAATCGAACATCTTATCGGCTAATATCCTGTCGATAGTTGTCCTTTGAATGTCCAGCCATCGAGCATTTCATGCACCAAATATCCTAACTCTTATGGTTTAGCTTTTTTAGATATTTTTGCATGATCTCAAGCTATTCCTCCAGTTTGTGATCCATGGGATGTGCTGGAATGTCTTCATCCATTTCTACTTGTAGATATTTCATAAGAGCATCTTCATAAGTTTTGAATTTCTCTAGACTGATGTGTTGACGAATTTTCTGTGACAGACCTATAAGAAACCACTGGATTAATAGTTGCTCATCAATGACATAATCCAACTAGATGAGAAGGTATTTCTAGCGTTTGTCATAGTCACGGACAGTTTCTCCTGGATTTTGTGATGTTGTCTTTGATTTCTTTGCTGCCAGATGTTTTGCATCTGGAATTTTAAAGAATGATAGAAATTTTTCTTTGACTTCAGCTTTAGTTGCTCGAGGAGTTCTCTCAGAAAAGGTCATATACCATGTTAATTCTCTTTTCCTCAAGGCACCAACGAACTACGCCATCTGTTTGTCTTCATCTGTAACTTGGCTTGCCTCCCAGGTCGACTCACAAATGAACCAATTTCATATGGGGTCCTCATCGCCCTCATATAGAGGGATGTGTGTTAACCCATGACCCATGTCGGAGTCACTATCACTGTCTTCTTTAGGAGGTGGTGATGGTGGGGGTGGTGGTGGGGATAGTGGGGTATTTTGTTTATTCTTCTATGCAGAACTATTGTCGACAGAACTCTCATTTACGTCGATCATCTTAGTTGTCATTTCTTCTCCGACAAGAAGTCGATCAGGGTCGACTTCTCCTGTCGATGTCCAACTACAATTATTTGTCTACAGCTCCAAATTTTCTGTATCTTTCAAAGATGTATTTGGTAGGGAGGGTGCTCCTTCATGTGTTGGGTAAAGTAAGTGGATACTTCAGTTGGAGGGTAATGCTTGAAGCATGACCCAATTTCCTTCTTCTGGTTGACAGATAAGTAGATGATTATCGTCATTTCTCTCGTCGTCTAGTCGGCTCCAAATACCAAAGTCACCAGCTCTTAGTTTGAGGTCCTCTCCGATAATGGTTCGTATCCTAGTACTTGGATTCATCGAAGATAGAGGTATTACCTCCTGGAAATTTCTAATTGGAGAGCTTCTCACTGCTTTATCCACAAATATTCTTCCATAGGGGATGCTTCTTCTTCCACGCCTTCTTCATGTTGGTCACGACCTGAATCTAGCATATTTCTCTCTTGGTCTGTCACCCTAGTGCTCATTCCTCTTTGCAACACTATAGCTCTTTCTCTTCTCTCTTCCCTTCTTTGCAGCCTCTTATATTCCCTCTTTATTTTCTGAAAGTCCATCGTACCTTTATGTGACACTGTCCTTTCAATTTCCATTTTAGGTCGACTTTTCATTGCTGGTGAAAGGTATCTCTTTAGCCGACTAGAATCCTCTCCACTTTACCCCGACATATGACCAGCTACACCCCCATTTCCTCCCCGATGCTTTAGAAAGCCCGGATAGTTCTGTTCACTTGCTTAGGAAGTATTCCCACTCCATTTCGGCAATGAATTTCTCCCACTTCTTTTGTTTCTCCGCCTAGTTAGTATTTTGTGGAGGTTCATGTAGTAATGGACGACGTTCAACGATATGACCTACTCCTTTCTTGATCAGGAATTTGAACAGCAAGGTCGGTAAGGAACACAAGAATTGCTTGTTGAGGTCTGTGTAGAATTTCTTCTTGATGATTTCCATCAAAGTTCTTTCCTCTATAGCTTGCTCCTCGCAGAATCCGTCAGTGATATTTTTGAACCACTCCAACAAGTTTGTCCTTCCCCCTTGAATCAGTTTTTCTAGGAGCTATTGGTATTTAATTGCTTCCATATTTTTCATCCATGAATTTCTTTAAAAGTTGAGGCACTGATTCTACAAACTTCTCATGAGTCTCGGTAAAGAACCTTTCTTTTGCTTGAGCAGTCGTTAATCTGTTTCTTCGTAAGTAATTTTGCAAGTAGTTTGCTATTTTACGCTCCCACCACTCCTTAATCTCTTGCTCTGATATCATCTACTTATATACATCTCAGACATGTACTATCGACAACGGAACCAATGTTGTAATCTCATACATCACATAGGGCTACCAATAATACACATTAAGAACATACATACATAACAGAGACAAGAGAAAAGAACACGTAAGCAGAATAACATATTATATTATAATGAAAGGGTCCATACAATATAGAGAACTGAACCAAGTTCTCATCCGGCTCAACAATTGTTATAGTTGATTTTACCACACCTGGTGAATCACACTTGTATGGCCTTCCCCTGTCCCTCTACAGACTCTTTGGACCCCATGGACCTTTTTTATACCTTTGATGTTTCCAAGATCATCCCTAAAAACATGCTTAAATTTTTATACATGAATTTTAAACCCTTTCTTACATATATACGCGGGTTTGACCCCTAAAACGGCGTACATCGGGATGTGTACAAAAGGCCAAATTCTTTTGGAGTTTTCCTTGACATGAATCTGACTCACTTGTCTCCTAGCCTTCCATATGCCTTGAGATCACTCGGATTTGAACCTTCATTTCCCCATTGAAGAGCTATATAAGGAACCCTTTGGATACATTGAATAATTTGTGAGAATTGAGAGCAAAGAAACTATATTCCATTGCTGCCGGAACTTATGCTTGAGTCTGCATACCTTTGTCGCTTGGAGCAATTTGGTGTTCTTCCCAAGCTTACCTTTTTCTTGTGATCTTGCTATCGAGAGATGGAGGATCGAGGTGGTGGACGCCCAAGTGTGGGATTCAGCTTATTCGATTCACAGACGTGCTGATAGAGGTTGTATTCATCGTAATCTCTGATTTTATATTAATAGAAATATCTTTTCCTGTCCAATAATGTATGTTTGAATGAATATTTTATCCATGGATGATTTCAAATGCTTATATGTTGTTGATTATATATGCTAGAGTAGATCTAAAACCAATATATATAGCATTCTTGTCTTGTTTACTTATTGTTGAGGAAGTAATTTATCAATTCAAGCTAGAGTTGGAAAGCTCAACGGGGATCTACTTCAACCGTCCGGAATAAGGTATGAGTTTTGATCCTTTAGTGTTAGATATTTGATTTCTCTTACATATTGGAAAGGATTGATTTCTGGAGTCAAGCTATCTATTGTGGTACCCCAAGCCATAGGAATTTCTCTCCGTAATAGAATTGGCGACTTTGTTGAGGATGTTCCTTGTTTTTATTTGGGGTTTGCGGACACAGTGGGATTGATATTCTTGACTTGCTCTTTGTTTCTCCCTGTTTCTATGTCGCATTTTATAGTATGTTTGTCCATTGACACTCCCCTTTATTGGTTTGGCCTTGGCCTGCTTTTTACCATTGCCTTCTTTGTATACGTGGGTTTTTGGCCAAAAGTCACCTAGATAGGTGGATTTTTTGCCAAAAGTCGCATACATATGCAGTTGTTCTTCAAACAACCACATACATCCTCCCTTTTGGTTGAGTTTGATGTTGTGGGAAGTTGTTGGGTGGGTTGTGAGTGTGGTTGGGTCTTCCTTGGGTCTGATGTTGTATATTGGATGCTTCTTTTGTGACTAGAGACCACTTTTTCATTGATTTTTCTTTGAAAGTAGTTTTAGTCATTTATCCTTTTTGTTTTTCCATTAGTGCATTACTCTTTTTTGTTTCGGTGACTTGTTGGGCTTGTGTTTTATACTTGCTGCAGAGACTGAAAGTTTTAGATGACTTTTATTTGCATTTTTCATTCTTTTATATTGAAAAATACAAGGTAGTTGCACTCTTAGTTGCGTCTTAGATATGAATTTGAGGAGGTACTTGCATTGGATTTCTTGGATGAGAGTTGTGTTTAGGATTTCATATAGGAAGGATTGCATTGGCATTCGGAAAGGAATATATATTTATGCATCTCATGTAGTGGCATACCCTGTTTTTCATTTGACAAAGATTGCACTTACCATTGTTTGTTATGGTGTGCACTTTTATTTCATTACTGAGTCTTCATGTCATTCGTTGCACGACCATTTCCCTTTTAGTAATTATAGCCAATTAAAATCAACACATAATAAAATGAATTACACTCTTTTATTTTATAGGGTGAACCAACAAGATTAGGTTTTATGGTCCTGGAATAGTTCATTGAGCGTAAATTCTCCAATACCACTAAACAACAACATGTATGTGTCTGTCCAGGTGAGAGTGTGAAATTACTTGGTATAATTAGTGTTTCTCAGGATCCTCCTCTTACAAGGGAGTTAAGCACGAGGCAGTGTGAGCGGTTATTGATTGGGATGACCCCTAGTCATAACTGACTCACACCAGAGATATTTTCGGGATTGTATTCGTATCTGGGGCTCTTTACAGAGTTTCAAGATTTGCTACCCTACCCATATGGTCAATCCCACCTGCAACTATCCACCTGAGCATTGATTATATTGAGGTGACCTTAGTTTCCTTACCTAGGTTATCGAGGGGGTACTTCATAGGGGTTATTCTGTAGGTGTCCCGGCCAAGTACGGGTCGGACAACACAGTCTATTTATGCGTTGAAGCTGAGGGCCACTATAATTGGTTATCTACCTCTCCTTTTAGTGTATGGGAGTTTCAAGCCTCTCCCAGGCGAGACATACCTGCTTCATTCGGGAGCTCACATATCCTCCGCTTGGTTTGCTTGTATTTTGGCTGTAGATTTTCTTAGGAGTGTTCTCTTTCTATGCTAGTTGGCCTTTGGGATCATGGTTACTTGAGTATATTTATGCTTTCTTGAGTTTAGGTCCATTTATTTTCGGCATTCCTAGTATCTTATCACCCATCCTTGGTCCTAGTACTGACCATGGTGTCAGACTTGGGGGCATCACAGCCCCTTACTGTGCTCATAGATTTGGGAGTGGTCATATTCCATCCTCTACTCCATTTGTGGAGGATTTTTACTCCCTTCGCTCTGTCTTTACACCATTTGTCACCCTCACGGGGGTGGTAGTGGATGCATGAACGTTGGGTCTACACCTTACTTTCCTTTTTATGTCCCATCGTTCACCGCATTGTTTCCTTTGGGTGCTATTGTCATGATCATTCCTCCCTATATCCTATAGTTTGGATTCTTTATTGACTATTTTGGGTTATGTTGAACTAATATGGTTGTCATGTAGTGTCTATTTTTGTACACTCTCTCCGAGGTTTCAACTTGTTCGTGCCTATCATAGGTATTATGTCTGAACTGGCATATAGGTTAGGATTTCACATCCTCTTGCACTTATGCATTGCCTTATGACCATTCCATCTTAACCTTAGGTACGAACCCATTCCATGGCATCATGGAACCTTCATGCTACTGTTAGAAGTGATATTATGTGAATGGTAGAGATTTCCTATACATGGTTGTCCTAGTTAGCTCCCTTTTGCATTTGGTACCCATGTTGTGAATCCTCTCTTAGGTTCGGGAGTCCTTTGTATAGTACCACCATGAATTTGAGCAAGATCCTCATACTCCTCTTGATATTTTTCTGGCCTATTTCCCTCAAGAATCGCTTATGTCAAGTTGTAATTGCATTATCATGAGCTTTTCCTGCCTTCTTGATCCTTACGCCGGCTTCCCTGACTTTCAGTTTCAGCCATATAGCTCGAGCTTGTCTCATGTCTAGCCATGCAGAGCCATCTTTTATATCCTTTCCATCTTGATTCCCTATTCTACCAGGAGGGGACTTTCCCTCGAGGGTCGCTATCCTACACATGTATCCTTACATTGAGCATAGGTATGTTCCACTGCTGGGAACTAGTTTGTTTTCCCATATGACACTCATCTCCTCCTAGTCTATAACTATAAAGCAGTTTTATTCTTTTTCAAAAATTTTAAATATTTGATAAAGTCCAAAAAAATTTAAAAAACCAAAAATCCAGATAAGAAAAGATGTTATCTTTGGCAGTTGTCGATCGTGTCGACTTCAAACAAAACACTGCATATCACATCCATTGGTTGGGTTTATAGTTTGACTTTAGGAGCTGTACTCATTTATCTGAGTTTATCTCCATCGATTGGTTAAGCTTCCAGTCCTTATGGAGCCTCTGTCGATGCCTCCTATGTCGCAAAGATGTCCCAGTTTTGTATATCAAGTCTATGCTGCCTACATTCAGTCACCATTCACTGTTATGCTCTTGTTTGAAGGAAGTTGAAACCTGAGTCGGCCATTCCTTAGTTATCTTGACTGTGCAAGTCGGCCATACTCGGTACAGTTACTGGTTCGTGCACCTTATGATCAAGTCCTTCCACATTATACAGCTTTGCTGAGTACTGCATGTTGGATGATGGGGGATGCCTTAATTCCATCCCTCCAACAGATTTCATCCCATCGAATTCAGATCATTTATTATGGGATTGGAATCTAGAGTCATTTTTGAGTGCCTTGAGACTTGCAGTCATCAGTGGCAGGCTCTCTCGCCATCGTCAGTTCTTTGGGAATACATCAATGTCCCCTGATCAATGGATTCTCTCAAATGTTCGACCTCAACACATTTATTCACACTTGTTAGTTCGCACTCTAGTACCTTGATTCCCATTATCATTATCAGTGGGTGATATTGCGTCTATTAATGCTATATATCAATGGCCGGTAATTAGATGATGGACTACTATGTTCGACCTCCACACCTCTATTAACATAGTAGGACTTGTACTCATAGCGGTTTGTGTAGAAGACCTTCCAGATTGGTGGCATCTCTTATATGCTACCTCCTTGATCGTGCCGATGTTCATGAGATTTTAGATCTCATGACTTGATTCCAGTATATGTTAGACATTTCCAGCCATTATGGAGAACTTGATCCATTATATATCTTTAGCCATTATGGAGATCTTAGTCCTTTGTATATATTCATCATGGAGATTCTGATCTATGTATATTGTACGTTGAGATGACCACTTATGTCATATTTTGTATCATACCTATTCATGGCCATTGTACTCTTATGTATCCAGTACTGCTATATGTATTTGCAGTTATATGCAGAGTTGTATCATTGTACTATGTTGATTGGGTGGCTAGTCTTCCAATGGGTTCTTCATCACTCCACTTCAAGGATGGACTTATAATGTATTTTGGCCATCGTATGACCCCTCTTACCTCACACATTAGGGGGCATCTGTTATAGTTGATTTTACCACACCTAGTGAATCACATTTGTTGTCACATACCCCAATTTTGTAAAATTATGTAAATTTTTTTATTATATTTCTGAGACATTATGTTAAAATTAATCCTAAGTAGGGATTGATGAATCAGTAGAGTCAACAATAATGGAGTGTAATTCAGAATATTTTCTTATTTAATAAATAAATTATGGAGACAACAGCATGGGAGAGCTGTTAAAAAGAGGTTACTGGTCAAACTGGTGGATGGAACTAGGTGGCAGGCAAAAGACAAGTGGCAACATCCTCAAACACTTCCTAAGTTGCAGGTGGCAACTTCCCTATATTTGGGGTCATGATTCCCCAAGAAACTGGAATGTGAGCAGGTGGCTCATTAAATGACAGTTAACCCAACTAAGACCTAGGCAATCTTTAAAAGTACTCAATGAAGAGAGCTCAGGCTGCTCAGTTATTTTCCAGAGAGAATGAATTCAGGTGAATGTTATTCAGGAAATTCATTGAGGAAGAGGGAAAAATAGTAAGGAAGTTGTTTGAGAGGAATGCTGCAGTAACTTGGTGATTTTACAGCTTTTTAGCTGGGAGAACTACTGATAAGTTCTGAGTTAATACTGATTTTAAGACTGGTATCTGACTTTTCTGCACCTAGTTCCATCCAGGGAGACCAGAGCAAGCTCGGGGGTTCTGAGAAGTCGCTCTCTGAGCACTCTCCAGGAATTGGTAGGGAGGAACAGCCTCCCATTGCTGTTGTTGTCCACGAGCTGAAACAGGTTCTGTCATTTAATTCTTTGTGTTTACTAAGTATGAAATGTTGCATGTTATGTTTATGTATATGTCTGAGTAATTAGTTAGTTCATTAAATTTAGTATCTCAGGATACCAGTAGTTAAACCTGTTAGTAGTCACTGTGTTTTTCCACATCTGGTATCACCAGACCGTACTCTAGCACAGTGTCTCAGTGTTGAGAAGTAGTATTCTTCCGAAATGAGTTCCCTACTTTACTTACATCTTTTACAAATGTCTTTTTGTTTAATTTTATGAGCTATCTTTTACAGCTTAAAAACTATTCTAGTACTGCAACTTTGTTTTCTGGAAATACTAGCAGTAAAAATGAAGAGATAGTCCAAGTATCCTTACAGTTTAAGTTAAGATTGTTTCTTCTTTAATGAAAAAATTATCGATAGAAGGTCATAATTATTTATCTGTTACTTAATTAACTAATGATACAAGTTAAATCTGCACTATAGCTGAGAATACAGTTATTCTAATTCTCTGTATAGTCATTTATTCAGCTAGATTAAGTATATTATCATAACTGTTATTCTATTCTAAATCTGGTAAATGAATGCTATTTTATTTACAGGTATTATATAGATACGTATATAAAAATCATACTTTATTATTAGATAAGTACCATAAAGAAATATTTAATTTTAAACTAAATAAAGAACCCAAACAGAATAATGGGTAGAAAATATTAAAACAACATATAGAGTAACTTCAAGAGGAAATAGTATTATATTATAGTACTTATAATGCAGTAATATGTTATACAGTATAACAATAACTTTCCAGAAATACATTTTATTTATACAAATAAATACTTAGTTAATATATGCATAACATGTAAATAAAGTTAGTACCTTTATGAAATAGTCTTTCAATGTACTTTGTAAAATAAATAAACATCAATAAAAGACATTAGCAATAATTAAAAGATTACTAAAGTGTAACATTATTTTTACCTAATATCAAATATTAAAACAATAATGTTTACAAACTGTAGAATAGGGTTAAAACCCTAGAATTATAATTATTGCATCTAAGTAATCAATAAATAAAACATTATTAAAGGACAATAGTAACAATTAGGGTTTAACCTAGTAACATGTAAGTACTCACAAAAAAATTATTATTTAAGAGAAGAATAGTAATATTCCTCTTGCAGCCAGGTTAATAAATAAAACACTGTAAGTAATTCTTTAATCCAATTCCCTTTAATAATGTGTTTGAGATGAAACACACGAGAGGGAAAAACAATTATCAAAGTTTTAAAAATAACCGAGGGTAAAACCCTATCCTCTTAACAATCAAAGGAATAGCTATAACTCAGTTTTAAATATTAACCTGGAACAATATTAAAACCATACTTAAAGGCGTGCAGCCTGTAAGAACTTTAAAACAAAGTTACACAAAAATAATATTATTGTATGAAAATACAATGTTTAATCCACGGCTGCACCATAAACCCTCAGATTATGTGCTATAAAATTAATTTATTCATTTGCTGTATAGAGCTGGAAAGTAAAACATGTACAGGCAAGCCAAAATACCAGAAGGTCATTTTTTTTAAAACCATAATCAAAAACTACCCTGTAGGGTTTTAAGAATTATATTGAAATAAACAGAGTATAGAGGACACATCCTCTTATACAGGAAGGCCGCAGTCACTGCTGTTAATTTAAATACATTACTGCATAATGACCAGGGTCACAACACCCATGTATAGCTTAGGGATAAGCTGGTTTTAAGCACTCTCTTTCATACAGTAAAAAGGTTAAAACAAAACGAGAGTAACCATCCGTATTGTATCTTTCAAACCCTCATAGTCCTAAATAAACCAACAAGGAGGTCGCCATGTTGAGACCGGGCTTACCAAAGTGTTGCTTACAGCTGAGACTGGGAGTCCTCCACTCTACCACGAGAAGAGTAATCTACAAAAACAAGAAGCAGATCTTGTGTTAAACCCTTTTATGTTGAGGGTAAACTGTATTTTATTGCTTAGATATAAAAAATATATATATATAAAGAAAATCCGTAACTTACCAAGCATGAACGAAGTTAAGCAGCCGCCGTAAATAATTAACAACAAGAACCAGCAGGGATAACCCTTTCCTTCAGTGAAGGAACACGCTGAAAGAAAGTGAAGGATATCCTTTCCAAAGGGAAAGACTGTCAATAACCAGTCGAGAGAACTTACTCACGTCACGAAAGAACCGATTGTGGAGCTCAAAATGAAATGAAACCTTGGTTCTTCACGTATTGAGGTTGCTAGTTTTCGAGTTACAAACTCCTGTACAGAGCCGAGAAGAAGCTTAGATTACGGAAGCAGCATTGGAGCTGCTCTCACCGAACTTAACAAACAAACGAACCAGGAGGGTTTTCAGAGCCTTCCAGCCCGAAGGCGAGGGAGAAAGGGATGAAGGTAAGGGTTCACTCGGCGATTTTTATTCAACCAGTGCATGGTCGAGAAGCAACCACGTTAGCACTTTAATCATTGCTTGAGAGTGGGTCGCAAACTATGGTTTTCTAAATCATATGTTACCAAACACTTTTATTGTGGAGATTGCATAGAATTGCTAACCTATGGTCGTTACCTGCATTTTAAATATCCACAAGGTTAGATCATGGCTTATGAACCTTGTTTTTAAAAACATTAAACCATGTTTACAAGGTAATGTAAATACTAGCGTAAGAAATGTATTGAATCCTATGCATTGTAAATCTCGCTTAAGGATAAAACATTGCTCCGTAAAATTTTTACTTTCTAACTTTGGTTGATAAAGTTTTAAGGGTAGGGTATATTGTGGAGTTATCACAATTCTTAAGGATGAAGACTAAAAGATTAATTACCTTAGTCTCAAAAGGAAGCAATATTTATAACAATTCTTAACTCTATGGTTAATAAAAGTATTGTTTTTATTAGTCATTTACTTCTAAAAAAAATAAGTTATCTATTACCTTAGCTTGGCATAGAGGGGATAGAACTTGTCAGTTTGCTCTTCATACGATTTGCTAACTTGAAGTTTTCAAACTGTATAACCCATAAAATTGGAATAAGAATACTCTAGTTTATTTTGCTTATTGTTACCAAGATAATGACATCTTTATAAAAGACTTAGATCCTTATGATAGCATTTAGACCTTTGTTATTATGCCCAAAAATTCACAATAATGGTGTAGTTGATAATACAACAAGAGGTTTATACTATTCTTGTTGATGGTACAGTCTGAAAACTCATAAATGAGTTCAATCACTATAATCTAGAATTACAATCTAAGATGTTTTGGAGTTTTATTTCATGCAAATGTCAATCTTAGAAATAAAAGTAGTTCTCCCTTCAAAGTAAATGTTTAAATGTATAGAGGAGGCAGTACTAGACAGTAATAATCATAATTTCTGGAAGTAGGAAAAGTATGTGAATAAGTATCTTTCTTTTCAGATCTTTATATCAGAAAACATATGGAGCTTGACAAGATGCAGTAACAAACAATAAGTGAATTGGGAATGAACATGATAACCTAGTCTTATTTACTGTGCTTTCACCTACCTCTTTAACTGTATTACAGTAATACATTGAATGATTTATTACTTCTTAGAAATGCTTAATGCTATTTCTTTATAAAAGGAAAACAACTATCATTCTTTAAGTAAAATACCAATTCTCTTCCAGTAAGATCATAAGGAAAATTTATAGGAAAGATTTACCTGTAGAAGTTAGATAGACTGACTAACATGCATATATATCTAATTTTTCTTCCTTACTGAATTATTTGATACATCATATAGTTATCTATTACTTTAAAGATCTGTTTGCAGCAACCCGAACCTTACCTGTATATCTGTAAGAGGCAAAGAAACTGATGCATTAGCTTAAATAGCTAAGTAAGCCCAATCTATCACAGAAACCCCCCTGCTGTTGCAAATAGAAAACAATCAGTATCTGAAAAGAAACTTATCATTTGGTTTAAGCATGAGTAAATATCATTCAGTTACAATGTTAACAGCATTAACTAATCAATAATTAAGGACTGCATTAGTGTAAATTTATGCTATTTATAAAAGTTTTAAATTTTTCAAAATTTTGGGGTTTTCACATGTGGTATCAGGGCATGGTTCAAACACTAGGCCTTGATGTGGCTCAATTATTTTCTGCATAACAGTAAAATAATATACTAATCTGTACTTTGTTTTTATGTGAAGAACATAAAACTATTTTTTTTTCCTCTTTCTTCTGAATCTAATAGGAAGGAATGGAGAACTTAGGAGCATATGCTACGGAGGAATCTCCTAATACTGAAACTAGACAAATGTCCAGAGAACCTGAGAAAGAGGAGCTAACTGTTCACTCCTCAGAACTGATGCAGACCATAAAAGGTCTAAAGACTGAATTAGAGTCAGTTAAAAAGGACAACGAAAGGATTCTAAAAACCCAAGAGGAATTAAATCAAATTTTGATAGAAAAATTTCAGACAGAAGAAAGAAACAGAAGGTCTGAATCCGAAGAATCTAGTCAACAAAAAGCATCCAAAAAGATGAAACTAGCTAAAGCTGATAGTAGTTCCTCATCTAAAGGCCTTAAGGAACAACAAAGCTATTATTCTACCAGTGATAGTAGTGAAGCAGAAGTTTATAAGAGAAAGAAAAAGTACATACCTTACGAAGAGATTTCTGGGGAGTTCAAAAAAATAAAACCCCCAACTTTCAATGGAGAAACAGAAAAAGGAGAAGAGGCAGAATCCTGGTTATCTGGGATGAGAAAATACTTTCATATTTATAATTATTCAAACCAGCTGAAGGCGAGAATGGCCATATATAACCTTTCAGGGAAGGCAGATATATGGTGGCAAGATTTGAAGAGGGTTAAAGGGATTAAAGAAAAAGAGGTCAATTTGAGTACTTTCAAAAGGTACTTCAAGAAGAAGTTCCTGTCTGAACAGTACTATGAAGAAAGGGCCAAGGAGTTTTATGAGTTAAAGCTTGGGTCCATGACTATGAAAGACTTAAACAGCAAGCTCTTAAGTCTGTTAAGGTATGTGCCGTATTTAGTTGATGAGAAACCGAAGGTACAACGATTTCTCAGCTGCTTGCCATACCATATAAAAGACAGAATCGAATATGATAACCCCAAAAATCTGGAAGAAGCCATGCGAAAAGCAAATTTATGTTTTGAACAGAACAAAAAGAAGGAAGGAATAGCCAATTGGAAGGCTAAAAAGAATTTTAATCAGTCTGAATTCAAGAAAAAAAGAGTTTGTACCCCAGAAGAATTTCATAATTATTGAAGGAAATGGAACAAATTGTGAAACAGATGCACGAAAATTTGAAGGTAGCACAGGATCGGCAAAAGAGCCAAACAGATTTGAAAAGAACTCCTAAAGAGTTCCAGGTGGGTGAGCACGTGTTTATAAAGGTAAGACCAAAAAAGAACTCCCTAAGACTCGAGAGTTGTGCAAAACTAGCACCACGTTACTGTGGTCCGTTTGAAAATTTTATCCAGAATTGGTCAACTTGCATATCAGCTAGCGTTACCGCCTTAACTTAAAAGTGCATAATGCTTTTCATATTTTTGTTCTGAAAACGTATGTTCATGATGCTATTCATGTAATTGATTGGAATGATGTATAGGTGGAACCAGAAGGAGAAATTCTGGTGGAACTGGACTGTATCCTCGGGAGGAGGGAAATTACTCTGCGAAATCGCACAATTGGACAGTTGAAGGTGCAATGGAAGCACCTTAGTCCTAAAGAAGCTACCTGGGAACTGGAAAGTAAGATACAGGGAGCATACTTGAATCTGTTCCAGGAGGTAGCAGAGGATGAAGAATAAGTAACATCGAGGATGATGTTACATTTTAAGGGGGTGTGTATGTCACATACTCCAATTTTGTAAAATTATGTAAATTGTTTTATTATATTTCTGAGACATTATGTTAAAATTAATCCTAAGTAAGGATTGATGACTCAGCAGAGTCAACAATAATGGAGTGTAATTCAGAATAATTTATTATTTAATAAATAAATTATGGAGACAACAGCATGGGAGAGCTGTTAAAAAGAGGTTACTGGTCAAACTGGTGGATGGAACTAGGTGGCAGGAAAAAGACAAGTGGCAGCATCCTCAAACACTTCCTAAGTTGCAGGTGGCAACTTCCCTATATTTGGGGTCATGATTCCCCAAGAAAGTGGAATGTGAGCAGGTGGCTCATTAAATGGAAGTTAACCCAACTAAGACCTAGGCAATCTTTAAAAGTACTCAATGAAGAGAGCTCAGGCTGCTCAGTTATTTTCCAGAGAGAATGCATTCAGGTGAATGTTTTTCAGGAAATTCATTGAGGAAGAGGGAAAAATAGTAAGGAAGTTGTTTGAGAGGAATGCTGCAGTAACTTGGTGATTTTACAGCTTTTTAGCTGGGAGAACTACTGATAAGTTCTGAGTTAATACTGATTTGAAGACTGGTATCTGACTTTGCTGCACCTAGTTCCAGCCAAGGAGACCAGAGCAAGCTCGGGGGTCCTGAGAAGTCAATGTCTGAGCGCTCTCTAGGAATTGGTAGGGAGGAACAGCCTCCCATTGCTGTTGTTGTCCACGAGCTGAAACAAGTTCTGTCATTTAATTCTTTGTGTTTACTAAGTATGAAATGTTGCATGTTATGTTTATGTATATGTCTGAGTAATTAGTTAGTTCAGTAAATTTAGTATCTCAAGATACCAGTAGTTAAACCTGTTAGTATTCACTGTGTTTTTCCACATCTGGTATCACCAGAACATACTCTAGCACAGTGTATCAGTGTTGAGAAGTAGTATTGTTCCGAACTGAGTTCCCTACTTTACTTACATCTTTTACAAATGTCTTTCTGTTTAATTTTATGGGCTATCTTTTACAGCTTAAAAACTATTCTAGTACTGCAACTTTGTTTTCTGGAAATACTAGTAGTAAAAATGAAGAGATAGTCCAAGTATCCTTACAGTTTAAGTTAAGATTGTTTCTTCTTTAATGAAAACATTATCGATAGAAGGTCATAATTATTTATCTGTTACTTAATTAACTAATGATACAAGTTAAATCTGCGCTATAGCTGAGAATACAGTTATTCTAATTCTCTGTATAGTCATTTATTCAGCTAGATTAAGTATATTATCATAACTGTTATTCTATTCTAAATCTGGTAAATGAATGCTATTTTATTTACAGGTATTATATAGATACGTATATAAAAATCATACTTTATTATTAGATAAGTACCATAAAGAAATATTTAATTTTAAACTAAATAAAGAACCCAAACAGAATAATGGGTAGAAAATATTAAAACTGTTAGTTTTTCAACATTTAAGATAGCATTATGATAAGATCTTTTCACTGAGAGAATAACAAGCACAGCAATCACATAAGCACATCACAAGAGACAAGAGACACAAATATTTTAGGAGGGGAAACCATAAATGGAGAAAACCCCTCAACTTCCTCTAAGATAGTATCACCACAAGATGTGATCCCAAAACAGTAAGATGACCTCCCAACACAACAGCAGCCCTCTGTCTTCTGTCAAGCCAAAGATTTCCTTCTCCAAAGGTGCGCCACACTTGAGAGAGCAAGTGATGTAATTAATAAGTGATAAATAGAGAGACTCTCACTCTCTATTTATATTCTTCCGTTGACTTGAAGTGCACTCAACCATGTAGGCTTAACTTATAATTAATTGCTTGAGCCTACACCTTAATTAGTGTATAATAACCCAAGTGCCCCTAAACTGTGGGGACTTACATAATGACTTGATATGACTTGTTTACATTATTAATCCTCCCGATCGAAACATCGGGGAACGACCACATGACTCAAATACATAATATAAACATCCCGGAATAAACATCGGGTTACAATATATAAAATACATATAAGAATACATTCCGAAGTTACATATACATCAACAATCCCTCTTAACTAGGAAGGTATTCTTTCGACACAATTTTTAGCACTGGTCTTCTTCTTTGTATCACTGGATCATGTTCATCTTCAAGTCATCTCTGTCATCAAGTCTTCTTCGTCTTCAAGTCATCTTCATCTTCAAGTCATCTGGATCTGGATCATCTCTCGATCTGGATCATCATAGGACATCATCACAGGATCTAGATCATCACTCGATCTGGATCATCATCACTGGACTGGATCTGGATCACTACTGTTGGATCTAGATCATCACTCGATCTGGATCTCTCGGAGTCATCATAACTAGATCTGGATCATAGCTCGATCTGGATCTCCACTGGTCATCATCATGTGTGTACTATCTCGTCATAGGAAGTTCTATAGAGCCAGCCCTTTTTCATGCTGGTTGTAGGCCTACTCTCCTGTAGGTCTTCGCCCAGCACTTACATCTGACCTACTCGTCAGAAAGGCACGCCCAACACTCACATCTGATCATGTAGTAAACTACAATCACATCAGAAAGGCTCAACATTCACATTCACCATCATGATAGGACATCATATCACTAACATCTGTGAAATGGCTCTGCACTTATATCTGACCTACTCGTCAGAATGGCACATTCACCCAGGCCGGAACACATCCTACCACAATGATGAATGACTTTCACCCAGGCCAGAGCCCCTCCTACCACAATGATGAAATATTTTCACATTCACCTAGGCCGAAACACATCCTACCACAATGATGAATGACTCTCACCTAGGCTGGAGCCCCTCCTACCACAATGATGAGAGATTTGTGCACTCACATCTGACCTGTAGGAACTGAATCCTACACCCTCGTCAGAATGGCCCCCAGTCCTTGACTGAGCTACATGGTAACTGACCATGTGCCTCCACTCTCCCGGAGAGTGGAAATTTCCCTTACATCTGTCCTACTCGACAGAATGGCCAGCACTCACATCTGACATGGAAGGAACTAAATCCTTTAGCCATGAATAGAATGGCTCTGCCCTTACATCCGACCTGCTCGTTAGAATGGCACAATCCCATCCAATGATGGAAGAATCTCACCCACAATGAGGAGAGATTTCTGCACTTATATCTGACATGGAAGGAACTAAATCCTTTAGCCATGAACAGAATGGCACTGCCCTTACATCTGACCTGCTCATTAGAATGGCACAATCCCATCCAATGATGGAAGACTCTCACCCACAATGAGGAGAGATTTCTGCACTTATATCTGACATGGAAGGAACTAAATCCTTTAGCCATGAACAAAATGGCACTGCCCTTACATCTGACCTGCTCGTCAGAATGGCACAATCCCATCCAATGATGGAAGACTCTCACCCACAATGAGGAGAGATTTCTGCACTTATATATGACATGGAAGGAACTAAATCCTTTAGCCATGAACAGAATGGAACTGCCCTTACATCTGACCTACTCGTTAGAATGGCTCTCAATCTCAGCACTCATATCTGACATGGAAGGAACTGAATCCTCTCACCATGACAGAATGGCTCAGCCCTTACATATGACCTCCTCATCAAAATGTCTTTGGGACACATCACTGTCTCTGGGAGGAAGCCTCGATCTGGAGAACACCAAGTCTCTCTCTGAAGTACTCGAACTTCAGCCTAGCCAATGGCTTCATCAATACATCAGCTATTTGTTCCTCCGTCACAACATACAGGAGCTTCACTTCTCCTCTCTACACCATATCCCTGATATAGTGATATTTGATCTCGATATGCTTCAACCTGTCATGTAACACTGGATTCTCTGACAACTTCACGCAACTCTGGTTGTCACAATGTATACAAGTAGCATCCAACTGGAGATCAAATATATCAGATAGTAGCTTCCACACCCATACTTCCTCGCAACTAGCTGAACAAGCTGCAACATACTCTGCTTCAGCTGTACTCAGTGCCACATAGGATTGCTTCCTACTAAACCAAGAGATCACACCCGATCCCATACTGAAGCAACATCCTGAAGTACTCTTCCTATCGATGGCACTACCCTCCCAATCAGAATCAACATAACCCTCCAGGTTAATCTTCTGATTCGCATCATACTTGAGCCCATAATAAATTGTACCCTTGCATGCTTTGCAACCATTAGGTGAACATGTCTCAATGTGTTCATAGCAAAGAAAATAT
>LPNX010599021.1:163216-186656 GCA_001517045.1 Pseudotsuga menziesii | reverse complement strand
TTCTTCACGTAGTCTGCTGAAAGTAATCACTTCCTTCTGGAACACATTCCTTGAATGAATGAATTCCACGATCCTGGGAGGCCATTCAAGGTGGCCATCATCACTTTTTCATTCTTCACTTTTCCTTTTACCACTTCAAGTTGTTCTTTTATTTGAGAGACTCTTATGACTGCATGGTCTCTGCATTCTGGATCTTCACATTCTTCAACTAGTTTCTTTAGGTCATATTTTGATTTTGTTCTTCCCTTCAAATAGCTTGAAATTCAAAAAGACCTTCAACAGCTTTTCTTGCAATAGGTAGTGCTCTGTAATGCACATGTGCAAGCCTTCTATGCCAAAGCTCATTTGGCTCTACTATGTCATGGATTAAGGCTTGTTCTGGATATCCCTTCAATTTGTACAAGCCTCCTTCTTGTTCTTCAATCACTACCACATCATCTATAGTATTTCCTTTTTGCCATATGATGACTTGACCATCTATGAATGCAACCCGCATTCCTTTTGCATCAATGCTGAAATGGAGAGAAGGTTCTTCTTCAATCCTTGTGAGGTGATTCATGTTCTGACAGTCTTACAAAGGATTCCTTGAATCCCGTCATATGTTTGTAAGCCCCACTGTCTATAAGCCAATCATCACTTCCATGAGTAATGTTACCTATGAGAGCTGATATTAGAACATATTCATCCTCGCTTGAAGAATCTTCTCTTTCATATCTGGATCTCTTTCTGGATGGTTCATCATCCTCTGCAGCATGAGCATGATGTCTTCTTTGGCCTCGTCTCCCTCTGAAACTGGAACCTCCATCCTCATGTAGGTGTCCAATCCATTTTCTTCAAAGGGATCATATACTTCCAGGTTTGGAAGTTGTCAACTTCCGCAAGCTTTTAACTAAGCTGATGTGATATATCATATTGAATTGAGAACCTCAAATGGAAATAGCAAAGGATTAGATCTTACCGATTTGAGGTGTCCGTCCTTGTCCAGGAGTTCATTGATCTAGGGTTTGTCACAGAAACCCTATTTTTCAAAACTTGGAATCTTTCATATTTGATTGGATGAACAGATAGATCTATTCAAATGGAGCTGTCCAATGTACTCCTTTTCTGAAAACAGTGAAGGGAAACTCCCGGAACAGGAAGCCCTAATTTTCTGATTTCTTTTGCAGAAATGTCTGTTACTGTTTCTGTGATATATATGAAATTACTGATCCTCTATGTCTGAAATTTCTCATTGAGGTAACCTCGCATGTCCCTGATCCAACACCATAGGTTTCATCAGAATTGGTTTCACCATTTGGGATTTATGATCCTTTTCCCAAGGTGACCTGTTACTAGACTGTTCAAAACAACGAAGTTGTATGGAATGCCACGTGTCACTGGTTCATCTTCTGAGTCTGACCTTCGTACCACCGAAATTATAGTCCATGCCCTTTTTGGAACATCTTCAGGAATTCCATTTGGACCTCTGTAACCCAATATATTGAAAACATCCCAGGTGTCCTGTTTATGGATGATTTCTGGAAGAGGATGGAACCCTAACTTGGAGAGATCATATCTCCCAGAATATAGAGAATCAAAGGATGACCTTTGGACATAGTGTTCATAAGGATTGGATCTTTGGCCCTTGCAATTTTCCGCTTCTGAGACTTCGCCAATCTCGGAATATAGCGACTGTACCAAAACTTAGCAGTTTTAGTATTTAGGGTTTCTCCTAGCTCAAGGTCAAACTAGGGTTTGACTTTCCCGGAGTTTCACCCAACCAAATTTATTGATCCAGGTCTCTAAATTTCGGTTTTGATGAGGAGAACAATCCTATGCTAGTCTCACTCAAAAATTCCTCTTCTGTAGAAATCCCTAATTTCCACATCGAAACTGAAAATGCTTGAAATTGAATTCCGTATCGACAGAACGATGCACCATTTAATGGAGAGTCATCTTAGTATAATTTTGCTGCAAAATCTGTGGAGGAAGATCCACAAAATAGGAAGCCCTAGTTCTTGTAGCTGTACAATGTCTTCTTCTCAGGTTAGCTCTGATACCATGTTAGTTTTTCAACATTTAAGCTAGCATTATGATAAGATCTTTTCACTGAGAGAATAACAAGCACAACAATCACATAAGCACATCACAAGAGACAAGAGACACAAAGATTTTAGGAGGGGAAACCATAAATGGAGAAAACCCCTCAACTTCCTCTAAGATAGTATCACCACAAGATGTGATCCCAAAACAGTAAGATGACCTCCCAACACAACAGCAGCCCTCTGTCTTCTGTCAAGCCAAACATTTCCTTCTCCAAAGGTGCGCCACACTTGAGAGAGCAAGTGATGTAATTCACAAGTGATAAATAGAGAGACTCTCACTCTCTATTTATATTCTTCCATTGACTTGAAGTGCACTCAACCATGTAGGCTTAACTTATAATTAACTACTTGAGCCTACACCTTAATTAGTGTATAATAACCCAAGTGCCCCTAAACTGTGGGGACTTACCTAATGACTTGATATGACTTGTTTACATTATTAATCCTCCCGATCGGAACATCGGGGCATGACCACATGACTCAAATACATAATAGAAACATCCTGGAATAAACATCGGGTTACAATATATAAAATACATATAAGAATACATTCCGAAGTTACATATACATAAACAAAAACAACATATAGAGTAACTTCAAGAGGAAATAGTATTATATTATAGTACTTATAATGCAGTAATATGTTATACAGTATAACAATAACTTTCCAGAAATACATTTTATTTATACAAATAAATACTTAGTTAATATATGCATAACATGTAAATAAAGTTAGTACATTTATGAAATAGTCTTTCAATGTACTTTGTAAAATAAATAAACATCAATAAAAGACATTAGCAATAATTAAAAGATTACTAAAGTGTAACATTATTTTTACTTAATATCAAATATTAAAACAATAATGTTTACAAACTATAGAATAGGGTTAAAACCCTAGAATTATAATTATTGCATCTAAGTAATAAATAAATAAAACATTATTAAAGGACAATAGTAACAATTAGGGTTTAACCTAGTAACATGTAAGTACTCACAAAAAAATTATTATTTAAGAGAAGAATAGTAATATTCCTCTTGCAGCGAGGTTAATAAATAAAACACTGTAAGTAATTCTTTAATCCAAGTCCCTTTAATAATGTGTTTGAGATGAAACACACGAGAGGGAAAAACAATTATCAAAGTTTTAAAAATAACCGAGGGTAAAACCCTATCCTCTTAACAATCAAAGGAATAGCTATAACTCGATTTTAAATATTAACGTGGAACAGTATTAAAACCATAATTAAAGGCGTGCAACCTATAAGAACTTTAAAACAAAGTTACACAAAAATAATATTATTGTATGAAAATACAATGTTTAATCCACGGCTGCACCATAAACCCTCAGATTATGTGCTATAAAATTAATTTATTCATTTGCTGTATAGAGCTGGAAAGTAAAACATGTACAGGCAAGCCAAAATACCAGAAGGTCATTTTTTTTTAAACCATAATCAAAAACTCGGGTAAAAACCCTGTAGGGTTTTAAGAATTATATTGAAATAAACAGAGTATAGAGGATGCATCCTCTTATACATGCAGGCCGCAGTCACTGCCGTTAATTTAAATACATTACTGCATAACGACCGGGGTCACAACACCCATGTACAGCTTAGGGATAAGCTGGTTTTAAACACTCTCTTCCATACAGTAAAAAGATTAAAACAAAACGAGAGTAACCATCCGTATTGTATCTTTCAAACCCTCATAGTCCTAAATAAACCAACAAGGAGGTCGCCATGTCGAGACCGGGCTTACCAAAGTGTTGCTTACAGCTGAGACCGGGAGTCCTCCACTCTACCACGAGAAGAGTAATCTACAAAAACAAGAAGCAGATCTTGTGTTAAACCCTTTTATGTTGAGGGTAAACTGTATTTTATTGCTTAGATATAAAAATATATATAAAGAAAATCCATAACTTACCAAACATGAACGAAGTTAAGCAGCTGCGGTAAATAATTAACAACAAGAACCAGCAGGTATAACCCTTTCCTTCGGCGAAGGAACACGCTGAAAGAAAGTGAAGGATATCCTTTCCAAAGGGAAAGACTATCAATAACGAGTCGAGAGAACTTACTCACGTCACGACAGAACTGATTGTGGAGCTCAAAAGGAAATGAAACCCTGGTTCTTCACGTATTGAGGTTGCTAGTTTTCAAGTTACAAACTCCTGTACATATCTGAGAAGAAGCTTAGATTACGGAAGCAGCATTGGAGTTGCTCTCACCGAACTTAACAAACAAACGAACCAGGAGGGTTTGCAGAGCCTTGCAGCCCGAAGGCGAGGGAGAAAAGGATGAAGGTAAGGGTTGACTCGGCAAGTTTTATTCAACCAGTGGATGGTTGAGAAGCGACCACGTTAGCACTTTAATCATTGCTTGAGAGTGGGTCGCAAACTATGGTTTTCCAAATCATATGTTACCAAACACTTTTATTGTGGAGATTGCATAGAATCGCTAACCTATGGTCGTTACCTGCATTTTAAATATCCACAATGTTAGATCATGGCTTATGAACCTTGTTTTTAAAAACATTAAACCATGTTTACAAGGTAATGTAAATACTAGCATAAGAAATGTATTGAATCCTATGCATTGTAAATCTCGCTTAAGGATAAAACATTGCTCCGTAAACTTTTTACTTTCTAACTTTGCTTGATAAAGTTTTAAGGGTAGGGTATATTGTGGAGTTATAACAATTCTTAAGGCTGAAGACTAAAATATTAATTACCTTAGTCCCAAAAGGAAGCAATATTTATAACAATTCTTAACTCTATGGTTAATAAAAGTATTGTTTTTATTAGTCATTTAATTCTAAACAAAATAAGTTATCTATTACCTTAGCTTGGAATAGAGGGGATAGAACTTTTCAGTTTGCTCTTCATACGATTTGCTAACTTGAAGTTTTCAAACTGTATAACCCATAAAATTGGAATAAGAATACTCTAGTTTATTTTGCTTATTGTTACCAAGATAATGACATCTTTATAAAAGACTTAGATCCTTATGATATCATTTAGACCTTTGTTATTATGCCCAAAAATTCACATGAATGGTGTAGTTGATAATACAACAAGAGTTTTATACTATTCTCATTGATGGTACAGTCTGAAAACTCATAATTGAGTTCAATCACTATAATCTAGAATTACAATCTAAGATGTTTTGGAGTTTTATTTCATGCAAATGTCAATCTTAGAAATAAAAGTAGTTCTCCCTTCAAAGTAAATGTTTAAATTTATAGAGGAGGCAGTACTAGACAGTAATAATCATAATTTCTGGAAGTAGGAAAAGTATGTGAATAAGTATCTTTCTTTTCAGATCTTTACATCAGAAAACATATGGAGCTTGACAAGATGCAGTAGCAAACAATAAGTGAATTGGGAATGAACATGATAACCTAGTCTTATTTACTGTGCTTTCACCTACCTCTTTAACTGTATTACAGTAATACATTAAATGATTTATTACTTCTTAGAAATGATTAATGCTATTTCCTTATAAAAGGAAAACAACTATCATTCTTTAAGTAAAATACCAATTCTCTTCCAGTAAGATCGTAAGGAAAATTTATAGGAAAGCTTTACCTGTAGAAGTTAGATAGACTGACTAACATGCATATATATCTAATTTTTCTTCCTTACTGAATGATTTGATACAACATATAGTTATCTATTACTTTAAAGATCTGTTTGTAACCACCCGAACCTTACCTGTATATCTGTAAGAGACAAAGAAACTGATGCATTAGCTTAAATAGATAAGTAAGCCCAATCTGTCACAGAAACCCCCCTGCTGTTGCAAATAGAAAACAATCAGTATCTGACAAGAAACTTATCATTTGGTTTAAGCATGAGTAAATATAATTCAGTTACAATGTTAACAGCATTAACTGATCAATAATTAAGGACTGCATTAGTGTAAATTTACGCTATTTATAAAAGTTTTAAATTTTTCAAAATTTTGGGGTTTTGACACTTGTATGGCCTTCCCCTATCCTTCTACAGACTCTTTGGACCCCATGGACCTTTTTTATACCTTTGATATTTCCAAGATTATCCCTAAAAACATGCTTAAATTGCTATATGCAACTTTTAAACCCTTTCTCGCATATATACGTGGGTTTGATCCCTAAAACCGCGTACATTGGGATGTGTGCAAAAGGCCAAATTATTTTGGAGTTTTCCTTGACATGGATCCAACTTACTTGTCTCCTAGCCTTCCATATGCCTTGAGATCGCTCGAATTGAACCCTTCATTGCCCCATTGAAGAGCTATATAAGGAAACCTTTGGATACATTGAAGAATATGTGAGAATTGATAGCAAAGAAACTATAGTCCATTGTTTCTGGAACTTATGCTTAAGTCTGCATCCCTTTGTCCTTTGGAGCACTTCGGTGTTCTTCCCATGCTTTCCTTTTGCTTGTGAGCTTGCTATCGAGAGATGGAGGATTGAGGTGGTGGAGGCCCAAGTGGGGGATTTAGTTTCTCCGATTCACAAACGTGCCGACAGAGGTTGTATTCATTGTAATATCTGATTTTATTTTAATAGAAATATCTTTTCCTGTCCAATAATGTATGTTTGAATGAATATTTTATCAATGGATGATTTCAAATGCTTATACATTGTTGATTATATATGCTACAGTAGATATAACACCAATATATATAGCATGCTTGTCTTGTTTACTGATTGTTGAGGAAGTAATTTATCAATTCAAGCTGGAGTTGGAAAGCTCAACGGGGATGTACTTCAACCCTCCAGAATAAGGTATGAGTTTTGATCCTTTAGTGTTAGATATTTGATTTCTCTTGCATATTGGAAAGGATTGATTTCTGGAGTCAAGCTGTCTGTTGTGGTACTCAAAGCCATAGGAATTTCTCTCCGTAACAACAACGTAATATATATGAATTACAAACAATTACAAATAACTACCTGTCGGTTCGGTGAACCAACATGACCTTATGTGGCCGATCTAACCTCTAATTAGTCGGCTGACCGACTTAGTCGGCTGATTGACTAAGTCGCATATCGTTCAAGTCGGCTTACCAACTTGCTCCCCCAACAATAGCCAAGAGCTATTAATGCCACTAATTACAACTTGACCCATGCGTAAACAACCTTTGAAAGATGGCATTGGTTTTGTGAGTCTACAAAGATAGCCATATATCATCGATATAGACATGAAAGTTTGTTGAAAATTAAAAACGTCAATATTTCCATGGTTTTTACGCCATGATAAGAAAATGAAGTATTAATCCACGAATTTTCAAAACATGGAAGTATTTCATGGAAAAATTTGCCCAAATGTATTAGTGTGTCCTTCCTCGTTAGGTGTAAGAATCATGAGCCTTGTGTAGAGCGACCAAGGATGTATGCATGGCTAATTGTTTACTTTTTTTATTGTTGGGTCAAATGGCATATTGTGATTTGTAATTTTTTTTGTGTTCCTTACTCTTCTATTATTGTGTTTTTGTAATCGATTAACATTTGTTATTTGGTATTGTTAAACCATTTGTAAATAATAGTGATGGATATAGTTTAGTATTTTAGTAATCTCCATATATATATAAAGTCTTTTTTACTCACCATTGGTATGAAAATTTTATACATCATTATTTTGTATCTTAATTATTGTTGCATAATTTCTAGGGTAAATATTAAGATGTAAGCATATTATTTATGCTCGTATATTGTTAGGAATTTAGATTGTCTTAGTATGATTAGGGAAATGGTGGTAATACTCTCTCACTTTCTAATAGAATTTCGATTTGATTGTATTCATAGAATTGTATGCCATTGATGAAATAAAATTATTAATTCACTCATGTATTGCGTAGTATTATCTTTTCTTATGCATACTAAGCAACCAATCCCAGGTGGATGGTGTCCTTCGTGGTCAGGCGTATTGAAGGTGGTATGGTAAGTGGTGCAATAATGTGAGAAAGTGAGAATGCAGGTGGATTGGGTGTTTGGTAATAGAATGAACTAATATTTAATCAACTCATATAATGAGTACTGGGTGGATACGTTAGACTGGGCCTTTTACTTTAAAATTCATCATTGTAAACACACAAAATCACAATAAAAACCCTAGATTAATAAATTTGATGTCTGAAAAAACATCAATGTAAACAATTGAAATGATCCAATACAAGATTTCAATCCATATACTTACATTTCACCGAGTCACAATGGCATATCTACAAAAGAATAGAAAGCATCACCACACTGCCTCAAATCCCTTCCATTTATAGATTAATATTGAGTTAAAGTTCCATCCCTCCTTTTCCCAATTCTCATCCCAGATTCACTTAAATATCCTCCAGTTATAAATCAAGTTTAGTGAGTCTCCCCTTAACATATGGCATCATGTTTCGACAGAAGCTTGTGTCTTTGAATCCATCTACAATGTTGCAATTTACTAAATTTTAACATTGCAGATGGATTCAGAGACCCCTTCTAGGTATCTTTGAATCTATCTACAGTGTTAAAATTTAGTAAATTGTACAAATTCATTGTCAAAATTGTAATTTTTCAATGTCGGAGTGACACCACTAAAAATGACCAAATAAATGACCAATTTCTATGTGGTCATTTTTAGATTAGTTCTTATGCCATGACCCAATTGGTTATTTATCTTGGTCATTTTTAGTTTAGTTCTTATTTTGTGACCAAATTGGTCATTTATCTTGGTAATTTTTAGTTAGATGACTTCCAATTTCTCAATTTTTTCCATTTATCCCTTGAAAGAACCATGGTGGAAAAATTATTTGGTCTCCTGGTCACTTATCTTGCAATTTGCACTAGTGTAATAACGTATTTTTTTCAAATACAGAGAAAGCGTCTCTCTAGGGACATTTACCCATCTCTATAGTGGTGAAAATACGTAGCTTGTATAGTAAATTCATCGATAATTTCTCTCTGGGAAACAATTTTTCATCTTTAGAGGGACAATTTACCGTTGATGGTATAGAAAATTTCTTGTTATGTGCATGACTACCTCATATTGCAGTGACACTAGTTCGTCCTTATAGCGGTTGGAAGACACTACTATAGAGGTAGACGAACGTTGCTCTATCGACACTGTTACATTGATATCATTAAAAAGAGAGCCCACTATAGCGACAACTTATCGTCACTACAAATATGAATAAGGGGTTTCTAAGAAGTACCAAATCAAGGTACGTGTCATTGATTTACTCTCACAATAGCGACGAATGGTTTGAAGTGTGCCTAAAGCGATGATAATTTTTACACGAAAATATGGGCTATGGTTTATCACTATAGAGACACAAAAATGGTGCTATAATGATGATTTGACACGGGAAAAAAATTCATATCTACTAGTGATGTACTCATTAAAAACATGGGACACATGTTGCACCCTCTCATCATTGTTACCTAGTTTAATTGATATTGTATCCATATTCCTTTAGTAGGTTCAATAGCTTCAAGAACTTAGGTATTCAATGCATCTAAAGAGAGAATGAATTCCTTGATACCCACATCTCCTTGAAATTTTCCAACACTACTTCCAGCTTTAGAAGAGATACTAGTCTTTTCTTTTGTACCTCTAAGTTCCATCCAAAAAAATATCTAACATTGTACTACTTCCTATCGAATCTATAATCATTCTTTCTCCAAACGGCTTGAATCTAGAGCTCATAGTTTACTTATCAAACTCCATACTTAATATATAATGTTCATTTGTTATTTTACTATTTATCAAACCTAAGATCCTCAATTACTCTCTATCTATTCTAAGTTTTCTTGTTTTCCTAAAGATGGATGGAGTGTCAACTCAAAATGTATGACTCATGAATTCACATTCAGTTAACTGCAAAATATAAATTCTAGAAACAATCCATGAAATTTAACCACATATGACATGTTCTAATGACAATTTATTCGTGTTATTTTCGTGTGGTTCCAAATCTAGTTACACCTAGATATAGGTCAATCCTACCAAGATTTGACTAACCCAACATGTGGTTTTATCTATTTTGATCAAGCCACATCCTAAAATTTCCACACACACAAGAAAGTGCATGGCTAGGAAACCTCTAGATTAAGAGAATCATGTGTTACTTTGTTGATCCATGAAGTTGAAATTTTAGGTAGTCCAACTTGACTAATTCGCATAGCCACCAAACAATGGTACATCAACTTGGCATCCCAAGTGAAAAGAGACTTCCACCCTCGTTGGGAAACTTTCCGGAAAACCTACAACCTGATTTGGACTTTCCACAATGAGTATAATAATAGAACTTATTATAACTACCAAGAAGCGTGGTATATTGTTTTCGATAATTGGTTAATAACTATCAATTTTTACTTTAACTTAGAAAAATTCTCATAGTTCCTATTTGTTACATTACAGATTGATTTTTTATTTTATTTTTGTGCATGATTATAAGTTAATTTATCTAATATGTCATTGGCTATTGGGTTCGAGGTTTTATTGCTGGAGGGATACTTGCTAATGATAAGTTTTGTTGGAGGTCTTATTTTCTATTTGGTAAAATATTTGATGTTTGGTGACAAGAAGACAACGAGATGATGTTGAGAATTGAATGAGAATTTAGTTATGCATTGGTTCTCATGCACTTCCTTCTTGCATTAATATTGTTGAACCTACACTACCTTCTTGCATTGGTATTTCTGTGAACCTACACTTCCTTATACAATGCCACTTCCTCATCCTATGTATCTCTAATTATAGTATTTATAGATATAAATTTGCTTCCAATCATATCTAGTGTTGTATCCACAATTTCTACGTGACCTTTTCTTATTAATTTTTTGCAAAACTTTTTATTTTTGTAGAACATTTCTCGTTGCTGGAAAAGTATTAGGAATAGTGTTCCTCTTACAAAGATTTATTTTCATATCGGTAGAGTGTCAAATAATGGAGTGAAGTTCTCAAAATACCATAGAAATTTGTAGAAATTCAATGGATCAAATTACACGGAACTATAGAAATCAATACTGAATTAGGTGCAAGTAAGTATATTTTGTTCACATATTTACTTTCATATATACAGAAATAAATAGCGAATTAATTTCATATATACATAAATCAATAGTGAATTACTTTGATACATACATCTATCAATGGTGAATTACTTTCATATGTACCTATTCAAATGGAAAAAATGTATGTGTATTCTTCATGTCAGCTAGATTTAATGAAAACCTCAATGGGTGAATATGAGTCCAATTGCAACCACACTCATTTCCTTCCATATGTTGACTAGAACCCCTCTTTCATTGTCCTCCATAGAATTTTAACTCTAATATTTAGACGGAGATCGTCATTTCTTGCAATTTCTTACTCCAGGTCGACATCATAGATGCACAGCAGCTGCTGCTCATCTCACAATTTTTTGCAGCCAAAAACCCCAGGATACTAATAATTAGACAGCAAGAATATTCTTTATGCATTATCATAACTATCCCTAAAATGAATCAACCATAATCAGATGAACAAATTAATGGTAAAGAGAGAAAAAATGCGAGATTACCAATTCCACAATGAATGTACCAATGAGGCCAATTATACATGCTAGAGAATTGCAGATTTGGACAGTCAGCAAAAATCCAAGAAATGGTGATGGAAGTTTAGCCTCTTCCTTAGGAGGCTCCACCTACATCAAACTTTATAACTCTTTAGTTCCCACAAAATGATAGTACAAAAATAAAACTTTATAGTAGATGTAATGTCCCCAAAAATTAAAAAAGAAATAATTATTGCACTAGTCAAAACTACCTATGCTGGACATTATTTGAACTTCTGGAATGTGTTGTACTTTATTTATACTATTGTATTGTTGTAAGTTGTTATTACATCCTGCTTCCATATTTTCAGATGTGTTTATTACTCTATTTACTTATGTCGTCATGATGTCGATTATTATGTGGTTCTATGGTTATGGATTGATGTGTAAGTTAGTTATTTATTATGTACTTCATGGATTACCGTAAGTGCTTTGTCACATGCCCCAATTTTGTAAAAAAAAACAATTCTATATTATTTGATATTATTTGAGGACAATATGTTAAATTTTATGCTAAGTTGAAATTGATGACTCAGCATAGTCAGGATATTTAATGTAATTCTGAATATTTTAATTATAAATAAATAAAGGTGGAGACAACAGCTTAGGAGAGCTGTTAAAAGAGTGTTTACTGGTCAAATTGGTGGAGGAGACTGGATGGAGAGAAAACAAACATGTGGCAGCATCCTCAAACCACTTCTAACTGTTGCAAATGGAAACCTCCCTACATTTGGGGTCATGATTCCCCAAGAAAGTGGAATCAAAGCAGGTGGCTCAATTAATGACAATTGACCCAAAAGACCTAGGAAATATTTATAAAAATACCCATTGAAGAGATTTGAGGCTGCTCATTCTAGAGAAGTGATCATTTAGGTAAATGTACTTTAGAGAAATTCAATGGAAGGAAATTGTGGAAGAGTTTGAGGGGATAACTGCTAAGTGATCTAGTGTATCTTTTTAGCTGAAGGATCTTACTATTGAGTGCAGAGTGTTTACTGAGTCATTGGACTAGTCTATTGTTTGCATGCTCCACCAGTTCTCAGCCAAGAAGACTAGGAACAAACTCAGGGGTCCTGAGAAAGTGTTGTTTGAGCGCTCTCTAGGAGTTTGGTAGGGAGGAACGACCTCCTAACACTGTTGTTGTCTATCCTAATTAGGTTCTGCATTATTTCTTTCTATTGTTTTAGATAGATAAATTTGATTCTGTCTGTTAAATTAATGGTAAATGTTCAGTTCGTAAATTATTAGAATGGAAAATAATTATAGTCTGTGTTTTTCCACACCTAGAAGGACAAGGCCATACTCCAACATAGATAGAGTATTTACAGTAGATGAAAGTAAATGTTAAGAGACTAAATCGAGTAGATATGATTCTGCAATTCTTAGTTAGCTGAGTAACTTGTTTTAGTGTGTAAATATTAGTTAAAGAAAGAATAATGATGTGTTTATTTAAGTTTACTGTTTTAACAAGTTTATTTACTTAATTATATATTGGGAAAGAAATAGCAATAATATAGTACAGGTATAAGGATTAAGATAATAAGAAAAGATCTTAGCAAATAAGATGTTATCCTTACAGACAGTAGCTTAATATTTTATTCATGAACACATACTTGGAAGGATAAAATTTGTTATAATAGGTTATATTTCTCTATTTTAACTTAGTATCTAGTTGCTATGTAGTAATATTATCACAGTCAAGCTACTTTGTTACATTCAATTCAATAAAGAAATAAAATACAAGTACTTATTTTTATTTACCAATAATATTATCTAATCAAAGTCTAACAAATACTATAAAGCAAGTAGTGTGTTATTAAAGTATTTAGAATATAAAGAACAAACTAAACTTGGTTACAGAATCTATGTTTTTGCTTGCAAAGAATTCTAAGTAAATTCAACCTGTTAGCTTAAGTAAATAAATACATAAAAATATGATAATAACAAATATATAAATAAATATCTATCTAAGTAACTGTTTTATATTTATTAAGTAAATTATACATGTAAAGGTATTCTACAGGGTTGAAACCCTAAACTAAAAATTAATATTACAAATAAAAACATATAAGCTACAATCCAATTACTTGGATTATTTTATAAATAAACAATTGAATTACGAGAGACTGCTTATAGTTCTTTTTAAGGACAGATAAAAGAACAAATATAAAAATATCACTTAAATTTTTCACAACACACTTGTAACATTATTTAAAACAAATTTAACAAGTAAACAGAACCTATTAAAAACAAATTGAATGATTTATTTAAATAAGGGTTTCATTCAGGAAAACCCTAGCTCATATTTCCTGAGCAACAAGTAAAATAAATTACATTATGACTGAGTTACAGTCTTAAAATATTAACAAGAATCTAATTCAAAATATACTAAATAGTAAATTCTTATTTCACAGTCAAATAGGGTAAAAACCCTAAGTTACATAGAGACACAAAATGGTATTAATGTAAACTGAATCTGAGCTCGAAAGAAGCCTTTTAAAAAAAACCAATGTATTGCTTGACAAGACAAAAGGATATTAACTTAAACAATGTACAAAACCCAGCTCAGGGATGGTGTACCCATATCGTGGCATGGGTTTTAATAAACAAAACTAATAGACCTGATATGAAAACCTACATCATTGTAAAATATTTTTGAGACAAGAAAAGATCATTTACAAGCACGACATTGAATCGGAGCCACCCTGCTGTATGCCACGGTTTAAAACAAAAATTATAAACTAAATACCAATAACCCAAGACTAGGAAAATCAAGGCCGTAACTTCTTCCAACTACAAACATTTCCCCTAAGTCTGTACAAGTAGGGAGAGCCACTTTGTAACCAAGGCTTACTCGTAGACTTAATGCCGACCCAAATGCGAAGTGGATTGTTCCAATGATAAGGCAAACCATCACCTGCAAAATGAAAACCAATTCATAATTAAAAACCTAAATGTAGAAATGTAAATGTAATTTCTTTATAGCTTACAACTTCTTAAAAAATGATTTGCTACCTGTAGTGTTGATAATCAAGGTCACGAAGAAGGCAGACCAACACCACGAGCAGTGCAACCCTCATATTCACCTAAGAGGGAGGCAACTAGTTCTATTTATTAACTACATCAACAAATAGAGCAAGAAGAAGAAATGACAGTGGCCACACCACGATTTCAACACCAAAACTACTGACTGTGTAAACACTACCCTCATGCACAACAAGGTTTGTTTATAGGAATCAATTCAAGCACGAGCTGTGAACTTCACAATTCTCACCCTAAGTGACAGTACTCCAAAATGCACAGACAGTGGAGTTGAAGGCGAGCACGTGCGAGCCCTCATGGCCGTAGTGAACCCAACATTGCAGAGATCGAAACCCTCGTTGAAAAATGAGAAATAGGGTTGTGAGTTAAGCTTATATGTCATGCAATGCATGGTAGTAAGACTTCCACGTGCCCACAAATTTATCCACTTCACGGTGGGTTAATTTGTATAGTCTCCATTGCAAACAACCATATCAAATAATTGTTAATAATTTACATTATTCTTATAATGATAATGTTTATATATAAAGTCAGCATCGTATTATTCCAATGAAGTCAACCTTGATAATGAACGAGGAGTGTACCATCGTTTAACCCATTGTTTAAACCTTGTAATTATCTTTGGTAAAGAACCAATTTGCATATGGAATCGATGCACTTGTTTATTAAAGGTCTTATAACCATTCTTAATCAAACTTGTAAGAAAAACATTGAAAGGATAATAGAATATTTGAACAAGAATGTTAACGCCTCTATTGACATTTTAGATAATTATGATCTATGAATGTTAAAGCTATAAGAACTAGATTTAAATCAATAAGGTGTGAATAGAGATATTTAACATTTATACACTAGAATAGCTCTTACTCTTTAAAGTGACCTACAACACTGGATGTAGGATGTATATATATCTTATAAGTACTTAATCCTTGATCTTCATAATATACCAATCTCTGAGATGAATTGAACCAGTGTTAGGTTAGAATTTGGAGTTTAGGATAGTAAACTATCTAGGAGTCTAACGTATTACCTTTACTTATACGTAAATAGTAGGGTAATATAAAAAAAATTCGCATTATTTTGGCCATGAAGAAGACGGGAAATTCAAGTCACAACTTGACAATATTTATGTAGAGGATCCTTTATAAATATAAGCAATGTTATGCTGATAAATTTGGTACTGAAGCCTAATAAAAAATAGAGCTAAAAAGTAAATAGTAAGATTATGTTATGAAAGACTTGAGGTCTATTTCTATAATGATAAGTAGCCTTTTAATTATTAAAATAATAATAGTAATAGACTCTTATGTCAGCGAAATATTTATGATACAAAATCTTGAGCTTTAATAAGAACTGGAAATAGCTTAGAGCAAAGTTAGAAGGAGGTTTTATCTATCTTAGTGATCTATCAGTTAAAAGGAAAACAGTAGGGAAACATTAATAACTCTTACAATAAGAATATTAAGTATTATCATATTTGTAATCAAGTAAAATAAAACATTACTTTACCTTGTAAGACCTTGAGTCTTCTAAGCGAACTTTCACTCTAGCAGTACTTTTATGTTAAAAGAAGTATATCTGGTTTAATGCCTTAATAAAATTTTACTGGTTCCAAAAATTTACCTGTCTAGCCTGTAAAGATCCAGAAATCCAGATACGTTAGCAATCGCTAAGTAATCCCTAGCTAGAAAGTAACTCCTCACCTACTTGACATTCAAACCATCAATACAGCTCATGAGTCCTCAATGTGTTCTTCTCTTCCATTCTCTATGTCCCAGATATTTACTGCAAACAACTTGCAACCTTTCCTAATGAAATTATTTGCTTGTAAATTCGATATCTTCCTTATAGAAACCTTGTTTGGTATGCCTTGAATATTCACTTGATTCCCTTGGCTATTTGTACACAAGATCGACTTGTGTAAGCAATCAAACATGACATGGTGCTATTCCAAGCAGTCCATGCCGATATGTATATCATATGATCCAAAAGGTAGGATGCTTGGGTTTTTTTTAATAGGAAAACCATTTAGGTTTACCTCACAATCTTTAACTATTTATGAAACCCTTCATTTCGTACCTGTGGATAATTGTACTATCCAAGGCTTATCATGTTTTACTTTTCCTAGTTTACATATATCAACAATTTTAGGTGATACATGGCTCCAGCAAGCACCAGGGTCAATCAATATTGAAATAGAAGTGTTGAAGATATTACCTACTATCTCAACCATGGTAACCTAATGTTTTTCCTATTGGCCATCCAAGGATGCATAAATCCGTGGTGTTCCAGCTATGTCCTCTACTTTTGGTTCTTATTGTAAGTTGTCCAAGACCCAATTTGTCTTGTTCTTACAATCTCAGGCATAATGAGGCCCACTACATTTCCAGCACTTGCTACTGGCTTGTTAGAATTTGGATCTGGTACATATAGCTTTGTACCTAATTTGTTGAAGTTCTTGTTCCCTGGAAAACTCTTGTTATGTTTTCTATATGGTGGTCGATTAAAACCTAGTTTGCAATTTTCAGAGAAGTTCTTCAACCTGCCTATGTTTCTATTTATGTTCATGTTCTCTTGCCTTAGATTTCCATGATCATCGTCGAGCCTAGATTTTTGCAATGTCATATCCAAGGTTTTATGTATGTTGAACTCATCAATCCTTTTTCGAAATTTGGGAGGAAGAAGTCCTAAAAACTGCTTTAATTTTACCTTTTCATCCTTGATGTATGGCACATAATGTAACAGATCTAAAAATCTATTAATAAAAGAATCCATAGTCATGGATCCCATATGTAACTCTTGAAAATATTTCACTTTTATATCAAAGAATCTTTTCGACATATATTTTTCTTGAAAGATATTGCAAAAATTACTCCACAGTATTCTTATTACCTCGTCTTTATTGGTATGCTTCAAGTCTCTCCACCATCTTGCTACTTTTCCATTTAAATTATAGATGTCCAGTCGAGCCTTCATTTTCGTAGAGTACTTATCAAATCAGAAATATTTTCTCATACCCAACATCCATTCTTCACCTTCCTCCCCCATGTTCACTTCTCCTTCATAGGTTGGGGCTCTTATTTTTCTAAATTCCCTCTGGGGATTGTCATAACTTATTTGTTTCTTTCTACATTGAGAAAGAGAGTCATCATTGGAAGGACTGTAATAATCTCCTTATGGAGGGTCAGGGGTATGTTCATGTTTTTCTTCTTCTCTTGGGCTGCTATCCTGTTTATGATAAGGTTCCTTCTTGACCCTGTTTGTGGAATAAATGAGTTTTTCGTGCGGGATTCCTCCCGTCATGTTTCACAGCAATGTTGCATTAATTTTTTAATGTTCCTTTCTTTAATTTAGACTATCCTCTTTGAGTCTTTGGAAGTATTCTTGATGACTTTTTATGGTTTTCATCATATCAGAATTCAGTTCCACCAACAATTCTACTTCTTAGCTGGGGGTAATCAATTTCCCTTTCCAGATTTCATCCTCTTAAGTGTTCATGATCAGAACTATTCTTTTAAAAGTCCTGAAATTGCAAGTTTTTAATAACAGGAAAAGATTTTGTTAGTTAACAAAATTTAAAAAAAAATGATTTTCCTTGCAACGAATGTCTGGTACGCCCATTTGGTATCTTAGTGTTAAAACTCGATTGTGATACCACTTATAATGTCCCCAAAAATTGAAAAAAGAAAATTTGTTAGGCTAGTCAAAACTGCCTATGCTGGACATTATTTGAACTTTCGAAATGTGTTGTACTTTATTTATACTGTTGTATTGTCGTAAGAAGTTCTTATGTCCTGCTTCCATATTTTTAGATGTGTTTATTACTATATTTACTTCTGTGCTCATCATGTTGATTATTATGTTGTTCTATGCTTATGCATTGATGTGTAAGTTAGTTATTGATTACGTACTTCATGTATTATAACATGTTCTTATCGTCAAATACATGATTCTGACTTAACTTTGTTATTGGATAAAGGGGTGGAGTGGTAGAACCAGTTTCCCTTGTAACCACCTGAGAGGTATTGTTTTCTACTTGTATCAACAGGATTACTTATTTCTTACGAACTAATGCATTCCTTTCATTTTGCATGCAGGTTCTTTTAACGTTGGAAAAACTCTTTATAAAAGTTGAATGGCCAAGTGGTCTGTTTCGTCACTGGCACTCTGTGATATAGACCTATCCTAGTGGTGATATGTTGGTTGTTTTTAGATTATTCTTATACGATACTAGGTGGTTGACTAGATTATATTGCACGAGTTGTTATTATTGTGCTTATCGACTCTGCGTTAGTGATTGGGTCACTACTGAAATTTATTATTTGGGTGACATTAAATTACTATGTTATAAGGCTTTATAGCGTTGTTCATACTTCAACCTAGTCTTAGTGTATGTTTTTAATATATGGTTCTTATGGTTTGCAAAAATATTTGTAAAAACATTAGTCTAAAGTATTCCATATGCCATGGAATTATGGCTTATGCCTAAGTAAAACAATGCAAAATATGGGGTGTATGCATTTGGAAAAAAATGGTTTGATATAGTGACAAGAACTATAGGCTTATGGGTTTTGTAAACGTTGTTGGGGACCAGGGTGGTGACATCAATGCACCTTGGGATGAGTGGAAACCAAGCTTAGGCCTTGGCTCATGCGATGGTTTGGTTTATCCGCAGCCTTGCTGCTTGTGCTCTACTGCTGCGCGGTGTGAGGGAGGATGACTTCGATGGCTTACCAGATATGTGGATGGTCTGGTTTATTACCATATTCTGTTGATTTGGTTTGGATATTTTCATACTTATCATCGTGACCTTGCTTTGTGTTTGTAGGTTGCACGGTGTGGAAAAAATGAGTTTGGGTCGTATCTCATGGGTCGTCGCTGTGGGAAAAACCATGGGTAAAGCCATACCCATTCGAGTAATCCTACCATACAAGTGTTTATTCATTCCCTCGTTGCTTCATGGTTAAGACAATGTTATTCCTTGTCATGGGTTTTGATGCTTGGTTTTGGTTTTATAATGGATGCGTTTGGGATGGGGTTTGACTGTAACTTTTAATGGGCACTACATTTTGTAATGCGACAGGCTTGGGGTTTTTCCTTTTGGGGTTTTAATGCCTTCGGGCTTGAACTTTAAAATGTATTGGGATTTATTAATTGTTAATCTATGTGGAAAATGAGATGGTGGAACTCTTAGTAGTTCTGCGTAATTGTATTTAATTCTATATTAATGGAAATGGACAACACCATTCCTTTCAATGGTGCAAGGTCAAATCTAAATGACTGTGCAAAATCTTTATTAGTTTTGTAATGACTAATTTTTATGTATATATATATATGTTGTATTTTCATTCTATGTCGACTTCATGGTTATTATTCTTGATGGACTATGTGGATTTTCATTTAGTGTTCGAGTTACTTGTATGGACGACTGTGTGACAATGTTATTGGCTTTGGGGGCCATGCCATATATGGCATTGGTGTTCCCTCCACTAAAGCTACGATAGCATATTAAATGGAGAGTTGTTGGTTGTTGAATGAGCTATGCAATTACAATATAAAGCCAACTATGGGTGAAAACCCCTTTTGCTTGGCAGTCATTGTTGTGGGTAATATCTTGATAGGTTTTAATGGTTTTATGTTACTATTTAGAGTTGTAATTAAATGTTGTAGCCTTAGGATAGAATCCTCCAATGTATGTCATAGCTATTTCATAGCCTTGACAGGGTTGTAGAATTAATATTTTTATTTAAATGTTGGGTTATGTAAAAGGCCAACGGCCATAGTTACGGTGTGTATATTTTATATGGGTCTTTCAACCACTGTGTAGAGAGTTGAAATTTATGTTACATCCTATGTTTATATATATATAACTAATGCCTTTGTAAATAAAAAAATGAATCTATAGGAATCGATCCTAGGTTGTTGTGGTTGTAAGGGGTTGATATCTATGTGGATGTGATTTGGGATTAACGCCCACAAGAATTGATCTTGCAACTTTTGTGTATTTATATTTATGTTTTTAATATATATTGTGCATAGCATTATGGTTGAATTTTATGTGTTGGGATTTTTTTTTGGCATACGATTGTTAATGTGATTCATAGATATTTAGGGGTTGGTTTTATTAAATTGGCAATGGATTTATTATGTGGATAAAATGTTTATTGTATTTCATTTTCATGGTAGTAGTTGGTAATATATAGTTGGAATTAATGTGGAGTATTGGTAAGCATAAGTCGTGGACCATTAGATGGTCTCAATACTAAGACTGTAGCTTTCATATATGATAATGTTTGATTAATGAAGAATGATAATATTTGATTAATGAAGAATGATAATATTTATCCTTGTTATTAGTAGGAATATAATGATATAGACCTTGAGAGGTCTCCACTGGTTTTTATATTAGGTTTAATACTTTAAATTTATGCTTACTCTTAGATATAGAATACTGAATTTATAATTTTTCTTTGTTAGATTATGGTTCTTTTTAAAACTGATAGTATATGATGATTTAATTATTAGGTTCTATTTACTATATGTTGGTTAACTTTATTTTATATTTAGGTTTTGTTTGAAACTTAAATATGAACTAGTATTTTACTCCTAAACATATCTCTGCTGGCATTATGAAATATGCTAGTAGAGTTTGTAGGTAAATAAACATATAGGCAATGTTAGAGTAAATCCTTTGTATTTGGAGAACAAAGTTTATGTTGTAATTAAATGCATAACTAGATATAATAGAAATAAACCCTAATTATTTCTTAAACATAAATTAATTTAAATCCATAGGGTTTATAATAAAATGTAAACCCTTAAACATTTTTATAGGGAAACAATAGTAAACATAGGGTTAGCATTATAACATGAACACTTACATATTCTAACCAGAAAATATTCTAGATAACGAAATAGGGAGTCAAGAAGCTCATACTTGAAAAGTGAAGCTATTCAAATGGATGAAACCTGAACACTCAATTACCTAGTATTAACAATTCACAGGCAGATCCAACCTCTGTATAGATGAATGAATCACTTCGGAACTATCACATTCCACCCAACCCTGACCCGGAACCGTTACTGGTTTTAATCTAGATCCCCCTGAGCTGGTTCCAACATGCAAGTAGCTTAGAGATCCTAAGGTAAGGCTTCCCAAACTGGTATATTAGGTGTGGATCAATTCTCTTTTTTCCTCTCAGGAAGATGTTCTCAAATAACTCTCTTGAGAATAATCAGGTAGAATAATTACTCCAAAAAGATAGATGGTCCCCAAGCCTATCCTTGGCTTGAGACTTTATAGACATAATTTTCAGTCAAAGGGGTAGTTAAATCAAGAACCATTTGATTTCTCGATTTAGCCCTTTTTATTTAATTTAGGTTCTTTTAATATTATAACTTAGGAACTTTTAACTAACTAGTTCCTAAATGAACTTTTGTAGGTATTATAATATTTAATTTTCTTTTAGTAATAATAATAATAGAGGTAGATTTTCCTTCTTTCTTACATTATTAATATTATTACTATGCTTACTCTTACATACCATGTATAAAATATATAACAATATATTATTTGTTAACATTTGTCTAAGGGTATCACATATCGTGATCCCTAAACTTATGACACTTTCTTCATTAAGGTCATTAGGTAGGTAATTAGGTCTATTAGAATAGGAAACTCTAAACATGCGTGCATGTTGGAATCCATCGTATAACATGGTAGTTCTCTAGTACTTGATGACATACATAAATTCAATATTTCATTTAATCACTTCTAAATAAGTCATATGAGATCAATATTTTACTCAATTTGATCTCACTCGAGAATCATTAATTCTTTTCAGTAACTCCTATAACTTATCCAGAGCCCATACTCAATGCTATAAACAAGGAGTTACAAAATTAGTTCAATTTTGGAGTTCCTCGCTCAACACTATATTAATCTGTCACATTAATCTAGGGACAAAAATAGAGTCTAATAAGAGATTTCATACAATTACGCATGAAAATGGCATAATGGTGCCGCAATGGGAGTAGCAGCTTTGTATAATCAATAAAGATTAAGTAATGAAATACAATTATCATGCAAGGTGCATGAATGCCAATACAATTTGAATTCTAGAGGTCATTCGAATTGAATGAATGGGTGTATCTTGACTGAATGTCAGCCACAGTAAACACACCTAATTAACCCACTGATCAAGCCATGATTGACTCAACTGAGCCCTAACTATATCGGAGTCCAATGGATGACTAAGTCTAACTAAAAGTAGCTTAGACACATGTCACTGTATTCCAATCAACAAGTGGTAGCACATCATCAACTCTAATGAACCCCGATGAGGTTAACTGAAGTCAAACTAGTCATCAGAAGTCATCAGAGGCACCCTAGTTGTCTCTAGTTCATAAATATTAATAAAAATAATCAATAAATTAAGGGAGGTTCCTTCACAACTCAGCTTAACTGATTGTAACAATAATTTAGCAATTAGGTGCATTTATGACACACAGATCACCCCAGAATGGCTCCCCGATTGAAGGAGGAATCCTAGTTAGCCTCCCTAATTGAAAGTAGGCATGGGTATGTTCATGCTAATGTCATAGAGTGCTCATCTGATGTCGATTAAGACAATTAAACTTAGGATAGTGGCTTAATAAGGCCAAATTGACCAAATTTTTGGGTAAATGACTCTAACACCCCCCCTTAAGCTATACTCAGGAGGAGCGAGAATAAAATGCATGAAATTCTAG
>LPNX010599021.1:122748-163151 GCA_001517045.1 Pseudotsuga menziesii | reverse complement strand
CCACCTCAATATGAACACTGAAAGTAGTCGGATCACCCTGATGAACTCACCCCTAACAACGAACAGAGGTAAGTGAAATTTTTTTCTCAAAATATCTTGGTGAATATGTCTGCAATCTACTCATTAGTAGGGAAGTATTGCATAATGATGGTCATGTCATGCACCAATTCCATGATATAGTGCATGTGTATCTCTACATGCTTGGTCCTCTGCCTAGTAACTAGATCTGTGGATATATTAATAGCACTTTGATTGTCAAAAAAAAGGACACTGGATAATGTACCACCAAGATCAAACTCTGAAAGAATGCCTTGCAACCAAACATCTTGGATGCAAGCATTCACCGCTCCTCGATACTCGGCCTCTGTTGAAGACAATGCTATGGCGGCATGCTTTTTGATAGAATAACAAATGGGTCCACCACCAAACATGAATACATATCCAGAATTAGAATTCCGATCAACAGAATCACCCACCTAATTGGAATCTGTGTAACCAATCAGCTCTAGCTTGGATTCTGCAGCATAGTGAATGTCGTAGGTCCTGGTTCCCTGAATATACTAGAGGATCCTCTTGGATTCCTTCCAATTAAGATCATCAGTATTCTAAATGTATCTTGAAATATCATTCACAACATAACATATATCATTCCAATAATGAGTCAAGTAGAGCAAGCTACCTATCAGCTGTCAATAAATAGTGTAGTCCATGGGAGGTGTGCTTTTTCCTTCTTCAAGGTTGATCCCTGAAAGGAACGGGAATGGAGTATCCTCAAATTTAGCCATGTTAAAATTAAATAAAATGTTTGATATGTATTTGTACTGAGTGACCATTATCCCATCAATATTTTTCTCAATTTTGAGCCCCAAAAATTGCTTCAAGAGCCCCAAATCGCTCATTTCAAATGCATTATGGAGGGCAGTTTTGATGACTGAAATAGAAGTGACTGTGCTACCTGTAATCAGTAAGTCATCAACATATAAAACAATAATAATAAAATGACCATCATACTTCTGATTTACACCTTTGAAATTTTTGTGAGAGAAGGAAGGAATCCATCTTGGAATACCACTCTCTCGGGGCATGTTTTAACCCGTATAGTGACTTCTTTAGTTTGCAAACCAAATATGAATCAGAAATCTAGTCCTTAGGATGATTCATGTATATCTCCTCATGAATATATCCATTTATAAATGTATACTTAACATCCATATGATGCACTTCCCAGTGCTTAGATGCAGAAATTGCCAAAACTAGGCGGATGGAGTCCATTTTTACAACCAGTGCAAAAGTTTCATGGTAGTCCGCACCTTGGACCTGGGAGAAAACTTTTTCTACTAGAATTGCCTTATATTTTCAGGTTTTTCCATCAGAATAAACCTTATTCTAAAAAACCCACTTGCATTGAACCAATTTCCTCCCCGAAGGAAGAGAAACTAGCTCCCAAGTAGTGTTTTTCTGAAGAGAATTCATCTCTTCGTCCATGGAAGCTTGCCATCTCAGATCCTTCCAAGCATGGTAGTAAGACATAGGATATGAAATTATCATTAAAAAAAAATATTCAGATATCAAATAATTAGGACAAGAGAGCGCAATACCTGCTCTTTGAAAATCAGACCGTGTTCTTCTTGGATCATCCGCATTTCCAATGTTTTCACCTGCGGAGGAGAGTGCCTGTCTAGTCCAAGTTGGGAGATGATTTTGTACATCAGGTTATTATTCAAAATATGATGTTTTCTATTAACTAATATAATAAATTAGAATATCCAAATCAGTCTCATCACCCCCAATTCAATCATCCAAATATTCAGTAAAATAGGAAGGGAATTCAATAGTTTTCTCCTTCACTAGTTCTACCTCCTCAAGAGGCTCATCGAACAAGATACTCCTTCCAATGATGACTTGTTTTGTTTTGATATAAATAATATTTAAACCTTTAGATTCATCAATATACCCAATAAACAAGCATTCGATGCTTTGTGGTTGCAAATCCCTACTTTTATCATGCGGAATTCGGGCCCGTGTAGTGGACCCAAATATCCTAAGATTTGACACATCCAGCTTGTGTCCAAAGTAGGATTTGAAATGGGTTTTCCCTTTCACAGAAGAGTGTGGGACACTACTATGAATATATTCTGCAGCATTCATGGATTCATCCCACAAATTTTCAGACAACTTCTTTGCTTCCAGTATGCAAGTGGTCATCTCCTTGAAAGACCGATTCTTTCTCTCTGCTACACCGTTCTGTTGGGGAGTGTAGGGGACTGAATGTTGGATATGAATACCACTTTGGGAAGATATATCTAGAAATTCATTACTAATATATTCCCCACCATTATCAGATCTCAAAATATTTATCTTTTAGCCAGATGCATTCTCAATCAATGCCTTCAAATCAACGAATTTTTCCAAGACTTTCGACTTCTTTTTGATAAAAAAGACCCATGTATCTGGAAAAGTCATCAATGAAAGTGAGATAGTACCTAGTTCCATTCATGGATGTGGTAGGAATGGGTCCACTGATATCAGAATGTATCAACCCCAATATGCATGGTGCTCAGCTTGCCTTCCCCCGATCAAACTTATGCTCAGGGTGCTTTCCAACAACACATCCCTTGCAAATTCTGGTGATAGCTTTGATGACCAGGAGGCCTTCAACCATGGAACTATTTTTTAATTGCTTCAAGTACTTAAAGTTCAGGTGGCTGAATCTCTCATGCCACAGTATACTAACCTCATTTCCATGAGTCAGCAATGCGGTCGACTTTGTATTCGCCACAAAATGGGAGAACTCATAAGCTTTTGCATGATGGTTTGCAAGGCCTTTTGCTACAAGTTTTTTGTATGCAAGTTCCATGATCTCTACATCATATGGGATAAAGGAGACTCAATTGGGCACTCATGTATGTTTCATTTGATAAACACTCAAGAGGTTTGATGCAAGAGATGGTACATACAAAACATATGAAAAATAACCATGCTCAATATTTATAGTACCTTATCCTTTGAATATGATTGTGAAGTCATCTCCCATGTGGATGGGAATGGTTTTTCTAGACTCCAAAGATTATAAAGAGTCTATTTCATCCATCATGTGATTCGGAGCTCCAGAATCTATCAAAAGATATTTGGAATTTGAAGTGCTTTCCATGAGAGCATGACCTCTCTCATGTTGTGGTTCCCAATCTTGCTGATCTCTCCTCCGAAATATTTTTGAAAGATTGATGTGATTTTTATCAAGAAGATAAGTTGCTTCATCAAGTTTCTTTTTCATGCAGGAATGTTCAAGGTGGAAGCCGCAGTACGAACACTTGACTTTTTCCTTTCCATGATTCCCTTTTTTTTGTTCTTCTTGAATTCGGAAGGCTCTTGATGCTGCTAGTTTTCAACTTTAGGCTTAGGAGATTCAAATTTGGTTTTTGGTTTCTTCTGCTACTTTCCTTTACCCTTCATATCTTTGGGGCTCGAAGCGTAGAGGGCTTGATCACGGGAGGATTTGATGATCCCCATCTGGACAATATTACCATGTTCACTTTTTAGGGACTCAATGAAGGCATTGAGTGAAGGCATCTTCCATCCAAGTTTTGTGATATTTCCTGCACGAAATGTAGAGACAAGCACTGAATAATCAGCTCCAAGTTTGATGAGAATGGAGAGGATGAGCTGATCATCCTCCTTCTCCACCTTACATTGCTTCAATAGTAAGACAATGTGCTTGAACTTTGTGAAAAAATCATTTAAGGTCTTGAAATTGGAAGGTTTGAGAGACATCAACTCGTTTTCAAGATGATAAACTCTCAGATCATCCTTTTTTCCATACAGGGTGTCTAATTTGTCCAAATTTCCTTTGGAGTCTTGAATCCCGAGAGCTGGAAAAGAAGGTCCTTGGAAATAAAGAGGCACAAGAAACCAAATGTTTCATATTTCTTGTTCAAGAATCTAGCTTTGTCTATCACAGAAGTAGGCTCTTCTTCAGTGTCCATAGTGACTCGATAGATTCCTCTGGCGCATAGCTTGATCTCCATATCTCCTTTCCACAAATGGAAATTGAATGGAGTCAAGATTTCAACGGAAGAAGCCATCTCAAACTTCTGTAGCGAATGCTTTTCACCTCTTAAAACCTACAAATCACAACAAAAGGGGCATCTCAAGGTTGAACATCGTGCACATTTTAGGCTTTCACCACCCCCAGCATAGTTGATCAAGCAAGCTTGATCAACAATTCCTTAACGTGGGTTATTAAGTGGTAATCCTTTGCTTCTGGTGCAGTGCTGGAATTTTGAGCTTTTTACTCAATTTTTCATGCAAGATATGTCAAAAACCATGTTTTTGAGAGATCTGAGCTTCATCCCACCATGAGCTTTGATACCATATTAATATGTCATATTAATATAGGGACTAAAACAAAGTCTCATAAGAGATTTCATACACTGAAGCATGAAAATGGCATAATGGTGCTACAATGGGAGTAGTAGCTCTATATAATCAATAAAGAATGAGTAATACAATACAAATATAATGCAAGGTGCATGAATACCAAGAAAATTAGAATTCCCAAGGAGGTCATTCGAATTGAATGAATGGGTTTAGCTTAACTGAATGTCAGCCACAGTAAACACACCTAGTTAACCCATTGATCAAGTCGTGATTGACTCAACTGATCCCTAACTATATCGGAGTGCAATGGAAGACTAAGTCTAACAGAAAGTAGCTCAAACACATGTCACTACATTCCAATCAATAAGTGGTAGTGCATCATTAACACCAATGAACCCCTATGAGGTTAACTGAATTCAACTAGCCATCAGAAGTGGTCGTAGGCGCTCTAGTTGTCTCCAGTTCATAAATACTAATAAAAAATAATCAATAAATGAATGGAGGTGCCTTCACAACTCAACTTAACTTATTGTATCAATCAGTTAGCAATTAGGTGCATTTATGACACTCATATCACCCCAGAATGGCTCCCCAGTTGAAGGAGGAAGCCCAGTTATCCTCCCTGATTGAAGGTAGGCATGGGTGTGCTCATGCTGATGTCATAGAGTTCTCATGTGATGCCATTAAGTCAATTAAACTTAGGATAGTGGTTTAACAAGGCCAAATTGACCAAATTAAGTGTGCATGTTGGGTAAATGACTCCAACACACTAATGCTAGGATGTACTTGTAGGATACACCTAGGGATAAAATGGGCAAGGATCTGATGTTCTAGAGCTTATTCTCAATATCAACATGGAAGGCACTAGGGCTTATGCCCAACACTTCCAATTTATCTTTTGATTTGTTCTAGAGCTTCATGCTTGACACAAATGTCTCAAAACTCATGTTCCCCAGAGAGTCTCGCTCAACATAGATATAAGTACTCATGTGCTCCAGAGCTTCTTACTCAACACAAAACATCAATTTACCCATGTGCTCTGGAGCAACCGAATCTGGTTGGTCCATTAGTAGTCGAATCTGAATATCATTTTGAATGATAAATATTATAATATATTATATGATGTTGATAATTACATGGGAAGCTCGCCTTTATAGGCTTTGAGTGTGTAAAATGAAGTGTTACACCCTTTCATATGATAATTAACTAATATAAATAATATTTGATTTTATATTTATTACATTGCCACTCTCTTTAAGGAAGCTTTGTCCTCGGAGCTTAAATATTTTCCTAGTGTCGTTCTTCACTATGACTCGGTGTCGATATTAGAATCGGACCAGGTCTCTTGTGCAGAGACTTGAAATTCCTTTCCATTGATGATTTTACACTGTATTGTCTCATTGTTCCTACATTTATGACCATGGGTCCAATCATCACCACATCGGCGACATATGTTTTTCTTCTTTTTTCTATTATCAACGTAATTGTTACTATGACTTTGATCTATTTTCCATTTCATAGGGATATGATTGAGGTTTGTGGCATTGCTGATCGTGTGACCAAGTATCTGCACAGTACCTACATTGTGTCTCTTTTTCTTTTCGATAATGGTTATCGCCTCTTGTTTTAATTCCTTCCAATTTGCATTCTGTAGCTTTTGCTTTATGTCTTGCTACTTGTACGTTAGGTATGTCTTGCAAATTTAACTCTTTTTGGATGTATGGTTTAAGACCTCCTAAATAGGTTTCGAGTCTTTGCTTGTTAGACAACCCAAATACTCGTGTCGATAAGGATTCCCACTGATGTGTGAATTCCTCGACGCTTCCAACCTGTTGTAATCTGGTAAGTTTACTGAAAAATTCATCTTCTTTGATTCCTTGAAACCTATTAAAAAAACCATTTTTGAACAAGTTCCAGGTGTAGGTAAAATTATCTCTCCTCCACCAGAAGTACCAATTATAGGCGTACCCTTCTATATGTATTGACACATATTTCACTTTCTCCTCGTCAGATTGAATATTTTAAATGTCAAAGTATTGTTCCGCCTTGTTTATCCAAGAAACGCATTGGTCTTCACTTCCATTGTATTTCAACAACTCTATTTTTTCCTTAGATGGGTACACTTTGTAACGATGATATTGATGCCTTTTGCTTTACGATTTGATTGTGGCTCGGAACTACTGGACGATGCAAGTGACATATTTGAATTGTTTTGTTGTTGTTGGTGACTTTTAACCTTTTTATTCTCTACTATCTTACTAATAGCTTCTATTTTTATTTTTAATCATGCCTCGATATCTGGCAGTACTTTTTTATCAAACTCTTGCTTAAGCATCGCATTGTTAATCTTTATTTCTTTTTGCAATTTTTCTTCATTCTTTGCGAGTGTTTCCTAGGTGGCAACATGAAATGAGGATTTTAACATGTCTAGACTATTGACTTTGTTCGGACTAGGTATACGCCTTTGTAACTTATCGATTAATGTATTATGATTTTGCATCATGGTGCTCATGTTCTTTGTTAAGGTGTTTATGTTTGAGTCACGGTACTCATTTTGTCATCCAAATCTCTTTGTTTTTCGTTCAGGATGTCAAATTTTTCATCCAACCTTCTTTCTAGTACTAGAACAAGCTCATCTTTGAGTATTCTATTGTTATTTTGTATCTTTTACTACAATCCTCTTTTATTAGCGATAAGGGACTTGATGTCCTTCTCCATTTTTTCGATTTTCTTGTTCAATTCCACCATGGTTTTGGACCTTGTATGCGGAGGTGTGTATTTCAACGATATTTTGGCTTTTGAGGTGAAATTGAATAATAATATACTAATTAATTAATTAATCAATAGTACTATTATTATTATTTTTCATAAACTACATATATTTTGTATATAGTTTTTTTTTTTTAATTATTATAATATTATTATTTTTCACAATATTAAAATAATAATTATTATTATTATTAATGTTTTTTTGAAATTTTGTAATATTATAATGAAATATTATAATAGTATTATATATATATTTTTAATAAAATTATAATAATAGTATTATATATAATATATATTTTTTATTAAAAATTGTTTTGCAGGTTTATCGGCGTGAAGGTGGTGGCTGTGGAGATGAGGGAAGGCAGTCACTGGAGGGTGGGTGGAATCAATGGGGAGAGCTGTGATGTAGAGTGGAGGTGTGCAGGGCCGCGGACAGGAGACCATCGTGTGGGAGATGGATATGGTGGAGATGCATGCAGGTAAGAGAGCAGCAGATGGGGGGCGCGAGGAGCAACGAGTAGAGAGTGTGGTGGTGGAGTGGAGTTGGAGCGCATGCGAAGGCAACAGCAGGAAGCATGCGGCTAGCTAGTTAGTGGAGAAGGAGGGTAGAGGGTGTGCTTGTGAGGGAAAGAACATGATAAATGGTGTGCAGGGGCATGAGGACGTGAGCGTGAGAGAAGTAATGGGGGAAAATAACGCAAAGTAGGCCGAGGAGGAAGTAGTGCAAGGGAGGTGAGACAGAGGGTGAGTGACGAAGCTGGGTTGTGTAGGGAGCGCAGAGGGAAGTGGCAGGGAGTAGGCGTGCAACACACACAGGATGAAGAGTGGATGGATGAGCACTGAGGAGATGCATCCAAGAGGTATGGGTGAAATGGAGGAGCGAAAGAGTCAAGAATTGAAGAGCTGAAACCAAGCTTAGGTGGAAGGAGCCAAATATGAGCTCACCCGAGGAGTTGATGAGCCGAGTCTAAGCTCAGAATACAGGAGCGAATCCGCTTTGATACCAAATGGAGCAATCGAATCCAGTTGGTTCGTTAGTAGTCGAATCCGACTATGATTTTGAATGATAAATATTATAATATATTAGATGATGTTGATAATTACATGGGAAGCTCTCTTTGATATGATTTGAGTGTGTAAAATGAAGGGTTACACCCTTTCATATGATAATTAACTAATCTAAATAATATTTTATTTTATATTTGTTACATGCTCCAGAGCTCCTCGCTCAACATAGAACATCTCACCAACCATGTGCTTCAGGGTCCACTCCGAACAAAGGCAACCATATATATATCATATGAAATTGGATTACGCCCAATATATCAAACAAATCATCATGTTCATATACAATGGGGTATTTAACCCAAAATATCAAAATAAAACATCAAGGTAGAATCATAATAAATGGGGCTCACCATAAGTGTTATGTACGAAATTCGAGATATTACATCCCTTCCCTCTTAAGAAAACATTGTCCCTGGTGTTCTAGGGACTCGAAATGAGATGATGAAACAAGGCAATGTAAGCATTTCTCTTAGTGGCTTCATTATCCCAAGTAGCCTCATCGGCTTCGAAGTGCTTCCATTGCACTTTCAACTGCACTATGGTGCACTTATTGAGCTGCACCTCTCTCTTGTCCAATATATGAATAGGTTCAGGGGAAAACTACCCTTCAGGTTCCACCTATAATAAGGACCAATCAATCACATGTTTAGTATCATAAACATGTTTATTTAATAATGATGCATGGAAAAAATTATGGACTCTTTTTTGCATGGGTAGCGCTAGTTCATATGCCACTGGCCCTCTCTTGGCAAGTATTTCAAAGGGTCCACAAAACCTAGGTTCTAACTTACCGCACTTTCCCAAGCTCAACGAGCTTCGTTTTTCTATTACTTTCAAGTAGACATGGTCTTCTATTTGATAATATTTATCTTTTATTTTCTTATCCACATATATTTTTTGGTAGTCTTGTGCTTCTATAAGGTTCACTTGGACCTTGGTAACCAACTGTTCCAAGTATTTCAATAAGTAAGGCCCTAACATGAGTCGATCCAATGAGATATCCCAAGTAACCGATGTTCTACATTTTTGTCCATAGACTACCTCCAAAGGGACTCATCTTGGTGGAATTCTGGTATCCGTTGTTATACATAAAATCTACAAGAAGCGGGTATTATTCCCACTTTTTGGGGTTGTTCATGACATACACCCTAAGCATGTCCTCGATAATTTGGTTTACCCTTTATGTTTTCTCGTCTGTCTGCGAGTGATAAGATATACTAAAGTTCAATTGCGTATCTAATATGAATAATAAAGATCTCCAAAAGTTTCTGGTAAACTTAGTATCTCGATCCAATATGATTACTTTGGGTATTCCGTGCAATCTAAATATATCCTTCAACAATATATCGGCAATGTGTACTTCCTTGTAGTTCAACTTCACTAGAATAAAGTGTGATGCTTTTGAAAATTTGTCAATTACTACAAATATAGAATCATTTTGTTTCTTACTATTAGGCATACCGATGATAAAATCTATACTAATGATTTCCCACTTCCATTCTGGAATGGGTAATGGCTGCACCAATCCTGAAGGATGTTGTTGCTCAACTTTGACCAGCTGGAATTCCTAACATTTTGCAATAAACAACGCAATGTGGGCCTTTAACTTAAGCCAGAAAAGTGTCTCTTAATGGCGTATATCATCTTTTGATATCTAGGATTCCTTGATTAGGGTGTCTGATGAAATTCCATGAGGATGTTGGACCGAATGTCTCCTCCTTCTGGAATGTACGATCTCTCCTTGGACCATAGTAGTCCTGATTCCTCTACCTTGTACTCTTTTTGTTGTTGAAACACCCTATCCTCTTGGACTTTCTTGAGGATTTCTAGATAGACAGGGTAAAATCTGTTTGTCATTCTAATCCTCTTGTGTAAATCCGAATCGGTTTGACTTAAATTCACCTCATATATCATATGAGTTCGTTGACTCAATGCATCAACAATCTTGTTCACTTTTCCCTTAATATGCTTTAGCTCGAAATGGTACTCTCTAAGGAAATCCAACCATCTAGCTTGCCTAGCATTCAGATCTAGTTGCTCGAATAAATACTTTAGACTCATGTTTTATATCTTTAGAAGGAATTTCCTTCCCATGAGGTAGTGCCTCCACATATTCAAGGCATGGATGATGGCATTTAAATCAAGATCATGCATGGGGTAGTTATGCTCATGTTTTTTTAACTTTCATTATTCATAACATATCACATAATCGTTCTACAAGAGGACTCATCTGATTCCTTCATTTCTTGCATCCATGCAAACAACAAAACCACCATGGGGATCCGCAATTCCTAGTATCGGTGTGGTCGTCAAAAGTTGCTTAATATTTTGGAAACTTTCCTTGCACGTGGTCATCCATAAGAACTTATTTACCTTCTTTTGCAAAGAGGTCATGGGACAAGCTATTCTAGAGAATTTCTTAATGAAATTTTGATAATATCCACCTAATCCCAAAAATGACCTAATTTCGGGGATACTGGTACAGGTATAATGTGACCCAAGTACTGTATATGTGGTTTGAAAAATAACATTTACTAAACTTGGCATAGAGATGGTGTTCTTGTAACACCCACAGCACTATGCGAAGGTGTACCTCGTGTTCCTCTTTACTCTTGGAGTAAACTAGGATTTCATTTATAAATACCAAATTTTTTTTATCCAGATATTTACTGAATATATTGTTCATCATACACATAAAGTTTGCGGGTGCATTGGTCAACCCAAACATCATTACTACAATCTTGTAGTGCTCGTACCTTGTACGAAAGCAAATTTTGTGAATATTCTCATCACGAATCCATACCTGATGGTACTCAGATTGTAGGTCAATATTTGAAAATATCTTGTCTCTTCCTATCTGATTGAACAAGTCATTGATCCTAGGGAGTGGGTATCGGTTCTTAATAGTCATCTTGTTAAGATGACAGTTATCGATGCACATTTGCATCGTACCATCCTTATTCTTTACAATAAGTATCGGTGCTCCCCAAGGGGACACTCTTGGTCGGATATATCCTTTCTCCATCAACTCCTACAACTGCATTTTGAGTTCCACGAACTCTGGTGCACTCATGCAGTGAGGGGCTTTTGAAGCTAAAACTGATCCTGGTGTCAGTTCTATGGAAAATTCTAGGTCTCGTTTAAGAGGTAATCCTCGGATCTCCTCAAGAAGTATGTCCTTAAAATTCTACAAGAACAGGGAACTCCTCAATGTTTTGTTTTATTTAAGCCTCTATGTCCTAGATATTTACTGCAAACAACTTGAATCCTTTCCTAATGCACTTCTTTTCTTGTAAAGTCGATATCTTCCTTACAGAAACCTTCTTTGGTATGCCTTGAATCTTCACTTGATTCCCTTGGCTATTTGTACACAAGATCAACTTGTGTAAGAAATCAAGCATGACATGGTATTGTTCCAACCAGTCCATGCCAATAAGTATATCATATGATCCTAAAGGTAGGATGTTTAGGTTTCCTTTCATAGGAAAACCATTCAAGTTTATCTCACAATCTTTAACTATTTTTGAAACCTTTCGTTTTGTACCTTTGGTTAATTGTACTAGCCAAGGATTATCATGTTTTACTTTTCCTATTTTACATATATCAACAATTTTAGGTGATACATAGCTCTTGCAAAGACCACGGTCAATTGGTATTGAAATAGAATAGTTCAATATATTTCCTTCTATCTCGACCATGGTAGCCTAATGATCTTCCTATCGGCCATAAAAGGATGGATAAATCCACGGTGTTGCAACTATGTCCTTTACTGTTGGTTCTTCTTGTAAGTTGCGCAAGAACCCATTGGTCATGTTCCTACAATCTCAGGCATAATGAATCTTGCTACATTTCTAGCACTTGATCTGTAGCAGGGTAGCATTATCTCCCCAATTTGTTACTAGCTTGTTGAATTTGCAGCTGGTACATACAGATTTGTACCAGATTTGTTGAATTTCTTGTTTGTTGAAAAACTATTGTTCCATTTTTTGTATGGTGGTGGGTTAAAACCTGGTTTGTAGTTGTCAGAGAAGTTCTCAGACATGTCTCTATTTATGTTCATGTTCTCTTGCCTTAGCTTCCCATGCTCATAGCAGATCCTATCTTTGCGCAATGTGGTGTCCAAGGTTTTAAGCATGTCGAACTCAATCCTTTCCTGAAATTTGGGAGAAAGAAATCCTAAAAACTACTGCTTTTTTACCTTTTCGTCCTTGATGTATGGCACATAATGTAACAGATATAAAAATATGTTAATAAAAGAATTCATAGTCATGGATCCCATATGTAACTTGTGAAAATATTTCACTTTTCTGTTGAAGAATATTTCCGACATATATATTTTTTGAAAGATATTGCGGAAATTACTCAAACATATTTTTCTTACCTCGTGTTTCTTGGTATGCTTCAAGTCTCTCCACCATCTTGCTGCTTTTCCATTTAGATTATAGATGGCCAGCAAGCCTTCATTTCTCTAGAGTAGTTATGAACTTAGAAATACTTGCTCATACCCAACATCCATTCTTCATCTTTCTGCATCGTGTTCACTTCTCCTTCATAGGTTGGGGCTCTTATTTTTTTGAATTCCCCCTGGAGATTGTCCTCACTTCTTTGTTTCTTCCTGCATGGAGAAAGAGAATTGTCACTGGAAGAACTGTGATAATCTCCTTCTTGAGGTCCAGGGGTATGTTCCTCTTTTTCTTCTTCTCTTATGCTGGTGGCCTGTTTATGATAAGGTTCCTTCTTGAAATTGTTTGTAGAATGAATGGGTTTTCCCTGCGGGCTTCCTCCCGTCATGTTTCGCAGCAATGCTTCATTAATTGCTTGTTGTTCATTTATTTCATTTAGACTATACTCTCTGATGCTTTGGAAGTCTTCTTGAAGACTTTGTTTGGTTTTCATTAGATCAGAATTCAGTTCCACCCCTAGTTCTGCTTCCTGGATGGGGGTATTAAATTTCCCTTGTCGGTTGTCATCCTCTTCAGTGTTCATCATCTGAACTATTATTTTGAAAGTTCTAAAATTCCAAATTTTTAATAATACGAAAAATTTTGGTTAGTTAACAAAATTTAAAACATGCTTTATTTTCCTTGCAAGGAATGTATGCTACACCCATTTGGTGTCTTAGTGTTGAAACTGGGCTCTGATACCACTTGTAATGTCCCAAAAAATTGAAAATAAATTATTTTTTACTTGGCTAGTCAAAACTACCATGCTAGACATTTTTTGAACTTGCGGAATGTGTCATACTTTATTTATACTGATGTATTGTCGTAAGATGTTCTTATGTCTTGCTTCCATATTTTCAAATGTGTTTATTACTATATTTACTTATGTTGTCATGATGTTCATTATTATTTTGTTCTATGGTTATGCATTGATGTGTAAATTAGTTATTAATTATGTACTTCATGTATTATAACATGTGTTTACTGTCGTATACATCATTACGACTTAACTTTTTTATTGGACAAAGGGGTGGAGTGGCAGACCTAGTTTCCCTTGTAAGCACCTAAGAGGTATTGGTTTCTACTTGTCTCAACAAGATTACTTAGTTCTTACGAACTAATGTATTTCTTTCATTTTGTGTGCAGGTTCTTTTAGCGTTGGAAAAACTGTTTATAAAAGATGAAGGACAAAGTGGTCCATTTCGTCACTCGCACTCCGTGATATAGACCTATCCTAGTCATGATACACTCATTGTTTTTAGATTATTATTATACCAGAGTGTGGTTGACTAGATTATATTGCAGGAGTTGTTATTATTATTCTTATGAACTCTGTGTTAGTGATTGGGTCACTACTGAACTTTATTATTTAGCTAACATTAAATTACTATGTTATAAGGGTTTATAGCATTGTTCATACTTCAACCTAGTCTTAGTGTATGGTTTTAATATATGGATATTATGGTTGGAAAATGAGATTTGTAAAAACATTAGTTTAAAGTATTGAATGGCATATTTCATATGCCATGGACTTATGGCTTATTCCTAAGTAAAACAATGCACAATATGGGGTTTAGGCATTTGGAAAACAATGGTTGGATATAGTGGCAAGAACTATAGGTTTATGGGTTTTGTAAACATTGATGGGGGCCAGGGTGGAGACATCAATGCGCCTTGGGATGAGTGGAAACCAAGCTTAGGGCTTGGTTCATGCGATGGTTTTTATTATTTGTATCCTTGCTGCTTGTTCTCTGCTCCTACACAGTGTGAGGGAGGGTGACTTTGATGGATTAGCGGGTATGTGGATGGTTTGGTTTATTAGCATCTTCTGTTAATTTGGTTTGGATATTTGCATACTCCTCATCATGACCTTCCTCTGTGTTTGTAGGTTTCATTGTGTGGTGAAAATGAGTGAAGTTCATAACTATGGGAAAATCCATACCCATTCAAGTAAGCCTACTGTAAAAGTGTCTACTCATTCCATCGTTACTTCATGGTTAAGGCAAGGTTATTGCTTGTCATGGGTTTGGATGCTTGGCTCTGGTTTTCTAATGGATGAGTTTGGGATGGGGTCGGACTGTAACTTTTAATGGGCATTGCATTTTGTAATACGACATGCTTGGGGTTTTTCTTGTTGGGGTTTTAATGCCTTTGGGCCTAAACTTTAAAATGTATTAGGATTTATTAATGGCTACTTTGTGTGGAAAACCATATGGTGGAACTCTTGGAAGCTCTACGTAATTGTATTTAGGTTTATATTAATGGCAATGGAAAGCACCATTGATTGCAATGGTGCAAGGCCGAATGTAAACGACAGTGTCAACTCTTTATTAGTTTTGTAATGACTGTATTTTATGTATATATGCGTGCTATATTTACATACTATGTTGATTTCATGGTTATTATTCTTAATGGACTGTGTGGATTCACATTCAGTGTTTGAGTTACTTGTATGGACGATTGTGTGACAACGTTGTTGGATTTTGGGGCCATGCCATATATGGCATTAGCGTTCCCGCCACTGAAGCTGTGATAGTGTATTAGATAGAGACTTATTGGTTGTTGAATGAGCTGTATAACTAGAATATAAAGTCGACTATGGGTGAAAACCCCTTTTTTATTGGCAGTTGTTTTTGTGGGTAATTCGTTGTTAGGTTTTAATGGTTTTATATTATTGTTTGTAGTTGTATGTAAAGGTCACTCCCTTGGGATAGAATCCTCCAATGCATGTTGTAGCTATTGCATAGTGTTGACAGGGTTGTAGCATTGATATCTTTATTTAAATGTTGGCTTATGTAAAAGGCTTAGGGCCATGGCTACAACGTGTATATTTTATATGGATCTTTTGACCACTGTGAAGAGAGTTGAAATTTATGTTACATCCTGTGTTTATATTTATAACTAGTGTGTCCTTTTTAAATTAAAAACGACTCTACAGGAATCAATCTTGGGTCATTATGGTTATAAGGTGTTAAGATTTATGTGGATCGATCAGGGATTAACACCCATAGGAATCGATCCTGTGACCTCTATGTATTTCTATTTATGTTTTTAATACATGTTGTGCATAATAGCATTATGATTGATTTTACATGTTGGGATTTTGGTATGGCATACGATTATTAATTTGATTCGTAGATATTTAAGGGTTGGTTTTATTAAACTGGAAATGGATTTATTATGTGAATAAAATGTTTACTATATTTCATTTTTTGTGGTAGTAGTTGGTAGTAATAATATATAGTTTGATTTAATGTGGAGTATTGGTAAGCATAAATCATGGACCATTAGATGGTATTGATATTGGGACTATCGTTCGGATTTATCACAATATTTGATTAATGAAGAATGATAATGCTTATCTTGTTCTTAGTAGGAATATAATGATACAAACCCTAAGAAGTCTTCGCCGGATTTTATCTTAGCTTTAATACTTTGAATTTATGCTTACTCTTAGATATAGAATACTGAATTTATAGTTTTTCTTAGTTAGATTATGGTTTTGTTTAAACCTGATATTATATGATGATTTAATTATTAGGTTGTGTTTACTATACTTGTGTTAACTCTATTTTATATTTAGGTTTTGTTTGAAGCTTAAATCTGAACTAGTGTTTTAGTCCTAAACATAGCTTTGCTGGCAATATGAAATCTTCCAGTAGAGTTCATAGGTAAATAAACATATAGGAACTACTAGAGTAAATCCTAGGTATTTGGAAAACAAAGTTTATGCTGTAATTAAATGCAGAACTAGATATAACATAAATAAAACCTAATTATTTGTTAAACATAAATTAATTTACAGCCATAGGGTTTATAATAAAATGTAAACCCTTAAAGCTTTTGACATGGAAACAATGGTAAACACAGGGTTAACATTATAACATAAAAAATTACATATTCTAACCAGAAACTATCCTAGATAATAAAATAGGAAGTCAAGAACCTCATACCTAAATGTGAAGCTATTCTAATGGCTGAAACATTCACACGTAATTACCCAATATTAACAGTTCATAGGCAGATCTGACCTCTATATAGATGACCGAATCACTTGGGAACTACCACGTTCCACCCAACCATGAGTCAAAACCATTCTTAGTTTTAATCTAGATCCCCCCAAGCTAGTTCCAATATGAAAGTAGATTAGAGCTCCTAAGGTAAGGCTTCCCTAACTAGCATATCAGTTTTGGATTATCTCTCCTTTTTCCTCTCAAGAAAATGTTCTCTAAGAACTCTCTTGAGTATAATTAGTCAGAATAATGACTCCAAAAATATAGATGATCCCCAAGCGTCTCCTTGGCTTGGGAATTTATAGACATAGTTTTCAATCAAAGGGACAGTTAAGTCAAGAACCATTTGATTTCTTGATATAACCATTTTTATTTAATTTAGGTACTTCTAATATTTTAACTTAGGAACTTTTAGCTAGTTCCTAATTGGACTTTTGTAGGTATTATAATATTTAGTTTTATTTTAGTAATAATAATAATAATAGATGGAGTTTTTCCTTCTTTCTTACATTATTAAAATTAATACTATGCTTACTATTTATACATACCATTTATAACATATATATTAATATATTATTTGTTAACATTTGTCTTAGGGTATCACATATTGTGATTCCTACAATTATGACACTTGCTTCATTAAGGTCATCAGGTAGGTGGTTAGGTCTACTAGGATAGGCAACTCTAAACATCCTTGCATGTTAGATTCCCTCGTATAACAAACTTAGTGCAATTCCAGAGCTCCTCGCTCAACACTAATGCTAGGATGTACTTGTAGGATACACCTAGGGATACAATGGCCAAGGATCCCATGTTCCAGAGCTTATGCTCAACACAAATGTCTCAAAATTCATGTGCTCCAAGGCTTCTTGCTCAACAAAAATATAAGTACTCATATGCTCCAGAGATTCTTGCTCAACACAAAACATGAATTTTTCCATGTGTTCCAGAGATCCTCGCTCAACACAAAACATCTCATCAACCATGTGCTTCAGGGTCTATGCCCAACACAAGCAACCATATATATATCATATGGAATTGGCTTACGCCCAATATATCAAAAAAATCATCATGTTCATATGTAGTGGGGTATTTAACCCAATATATCAAATCAAAACATCAAGGTAACATCATAATGAATGGGGCTCATGGCCGTAAATGTTAGGTCCAAAATTCGGGATATTACAGTACAAGTTCAGAATTTTTACTTACTCATGTTATCCCAGTGGCAATCCTATTAGGGAAAACCTCATTTCCTTTGTATATCCTACATAATCGAGATTCAAAAGACTATGCGAAGCATTCATTCCTTCATTATTGTGGGGAATTATGATGAATAATGTAAAAAGAATAAACAGATTTGGTGTGTATACCATTCAGCTCCATCAAACAACTAAAAAATCATACATGCCTACCTTTTTTCTTATATATTAAATTTAATCGAATTTCCCGTTCTCATGCTAAAAATGGGCACTCAGGTCATCATCTATGAGATAAAAAAGAAATGGATCATTTGTTGTGTGACCAATTGTGAATGTAGTGACATAATTTAAAAGGATATCATTATAGACAAGTTGCTATCATATGGAAACTAGAACAAAAGGTTGCTAAGCTAGAGGAAGAGAATTTGAGGTTGGAGAGACACTTTTCTGAAAGTTCGGAAAGTCACTTATATTTTCAAGTGACTGAAAATTGTGCACCATTAAGTTCAATCAATTGTGCTCTTCTAAACTGAAATTTTCATCTATGGGGACATTGAACGATCTCTCTTCCATGTATTGCAAGTAATATAGAGAGTCCATCCTTCCCTCCATCATCATATTATTTTCTTTGTGGTCCAAATATATTGCGATCGTCATGATGTCAAACTCTGAAAAAATAAATGGCCCCTCCAACAGAGTATTGACAAAACGAACTGCATATAGGTCATTTACTTCACAGATATGGATATTCAAGCAACAACCAACTGCATATAGGTCATTTACTTCATAGATATGGATATTCAAGCAACAATATTTCCTATAGAGAATGTGGCCACTATAAAGGGATCCATAGTTGCATGACACGCTACCCTTGTTGTACACATGGAATTTATCATCACACAACCTCGATCATTATAATTAGTCTTGCATGAAATATTGCCACTCAAGCCATCAGTGAGTGCAGTCTACGAGGTTACAGATATAGAGATGTTGTATGGGAAATGCATTTTCTAAGGAATTACTAATTATAATGATCGAGGTGGCCATCCTTAACAAATACGTAAGTTCAAGTCATCCAACGGACCAACAACAAAGTCAAAGGTTGCTTCGATCTTAGTCCATTGGATGGCTTAAACGTACATATGTCATTGCATGTCATTTAGGTGCAAACATAATAATTTGCACAAACCTTGCAATGAGTCTTACATATATAATATCCGATGTGCAAGATTTCAAATACCAATGAACAAGCTTTTATTTATATCAATCCATGGACCATCTAGTTGAGCAATGTACATAATTTTCATTAAATAAAGGAAATATGTTATTCCATTCTGATGTATATATATATATAGTAGTGCATTCGATATGCATGTTTGTTTATTTATAATTCAAAGCATGGACTTACGGTATAAAACAATCAAAATACTTTTGTATATCCATGCAGTCAAATGATATAGTTCAAGTGAAAACCATGCAAATCAATATGAAATTGTAGTTACCAAGTCTAAAAATGGCATATCTCTCTCCTAAAAATTCATACTTGAATCCCTCCAATTTAGAATTGATCGTCTGGAACACACTTCTTGAATTTATCTAAAGAATTGTAAATCCTCTCACTTAAACATATCTCTACGCTCAAAAAATGTCTTCCTAGTCACTACAATTATTTCTTATCACTGAAGCATATTTAACAATTAGATATTTTTCTATTGAACTGTCTATATTGATTTAACTAACATTTATGATCACTAACATCTCAACTGTTGTAGCAATAATGTCATCATTCTGCATTATCTTATGACAAATTTAGGATACCAAATTACAATTCAACCTATGTAATGCAACACTTGTTTTATGTCTATGTTTCTAGATGATAGAGACTGGCTGATAATTAAATTTCATGGACACTCTTATCCAAATCAATGGATAGTTTTTTATCTGTTTGTAACGCATATTGATATGTGGAGTCTTGAACTCTTCTTCACCAAAGCTTGGTATCCACATGATCCCATTGAAAAAATAAAGGTATAGTGCTTATATCGTTTGCTTAATTTAAAATATCTTCAATTATTCTTAACTATTATCATGTAATACTTTGTCTAAAACAATCAAATAAATAAATAATAATAAGTTGTTGACTAATATTGTATTTATATAACATTTATATTTATTAAATAGCCAATTCCAATATTATCCATATTATTGAGTTTTTTTTTTTAGAGGAAAAAATACCAGTCTTTGTTATTCATATGAATCAAAAGACATCATTTACATACCAATATGATGACTGATAAATCCAGATCCATCACATGCAAACATATAATGACAACTATAGATCACTAATACCAGAAGAAAAAGTCTGATCATAGCAGACTTTCCTCATCATCCCTGATATATCAGGTCAGAAAATGATGAGAAATATCGAAGATGAACTTCAAACAAGACAGTTCTGAGCAAGGCATGCTGGCTGAAAGGACTCAAACAGAACATATAAAAATAATCCATCAACTGCTGAAAAACATAAGCTGAATAAATAAGAGAATCAACTACTTTAAAAAAGATCGAAATGGCCTTGATTTATAACCAAACCATCCATGGATTCTGTGAAAGAACCATATCCCATGTCCAAATTCAAGGCATGTTTTGAGAGTTCATCTACCATCTTTTTATGCTCACGAAATTTGTGTTTGAAGATCACTGGAGGGGCCAATTGCAGCATAAAGCTTATGTCGTTACACCAATGCATTAGTGAAGGAACATCAAGTGTAGAAATTCTGTTAATCCAAGAGATGATAACCATGGAATCCCCATAAATCAACTGCATAGGGATACCCATCAAGAAACTTACTCTAAGAATTGCCCAAAGAGCCAATAATTCCGCTCTAGTGTTTATGCTTCTTCTACAACCCATTGAGAAACTAAAGTAGTGAGAATCATTGATATAAATCACAAACCCTGAGCCACCTATTTCCTCCGCAGCAGCTCCATCGAAAAATCCACAGGGAAAGGCTTCTAAGGGTTTAGAGCCAATGTTCCGAATTTTATGGATTTTTATAGGCACAGGGTATGAATTTATCAAACATTCAATCATGGAGATCAGAGCTGAGAAGGACGGGTGCCTATTTTCAAATAAACAGTGATTCTGGAGGATCCAAATACCCCAAAAAATAAATAGAGGCAAGTATCTGAATGGAGCAGTTCGCGCAAAGGTATTGAACCATTGATCCAAAAAGGATTGGACAGTGTTAAAAAATGGAAAAGAGCACATGTACTTAAACACGAAATGTGAGTAAATATGCACAGTGAATGGACAAAAAAAAAGAGATGATGAATATCCTCGAGATTTCCTTCGCAAAGAACACAGCGACTGGGACCATTAAAACCTCTAATCTGGAGTTGATCCCAAGTTAAAATCTTCCCTATGGTCATTAGCCATGTAAAACATATTATTTTCAAAGGAATTTTCAGAGTCCAAATAATTTCCAGAACTGTATCACTTATCTCTGAATAGCTGTCAGAGAGAATACAATCATAACCTTTAGCTGCAATTAAAGGACCTATGTAATTTTTATGAGACCAAAATAGAGTATCATTTTGATGAGAGAGACGAATGCGGCCATAATCTAGACCTCTGATATAATTATCCCAGACAGCTTTCCATTCACCGACTAAATCAAGATCTTCAGCCGAGAACCAGTAACCCGAAGCAAAGGGATTTTGATTTCTAGCTTGGTCTAGGGTGCAAATTCCAAAATCTTCCAAGTAATCTCTCAAATCTCCTCGCAGAGTAAAGGATGAACCCATACCAACAAACGGGTCTCCACCCAGGCGAATAGAGGCACCATTACCAACATTCTAGGTAATGCCTTTTCCAATCCACGGTATGGTAAAGATGAACCCCCTCCATATAATTGAGGCATATCTCTAATTGAAGCTCTTTTCCCTAAACCATAAATGTAGAGGCTTGTTTTTCAGATATTTAACAGAAATAAGAAGATGCGAGATGCCCTTGCTATTTAATGCTAGCCAGAAACTTTTCATCCTCAGAGATAGACTAAATCTAGGAAGATGTTTAATTCCCCAGCCACCAAGAGAAGTAGGACTAGCCAAAATATGCTAGTCAGCTAGATGAAATTTTTTAATCTTTCATGAAGAGCTCCACAGAAAGGAAAAAATTATCTTTCTGAGCTTATCTAAGATTGAGGATGGAATCAGAACTAATGCCATCTAGTAAACTGGCATGCTCGAAAGAACAGATCGAATAAGGACTAGAAGACCCCCCATTGAAAGGAACCTATTTGTCCAGTGATATATTCTCTTCTCAAATTTTGAAACCAACTAGAGCCAATCCTTTACCAAATAACTCAACAGTTTAAGGAAGTAGCCAAGATAACCGAAACCTTTTTGAAGATAATCAAATCTGTAAGGGAGGAGACCAGTAATTCTTTGGAGAAATGCCTCATCCAGATCATTATGAAGAAAACAAGATTTGTTCAAATTTATACTCATACCTGAGGCCTCACAAAAAATATCAAGAATGACTTTGAAAGCCAACCACTCCTCAAAAGAACCCAGACCAAATAAAATCACATCATCTACAAATAATAAATGAGTGAGGGAGAGCTGAGAAGAAATTTTAATCCCTTTAATTTTTCCATTCCGCTTGGCTTCCTCGATCAATAGACTAAACCCTTCTATAACCAGGATGAACAAGAGGGGGGACAAAGGGCAGCCCTGCTTGATTCCACGAGAGGCAGTAAAGAAGGAGGAAGGAGATCCATTTACAAAGACAGCAAAGTTGGCTGAAGAGAGAAAAGCCTTATTCCTACTTAACAAATGAATAAGATTGATTTTCAATGCAGCTTTATACTCTTTACAAAATTATATATAATTTTGCACATCACGAAATGCAATAATGCATTGATTAATGCATTTATTATAGAAATCAACATTATTGTTTTATTGTTATTTATATCTCCAGAACCACACCAATGTGGCATTGTTGAGGTATTGCTCACACACCACGCCACACTTTGCATTGCTTCATAAACTATTTTAAATTCATAAAAGGAGATTTCTCCTCATTAATTACAACCTCTATGTGGTGGAGGAATATTATCTCCTCTCCACCTTTATTTTGGACTATCTTATAGAATTTGGGTTCTGCGCTTTGGCTCATATTAAAAGACGAAACTAGTTAAGGTTTTCTAGTTCTTATTGGATGCTTGCTGAAGATCTGGGTACATAGAAACAATGTGTTGTTGAATGGAATGCATATAAATAAGATTAAATGATGAGTATGATTTTTTTATTTTGGACTTGGAATAACTCATCTTTTGAAGTGAATGCCAAAACTGCTTACATTTCTATCTCTCAATTAAATTATTGTCATGACTTAAAATTGTGGTCCTTAAAATAATGAAAGTGGAACATCCATTTAAAACTTAAAATGTTTTTCTCGCTATGTTTAGAGAAATGTATTCTAAGATGGGTAATCTAGTAAGGAGCACGTAAGGAGGGTATGGGCTGGACCAAACATATGTGTTCAATGCAAAATGGAGGGTGAATTTGTACAACACCTAATTCATTATACATCTACAAAAATATTTGGAAAGTGATTTATGAAGAAGTTCATATTTCATAGGAATGGGGTTCAACAAGTATTGAAGACAAGTTTGGGCATTGGATAGAGAAAGCATGCAATCACAAGTTTCTTCCAATTTTTATATCCTAGCGAATTCAAAAATCAAGAAATTATGTTATATTTGAAAACGGAAACTCTAATGCATGTTGATTTTTCCACTTCCGGATATGATAATTTTTGTCTTGTGAATTTTATGCAACAGATTCCTTATAAAAATAATTAACACCGAAAAATTCAGCCATATGCTACCTTTAAATAAAATGAATGATTGATTAAAAAATGATAAATACAATACAATAGATGGACCATTAAATAGGTCTAATCATGCCTTTTCAAATGTAAAAGGAACATCCCTTTTAGTCTTTATTTAGGTGCTTAATTAATTAATTATTATATCATATTTTTACTATGGCCCTCCCATGGTTTCATAAAACCACAGTATTAGCCCATAGTATTTGATTTGTTTATCTTTCCATTTTAATGTTTAATTCATTCTTTTCTCTTATTTATATAATTTATATTTATTTAGTTCCACATACCCTCAACTATTCTTTAATGTATGTAAGAATAACTAGAAACTTAGTTTCATATCACAAGGATTTCCCTGAGCTTCCTTCACATGCAAGTCAACCCATGTCAAAAGAGATCTAGTGTGTGTGAACCCACACTAAAGTAGACTTGGCCATTCGAAAAGGGATAGCCAATCCCTAAGAATGATCTAGATATGCAAGTTAGAGCTAGGTAGGCATGTGATGGGAAACCCAAGTCATATACATCATGATCAAGTATGATGATAAAGAAGGACTATACCAGGACCTCTCGAAACCAAGGAGTAGATATCTAAGCATCCAATCCTTCTACCACTTAGCCAAACACCATGACCAATAAAGGATACATATAGGGGATCTACATACACCAATGAGTGAACCATCAACATCCTCCATAGGTCAAACAACCATGTCCATTCAAGCCAAGAACCATGGCTATGTCTACAAGGATGTCTTCCTGCGGCTTCCCCAAATTTCAACACTCCATCTTAGTGAGGGAGACATTATACACCATGCCAAGCCTGTCTTTGAAGAATAAAAACTTTTCCTTGGATAGAGGATTGGTTAGAATGTATGCAATTTGCTTATTTTTGCATTTGTGTTGGAGTTGAACTGCTCCGTACAACACCTAAGTATATTGTTGCCTCTGCATCTAGATATTTTGCTTCCTTAAGAACATTGAATTTTTTATTCATGACTCCCTAAATATGTAAAATTTTCTCTCATGTTGTTTTGATTACTCCCTCTTAATCTCACCTTAATCTCTACTTCCTTGCAGAAGTATCCATCCTTGGTATTTAAGTTACTTGGGAAATGTTAGATATATTCATGGATTCTTATTATCATAAATGATAGAAGAAATATTATTTTCTTCAGTATTCATCAACGTGATCATACTTATCTTTTATTTCCTTCTTTTGTGGTCGGAGTTCCTAAGAATCAACTATTGATGCATGTTGGTTTCCCTTTCTTTCCTTATTAGCACATTTGTTACCAAAATGACCGAAATTATAATAGTTATAGCAATTGATATGAGAAATAACCTTTATCTTATGTTCATGTGATGGAGCATGCCATTTCCCATTGTTTTTATAAAGAAATTTCCTTCCTTTCCCTTTCCTTGCTTGAGGTGCAAGGACTAAATTTTCTTCATCCTAAATTTTTTTGAGAACCACTTCAAGAAAAAATTCTTCCTTCTTCTTGGACACAATCAGTCCACACTCAATCAAGTGATGGTAGTGAGATCTAGAATATGGAAGGTCTAATTCAATGTTGAATTTTCCACTTTCAGATCTGACAATTATGTCCTATATAAATTTTGTGCAAAAGATTCTTCATAAAAAGAATTATACACTAAATTATTCAACCATATGTTACACTCTAAATAAAATGAATGATTGATAATAAAAAAATGATGAATCCCATAAAATACATGGACCATGAAATAGGTCTCATCATTCCCGTTTAAATGTAAAAGGAACATTGTTTTATTCTTTGTTTAGATATTTAATTAATTAATTATTATATCATATTTTTATTTATTTCTTTATCTATTCATTTTAATCTTTAATTCATTATTAGTACTATCACCTCTCCCATGGTTTCATAAAACCATGGTATTTTTATTCTTTTTCTTTTCATTTTCAATGTTTAATTCGTTATTTTCTCTTATTTATATTATTTATATTTATTTATTTGTAGATACCTTGAATATTCTTTAATTTATGTAACAAGATAGAGAAAATTAGTCTTCATATCCAAAGAAGGATTTCCATGATCTTGCTTCACATACACATCCACCCATATCGGAAGAGATCTCATGTGTGTGCACCCATACTAGAGTAGACTTGAGCATTCCAATAGGGGTAGTTAATCCCTGAGAATGAACAATTCAAGTACATTCTATTAAGACAATGAATACAATATCTAGGGACGTGGTCTTCACTAAGTGAAACTATGTCATAGCAATTTTGTTCATGGGATATTGATGAATACCCCTAATTTCACTAGATATTGATTAATAGATCTACAAAAATCATTTTATTGAGCCCTCTCCCAATACATATATCTAATTTTAAAAACCTTATTTTTACAAGATACTCCCTATTTTTATGAGATATCCCATTCATACCTACCAATACCTATAAAAACCCCTCATACCCTACTCTCGACCCCAAAATACCTACAATATATTGACCTTATTTTTCACAATTTATAAGCCCCCCTTTGTGAATGAACATGATAAGATATTGGTCAACAAGGTGAATCTTTGTGGAGGCAGGTAGCATGTGATGAGAAACCCTAGTTCTATACCACTTGATCAAGTCCCATGATTAAGAAGGACTATACCAGTGCATCCCAAAACACGGGAATGGATCTACGAGCGTCCAAGCCCTGTACCACTTATCCAAGAACCATGACTCAGAAATGATACATGTATTAGCCTTACATACACTAATGAGTGAACCATTGTCATCATCCATGAACCATTAATCCAAGCACCATGCCTATGTCTAGGAGGATTCCTTCCTGCAGTTTCATCAAACATCAACACTCCCTCTCAGAGAGGGAGACATTCTGCACCACACCAAGGCTTGTCTCTCAAGTATACAAGATTTTCCTTGGATAAAGGCTTGGTTAGAATGTATGAAATTTGTTGATTTGTGGATATATAGTGGATTTGAACCTCTCCCTTTTACACCTGAGTATCATATTCCCTCTACATGTGGATAATTTTCTTCCTTAATAACATTGAATTTTTTAACTATGACTTTCTGTGAGTCCATAAACTATGCTCTCATGTTGTTTTGACTACAACAAATAATTGAATTAGCGTCACTTTTTAGTGTAATTTGTTTTTGCATTGAGTCATCAAACTAGACGCTAAATAGGATGTGTCATGGAAAAAACTTAAAGAGTTTCAAAAAATGTCTCTTTTTGCTTCCTAGATAGCATTCTTTATGACGTCCAAAATAGCATCTATTTTCTGCTTCCAGAAAAGCGCCCAACTTTGCTTCCTAAATATCATCATATTTTTCTTCCTAGCAAGTGTATTCTTTTTCTTCTTAAATGACATCCCCGTTAACGTCATATTTTAATCCTTAATATCACCATGTTAGCATCCAATATTGTATCCATTTTTGCTACCACTTTAGCATCCCATTTTGCACCATGTTTTACTTCCAAATATGTGCCAATTTTCGCTTCCTAATTTGCACCAATTTTTGCTTCCTATTTTGCATCGTGTTTGGCTAACAAAATGTCACCAAATATTTCTTCTATTATTGCACCATATCTTTATTCCTATGTAGCTCCATGTTTTGCATCCAAAGTAATGTCTTATTTTGCTACCATATCAACGCCATGTTTGGATTCATCATTAACGCCACATGTTGCATCCTTTTTAATTCCTAGTTTTGCATCTTATTTTTCTACCATATCACCGCCATGTTTTGCTTCACCATTAGCATCACGTGTTGCATCCTTTTTAATGCCTAGTTTCACATCTCTCAGTTTTTGGTCACTAATTTAGTCATTTTTAGTAATTTTATATACGAATTTTTTTCATTTTGTTTGACCACTTATTTCTTATTTTGTGCTTACTAATTTAGTTATTTTTAACTGATATTATAATATCATTAGGGCATTGAGGAATCGAATCACCAACTTTCTATTTGTAAGGCATGCACGCTTCCATTGAGCTAACACCCTTTAAGAATTTGGGAACTTAACTTATAGAGTCCTCTATAATGGTAAAAATGATCAATACACAACCTTGAGTATCTAATGGTCGGCAAAGGATGATAGACTGTATAAATTCACAATATATGATCAAGCAGGGTATGAAATCCATAACATTTTCTAGAAATTTTGAACAAAACTCAAGAAATTGGCTTAATGGGATTACAAAAATCACTATTCCCTAGCAACCGTAAGTGTACCACTATATGAGACCTATCAACAACAATTATATTAGTGTGGATTCCAAGGATATAGTAGATAAGCATGATCATCCTAGAGCCATGTATAAGTGGAGTAATAAGGAGAATCAAAATAGGATGATCAACCCAATAGTTGGTTCTTCATATGGATCCTATCGACCATGGGATGAGCAAAGTTCCTTCTTCCATCAAGCAAATAAGTATACACAAGGAAAAATGGTTAGGATATATTGTGATTCCAATTCATAATGTTTATTCGCTTCCTAGGGTGATGTTACAGTTCTTGCACTGGGAGATCTACATGATCCTCGACAGCATTGGATATCAGCATATTCATGGGGCCATAGAGTATAGAATGAGGCTGTCTTTTTATATTTTTCTTTGGAAAACCATGCATGATTTGAAACACTAGGATAAGGACAGTTGAAAACAAATTAGATAGCATACTATGCACACCATATTTTATATACATGGCTAATGAAGCCCCAACTCTACATCGGCTAGAACTACCATATTCCATGTGAAGAAAATTTTTGCAACCAAATTAATTCCATAAGAAAAATGTTTTAGAAATCTAGAATGGAGAAGAAATAACTAGATAGAATAACTATTTCCTCAACATCATGAGCACAAATTTCAGATAACACATGCACAAACACCTTCTAGCTTTTTTGAGTTGCATTATGCAAGTGTAGCATTTCCATTCCTCAATAATCCAAATCTTCCTCTCTAATACTTGGTGAGTGAGTGACTATACCTTAACAAGGTTTTCATTTCCTCCTTTCTATGTTCCTGTATTTTGGAGGAACAATGTTGTACAAGTGAACTGTATGTTGCCTACACAATCAAATTTAAAAAAGAAACACCAAAAACCAAATTTATGTATTTTCTTGTGATTATCTATGGAGTTTTTAAACTTATTTGTTGTATAAGTGATTGTTTAAGATGTCACTCTATATAACAACCTCCGAATTCAAAAACGTTCTTCATAAGATAGGGTATGAACCATGTGAAAAATCCTCCAAAGGGATGAAATGTTAAACCACTGCCATTACACACATCAAAACATCTTCATGAGTCTGATAGAGTGTGATGGAAGGACTCTTTTAAGGTTTTGATGCACAAAGATATGCTTAGAATTGTTGTTTCCATGACCTCAAGACTTCCCACATTCAAAATTTAGGGTTGCATTTTGTTTTTCTAGGGAAAAAAATGCACCTAGATCTACAATGATGGATGCTAGAAGGATGAGACAAGTCAGTTTATGTCCATATTTCATGTTTAGGAGTGTTTATACGTGTTTTACGCATGAATTTTTTCAAGGAGCTAATGATTAGGGTTAAAAAATTGCTATTTACCCATAATTAACTTAGAAGTTCCCAGGTCTATTTTGTATGGCTATTTACACTCCTAACTCTCAAACATTACCTTTTGAGATCTGAAATTTACACATATTTGTATTTTATCCTTTAGGTCTTTTTACACCTTGTTTCATGACCAAAAAAAGTGCCCAAAATGTTGTTTGAAAGGAATATTGGGGCTAGAACATGCCCAAACCACTAATTAGATGTTGCATGGGGTCTGAAATTCAACCAAAATGATGGTAAACCACCCAGAATTACGGATTTACCATGGATCTGCCCCATTCATGCCCATATTTGAAAGTAAGGTTCTTTTGTTGCTCACCATTGTTGTTATAAGGGTGTAAAAGGTACCAAAACTTCCCAAAAATTACCACAAAGTTGTTTTAGCCTTCAAGTACAAATATGCCCAGGAATTACACCCAACATCAAAGATTTGGGGTTATTTAGGGTTAGTTGATCACATAACAGTCCCCGAATGTGCTTCAAGAGTCAAAAGTATTTATGGTTGTGGTTTGATGTTATTTTAGGACTATTAGGGGATGAGTTATGATAAAAAGAGCATTAGTTGTGCTCAGATCTGATGGACCCTCTTCAAAACTATTGCTCACATATTCATCATGAATAATAACCATAAACTCCTCTACATTACTAGTATAGCCTTGCTCATGACTCAAACATTGACCTTTTTAGGCTTTCTTATGACTCCTACTTGGGAGAATGGCCTAAAATAATTCCCATATTTTAAAGAGGAGGTTGTTTGAGGGCTAAGAAGCACCAAGAATTACTGTTGAGGCTTTTTTCATCCTTCTTACTTGCCAAGATGTTGAATTTAAATATGTTGTCACCACATATCTTGCTCAAAATAGTTACAATAACAATTATTGACAAAATGTTGATATTCTGAAACTGTTTCCATACTTCGATAGGAAATTATTAAGTTCCACGGACTACAATTCCTTATTTTTCCGTGTCATGTCTCTTTACCAGGGAAATAGGAGCTCACAAACTCTGGTTTAAAAGAGCTTTGTATTTTCAAGTAAAACTATTGTGAGAGAAACGAAAAAATGCAAATGAAAATGGACCAACAAAAACTACAATGTAGTATATACTTCATACAATCACAAAAGTCTTCAAATAGCAATATATGGGAAAAACCTGATTTCATAAAACATAATGTTAAAACTTTCATTATTTGTGTACCCATTGTAGCAAGCTACCATAAAAAAATAAGTTATCTTCCTACCATACAATCAATCCATCAAATTGCAATATCATAATACATAATGGACAAAAACATTGGCAATGCCATTTTGTTGGGTGTGTTGGTGATGTTGATAGTAAAAAGTATTATGAGAATACTATAAGAATTCAGAAGTTAAATATAAGCATAACACTTATCAATGGCTTAAAGTTTATATACCACAATGTTGGATTCATAAAAATAACTTTCTAGGGAAGCATGAAATTAAATTTAACATGAAAACCATCAAAGAGAAGCATGAAATGGAGAAATGGACACCCCCACTTTTAGGTCCTCAGCTTCGTGTTTACATGAAAGATTTATATATTAATCTGATAAGACTAAAGTTTGTATAAATTCAAATCTCAATTTCAACGCCCTTTCTCACTTCATTTCTCCCATGAGCACAGTTTGCAAATTTATTACTCACCCTCTTAAAGCATCCATGAAATTTTTGATGATGCAAAAGTGTTCAGCATGTTATTGTTGCATTGAATTTAGAGATCGTTGTGGCTGCAGATCAAATTTAAAAGTAGATAGGAAGCTTGGAAGGAAAAGGAGGAAAGGTACCGTCATTCGATGACTTCCCTTACCATGCCATCCGAACGCTCTTCCTGTTCTTCCCATTGAACGAAACCAATCAATAAATCATGTACGCCCTGGCAATAAAATACCAAACTCAAGTGTCAGGCAGGAGATATAAAGCTAGCTCTTTCAAGCAACAATGATGTATTATAAAAACCAATCGAAGCTCCCAATACTGTTTTGGGAACAAACCCCCAAAGAACGGGCTAGTAATGTCGGTTTATTGTACTAGTGGGTGATTCTACATCCCTTGGTCAGTAGGTGATTTATAGATGATTTACCTGTTCCGTACGAATTAAGTGATATTATAATTATGCATATTAACAAAACCATTAAGTGAGATGTGATTAGTAAGTGATATGTACATAACTAGAGGAATATATATGTGTTATTAGGACGTGATATGGACACAACTTCCCCACCCAAGAGAGCCTGTTCACTCTTACAGGAAGAGGGTTGAATGATCTCATCCATCCTGATAAGATAAAGGGTAAATAGCAGTACCGACTAAGTCTTAATTAAGCCAATGTTGGGTTCTCGAACGCTGGTGCTTGTTGGATCTATCGAATGCCCTTGCACCCACCTAATTATCTCTATTATAAGCCGGTACAAGATTATAGTGGTCCCCCAGGAGATTAATTAAGTGTTCAGTAAGGCTGGTAATGTTGTATTTCCCGTAGTATCTATATCAATATGGAATGGTGGATCTGCGTAGCATTTTATGGCGCACTCTTTCTTGCTATGAATGTAAGTGGTGTATAACGAATTGTGAGGTGAAAGTGATCGGAGTCTCAATACTTGCGATCCTTCGTGTGGAGTGGTTCCTTCATTCTTGGTCTAAATCAAGCGTGAGAGAAACTTATTATATACTAACCACCTTCCACCAGAAAGAAATTCATATTGCTTGAAATTAACGAGGGCTCTTATGCGAGCTACCTTTATTTCTAGCGGTGCAATTTGACCTTCGTTAAAGAGACTGTGAATTCCTTCACCTTGAGCAGTGAAAATTACCATTTTATAAATGGCAGAGATCTCCTTCGCTTTCATTGGTGCTAGTGGTCTTTTCTTGAATGGGCACTTTCATTGATACAATTGTGCTCCCTTTTCTCTCAAAAATTAGGCAGTTTATGAGGAAAGGATTCGAGTGTTATGGAAAATATGAGTGGGCATATCTATCATGCATGGCCTGACCCTACAAGTAATTCCCCTTTTTACACCTGTTCCTGTTATGATAAATTAATCTCTAGTAACCCGGCCTATGGGATGGAAAATTAGCTAGTTAAGGGGTGGCGTATGAAGATGCTCACCCGTCTATTTCAATTTATCAGTATTCTCGCTTGCCCTAACAAGTGCAGGATCAATTTACAATTAAGCATAGTCATCCAACTCTTGAATATTAGGTAGCATAAAAAAATGGTACCCACTTCCGCAATGAGGCTAGTTCTACTAAGGATTCCTTCGTGGACGATGAGGTTTGGTGCTTTAATTAAGTCAAACTACTATTGGGTTCTCCTTCTATTCAAGATCCTCAAGGATTCCTTCGTCGACAATGAGGTTTGGTGCTTTAATTAAGTCAAACTACTCTGGGGTCCTCCTTCTATTCAAGATCCTCATATTGGGTAACGCGGTATTAAAGGAAAGGATGCTCACCTTACTGAGAAGGGGGTGATACTAATCTTACCCAGAAGGTAGGCACTAACCTTACTGAGAACCGAGAAAGTAGACTATCCTTCTCTTTGGTTTGTAAAGCTATAGCCTCTGTAATTACCTATTTGTGTTATGCTTTCCTATTTATCTTATAGGTTAGTGTCCTAGTTATAAAGGGTGGTTTTTTGATGTCCTAGTATTAAACTATGTTACCAGAAACTAGAAACGGGAAACGAAACGAGAAACGAAGTTTCCAGGTTTCGCAAATATAAGAAACGAGGAGAGAGAAAAACAAAAAATTAATTAATTAAAATATATAAATTGAATATTGTGACAATTTACAGATTTTAGATTTTAAGAATGACTGGACCAGTTAATTTTAGTTTCAATGCAGCAAAGTTTAGCTTAGATGTAGCGAGAGATTAACAAACTCCAGGTTCAGACTCCATAATATATAAATTTCTGGAAAGTTTGCTAGCTTCATAATATTCAATAACGAAAGCATTAAAGGAAACATAAAACGAACTTAAAAGCAATGCATTATATACTTGGAAAAAACAATTCACAAGCATTTCAATATATGTTGGAATTGCCTTGGACTTCAGATGTTGCAATACCTACTATCCTATCTAATACTACTTCATTGTCGTTCGGTAAGAATCTATCCCAGTTTCCAGCCCAACAACAGCTAGCGAGGGCCTGATGGCAGCATGAGACGTCAGGTTTGCAACTGCCCAACCTAGCAAGGATCCAGGGACAGGCACCATCGACGGCGAGACTACACATTTTTAACAACAACAATGGGTCTGTGATGCAATTAAAAATTAAACCCGGAAAGGAACCAGTTTTCAAAGAAAGGGAAATCCGTTTCAGTATAAACCGCTCGCAAAAACATTGCCTTTCTAAAGAAACTGTTTTTTGGTTGCAGAAACGAAAATGGCTGTAGAAAACAGCGGTTTCTGTCTCGTCCTCGTTTCTATAGCGTTTTCTGTGAGAAACGTGAACTATCGTCACGTTTCTGGTAACATAGGTATTAAAGGGTTGGTTTCCTTGCCCCGTAAGTTCAAGCAATTTTTTCTTAATTGCATTTGAAATACCTTAACCTTAGTTATTTAACAAAAATAATGCTAGGATCAAAATGTTTTATTGGGGGACACAGAAAAAGTGAAAATTTGTATTAAATACATAGGAAGAATGGTTCTTAAGTTTTCGGGCCTTACACGAGAGAGTCCTTTACTTATCTAACGAAGGCCTATACCAGATTAGGTCTTTGAAAAGATCTTTCTTTCTTCCTTACCAAGTTAGGTCTTTCAAAAATTATTCCTTTCTTCTTTTTGAGGTCAGATATAAGGGTGAATTGCATTAGCTCTATGTAAGGTGCTGACTGAAAGGCTCCTAATAAAAGTTAACCTTACCCAGTAGGTATAGTAACCTTAGTTAGAAGGTAGCGCCACCCTCTCTAAGGGAACTAGGACATCTTAAGGATTTTATATTAGACAAGGCCCACCTATTTAAGGAGGTAGAACCCCATGATTCATGAACCACTTACCTTAATGATTCAAAGGCTACATTTCATTGATTCAAACACTCTTATAGGCTCTTGCTTTCACTTATTCCTTCCCAGGCCACTCTAGGTTATCGATCGAGTACGATCCAGTCCTCCGACCAGAGGGGGGGAGTACACAACTATTCTTAGGAAATCGTTTTCGTTTGTCACGTAAGAATAACCTGTTTTTACTTGGAATATAGGTTTACAACAGAAACTTGTGGCGAGTGGAGTTAGGTTCTGCACCTGGAAGGGTTTTAAATAATGTTATATTTAGGGTGAAAGGACATTGCACAAAGCAGACTACACACTAAAACTTAATAATCTTTTCAGGGTGCCTTAATCTCAGTTTCATCATTGGAAAAAAATGTAAGATTACAAACATATCCGCAGAACAGAGCACATCATACATTCCACCAAGATTATGTTTAAAATAGACAAAAAATAAAAGGGCAAGACAATCATAGATCCCTTGATTTATTCAACAAAATGCTATACATACATTCAAAGAAAAGAACCATAATAACTTGGATAAGATTTGTTGCTTAAATCTAGTGGAAAAAATGCCTCGGCCGTTATTTTTTTCACCAAATGCATGACATTTCTTTGATACAATAGAAAGACACCAGGAGGGACTCTTTAATATCTGTCTTGTTTATACTGCATATATTTTCAATGTAGGTTGGTTTCGACTGGTTATTGACCTGAAAACCCATCTTCTTCTTATTTTCTCTCTACTCTACTCCCACCCACCTTTTGAATTTTAGCGTTTGTCCATAAATATCATAACCTCTAGCATCAAGTCCATTATCTGTTCTGCTATTCTTGGCTGAGAAAAGAAATGTTCTATCTATCTTATCTCGCTATTTTATCCCAACTCTGGAAAGAGATATGTCACAAGCCCTTGGCGAGAGGGATGGAGGTAGCACATTACAAATAGATTTCCTGTTGAAGTCACGGGGGAAGGTACATGAAGTGACTTTCCCAACAAAGGAGGGGAAGGAACCAGCCCCAAGAGAATAGAGGGAGAGAGAGGAAAGGGTATTCAGGTAGATTTTTAAAACAAAGCACATAGGCACCGATTCGACGTAGCCATATCTTGCTAGGAAGAGAATGGATTAGCAGTTGCGAACCATATTCTTGGTTGCAGATCATGCTTAAAAGAAAACAGAAAGCTTGGAATAAAAGGAAGACAGAGTAGAAACTACTAGACAGTCATTCTGTGACTCACGATATGGAGGGGAAAACAATTAAAGATCTCTATGTGCAGGTTGTTCTACCTCGTTGTTATTTGCTAATACATATTTGGATTTTTTTTCCCAGGAGTATCTTCTCCAGCCTGCTTGAGTTGATGTGTCTGGATATTTTGGTAGTTACTTTGATATATCTAGTCTTATTGATAGCTCAATGACTATGTTTATGATTGTTGCATGTGTAATAAAAGCATGATCATAGGGAAGGTTCTATGGAAAAATGGTGCACGCAATAAGAGAAGTAGAAGAGTTTATGGGTTACCACTCGTTTATTTATCATATAATCATTGTGTGGTATTTTGTTTGTGACACCTCTTTCAACATGAGTTTATTATTCCCAAAGGAATGTTAATGGAATACAAGCTGTTGAAGTTCTTTTTAGATTTGACATATTTTGTTTTGCTAATGAATGATGAATTCCCAAGATGCCGACCAAAGTTGGTAGTTTGGCATATTTTATTCCTTCTTTTGGGTTGTTTTATTATACAAGCTATATACATACCTCTGAAAAATAAGAACAAAGAGAATCACTTTCGAGTTCATGATGAAGAGCTTAGGTGAATGCCATGTTTTCTCTATGTTTTATTCACTCCCTTTAATTAAATTTCTGGACAAAATGCGGTGTTGCTTAGAAAAAAATGTATTTCACATTTTTTTCACTGTTGTGTATTAGAATCCACAGTATCTATGATGGGCGAATCCTGAAATATTTGTGAATATGAAAGTATGCAGATTCTTGATTTAGCAGGACTCCAATCTAAGACGCATAAGGCTTAAAAAGTCACGTCCAAGATAATGCTCAAAAACTTTTATGATTTAGATTGGAAATCTACGAGAGATACAACGCTGCAGGTTCTGGGTCGAGCATCAAGAAAATTTTCGATCACTAGAAGTTGAAACCCGCTACCAACAACTCTTGGTTAAGTTGGATGATTCATACATTGATGGTAACCATTTTTCTTGGTGTCAAATCATTTTTGCCTAAAATTTGGATCTCCGAAATTGTGTAACACCTCCAAGTCTCCGAGTTTTGTTTCTTCATTGTTTGTACAAGAATTTAGTTTTATAGATCATTGGCATCACTCGATACAAATTTATGAACATTCCTCTGCAACATCGGACACAAAAGAGAGAAGATAATCGTGCTCAGTGGCTAGTTTGTGTTGTAAATGTTTTCTTTAAGGTTGGCGGAACATGTGCTCAAGATTGGCTGAAATTCACAGAATTTTTCTTGTCCTTGGTTCCTGTCTACAAATTTCAAAAATGACTTACTATTGGGCTTAGGAATAACTTAAGTTTTCTTTGGAACATCCAACACAGTTCGTTAGGAATAAAATTGTTTAGATAGTAGTTTAAAAGTAAATAACCCGTGTGGGATTCTTGCTGCATACCATTTGAAGCTTCCACCTGAGCTAAGAATCTCGTTCGAACTAAAAAAGATATGAGTACGGATATAGATGCAGCATCCAAAATGGAAACAACGAATTTCTAAAAAATCATGGATACAATACAGAAGGGAAATGACAAATACTGAAGAACATATGCAAAAGAATACATTAGATAAGAATTTATGATTGCCATCCATCAGTTCTCTTGAAAAAGGCCCAACTGTGTGCTTTTATATGTTCGGAGATCTACTTTTAGGGTTAGGGTTCATAGTGTTGATTTTAGGGGTTTTCTTGCATTTTTACTTTTTACTCTTCCTCTATGAAATGCAGGACAATGCATCCAAAATGTTGCAATAAAATATGAAACGAGAGGGACGAAATGATCCTTTCGGAAAATTTCCACTTTATGACACGTTTCAAAAAAGGGATGGCTATCTTTTGAAATGTGCTAAGAAAGAAGAATAGAAACAACAGGGGAAACACAAAGAGAGAGAAAACTCATTTCCAGTCTGCCTTCGTTCATAGCATACACTACATACAATCGGCAGCACCCACCTAGGAGTTGGGGAGGGTAATATCCTCAGCAGGTGGTATTGTTCCAACTATTTTTAACCATAGTGAGGAGATCCAATAGAAGAAAGGTGATGATAGTAGTTGCAAGGCGCAATAGCCCTTCATTGGTAATGGATCTAAGTTTCACATAAATTTATGCACCCATTGCTGATTAGAAATATTTAGCACTACCCAAGGAACTTCAAAACTATGGACTTTAACTAGATATGGACCTTGACTGAACCGAGGTATGTACAGATTTTATTACCACTATTTTATGGCCTATACATTGTCTATCGGTAAATTATATCGATATTTACGATATTTTAAATCTAGAGAGTAATAAAACAGAGACTAGGGTTCCATGAATCACAGAAATAGAAAAGAGGGAAACAAAGGCACTTACTTCTTAGCATGCTTCTTGATTTCTTCCTCTATCTTAGGCTGCATGGTTTGTAAAAGGCCTTGATCTATCTCCCTCTCTCTTTAATTCTTCACATGGCGACTTGTATAAATTCGCCATTTCTAGACCAGTGTCTAACACAAAACCAACTTATATCAACAACAACAACGACTATAGCAATACTATTTTCTAGAATGCGATAGGAGAAGCAAGGATTTAGGAAAAAAAGAAGAATAACAAACCATCCACCTTGATAAAATCGGAAACGTCATTCTTGATCTCGATTTTTTCAATGTGCAGAACATCGAAATGTTTGTGCACAAAAATATTGTAGGCTAACACTATATCATGATTTTTTGTTTCATCTTGGGGATCCATGGTTACTAACAAACCATAAAATGATGTTTATGAAAAACCCACATAGAACACATATGAAATGAAGAACTGAGAATAGAAATTGCAACACAACCCTTGTCTTTCTCTCGCTTTTCCGTGTATGTTTTCTAGTTTTAATTTCACACACTTAGTTAATTTAATCTAATGGTGTAAAACACTTCTTTTTCAAAAGTTTTTCTTATGGCCAACACATCATAATGGTAACAAATAAAATCGGAGTGGGATGTTTGTATGTTGAATGCATTGGGTTAAAAGTGATGTATAGTTTGAGTGGATTTAAGAATATACCTTTTTAATAAAATCGGAGTGGGATGTTTGTATGTTGAATGCATGGGTGAAAAGTGATGTTTATTTTGAGTCGATTTAAGAATATGCTTTTTTTAAGAATTTGTAGGTTTAAATCCATAAGAACTATATGTAGAGTTAGTATAGTTAATAATAAAGTGAAGGAAAAATAGATTTTAAATTAGAAAATCGTTTTTTGTGTATTTTGAATTATACATATTATTTTGGAAATCATAATTATGATCTTGAATTAATGTGTGGTCATAACATAAATGGTTATATAGGTGCATTTTGTAATAGCTTTTATGCTTTTACTTTACATTATTTTGTTTTCAAGAAGCCATGGAAGTCAAGCACAATGAATATGTAGTTTTTGATAATTTGAAATACACCACGAGGAAATTGGATAGTTGAAAGGAGGTAATCAACAATGTGAGGGTGGAATAAATAACAAAAGGTGTCCAACTTACTTGGGTTTAGAGGATCCCCATTAAAATACTAGTCGGTTTGGGATATGGGATATGTATTCAAACAATTTGCGATACAAAACAATGAACAAAGAAGATAAAGAACTAATTTCATTGAACATAGCTCATATCCTTTTGTTTTCAAGTAAATCATCTTTCGTCCCCTTACATGTTATGGTTTGGTTTGTTGCCAATGGTTGACCTTTATTTTCTTTTTTTTGTCATCCCCTGTGTTTTGTATTTTGTACTCTAAATCTCTCCTTGCAATCAATTATAGTATGTATCCTTAAAAAAATATAAAAATATGTACCATATCAATTTCCTATCTCCTCTACTACAATCTCCCCCCTTACAACAATATTCTCTAGTCCATACCTCATCAAAAAAATATGTTGAAATGTCCACCATGGATATTTTATAGTGTTTCCTTGAGCATCATGACTTGCTCATTTGAACATTAATGCAATTCTCTCCCAAGTTGGCATTGTTTCAAGACCCATCACTCTCCTTCTATCTCTATGATATGCCTCTAGATAGTGAATAATCCTTCAACATCTCTAGCCCCTTTTTAGTATATATACACAATGATGACACTACCATCAAATGAGTCATTGTGGATCCTAAATTTTTACTCAACATAATTACCACTTCCATTGTTTCCACCCATGGATTTACTAAAATTTAGAAGTGAATTGAACTTACATTGGATTTAACAAGTTAGTCACTAATCCTTCTAGGGTAGTATATCTTGCGCTAAGGCTTGGGTTTGAAATTGTATCAACTCGATTTTTTTCTCATAGATGCAAGGGTTCATTGCAACATTATTCCAAGTTTTTTATGGTTGGATGTGATGATGGTAATTATGTGCACCGTTTTGGATGGGATTGTATTTCACCAATGGAAAGACCCAGTGGTTAAGAACAATCTAACATCAGTATCCATGTTGTGGTAATATACATCTCCAACACAACCCTTTGTATCATTAGTTTATTCTTCTATTGGTCCTTTCATTGTTTGGGTTCCTTCTCTATAAGACAAACCTCCTTGTCCTCCTTATGCTCCTCCTTCTTCTCCTTCTTCTGCTCCTCCTTCACCTTTCCTTGCAATATTCTTCACTTTGATATTCCTTACATTGACTTCACTCCTCAACTTTCCCTTAAATATAAGGTATGTATCCCTCCTCTTGATTATATTCACACATTCAAGGATTTCCATGCCCTATGCTACCTTGTGTGATTTTAAGCACGCATTCATACGATATATATCCATC
>LPNX010599021.1:86755-121696 GCA_001517045.1 Pseudotsuga menziesii | reverse complement strand
ATCAAGTTCATACGTACATTAATGGTCATTAAAATTCAAAAGAAAGCATTCAAAGGTTGTGAAAATGATATACATCTAAAATACATTGCCAAAATAGAAAAAGTGTTATGCAATCAAGGGATTCCTTGGTCATACCTTTATGATCGCTTTACTTTTTCCTTCTCCTCCCCGAACTTTTTGAATGTTAAATGCTCCCTCTTTACTTCGACATGTAGGAGATCCTCCCTATTATATCCTTATCCCATCCTTGGAGGTAATCTATTCTGATCCTATGTGTCTAGATCCCATAGCTATTACAAAAGAGGAAAATATTTGAGAGTCCTCTCAAAAGGGTAGTATTGCCACCATGTGTGTAATCCAATATAGTTTATCTAAATCCATAATTAGGATATACATTCACATTTGGATATTTACTTAATTAGGATATCCATTCCCATTTGTATCTTTACATAATCTAGATATCCATAATATAGTCTAGATTTCGATGTTTAAGGAGGTGGGGAATGCAACATCTTCTCTTCTTTTGAAAAGTGGAGAGCATCATCTCCTTCTCCCTTTGAGAAGTGGGTTAAGATTCCTAAGAAAATGGCAGGCAAAATCTTATACCTAATAATACAATACCTATGCCTATAATTACCGATGCCCTACGCCACCTACATGGACCTAATATTCCTATAAATTTGATGGGTCCCATATCAAACAATAACTTTCTTACATGTGGCTAATATGCCCCTCATCCTTACATTTAAGCTTCTTAGTTGGTCGTGTTCTTGTAACATGCTTAGTTAGCTTTCCAGGTCAATTACTATCCAGGTCGACTTCCATACCACCAAGTCGAGGCATAAAAACATTAGTAAATGGTTATAATGGCATGCATGGCATGTACAAATACCTCCTATTTATTCAGTTATACTCTTGCAGATGTCCTTACTAAGATATGTAAGTCAATTGTCAGCATTTACAAGGCATGTGGCATGAAATGTTAATGTATGTAAGAGAAATCTATAATACATTGCATTTTAATGTTATTAGTTGTTCATACTAATCTACCAATATTATATTAGGTGGGTTTCCTCCAAGGAGATCCATGAGAGTGAATTACGAATATGGAAGAACAAAATTGCAGAAATTGTATGTTTATTGGAAAAGGAGTTCCCTACAAGTTTCTGCAAGTTTCATGGACCTTCAAGTGCTTATGCTTATACACCTAATAGATGACATTGAAATGGCGAGTATTGTCTCAACAAGGTGGATGTTTTTATTTGATAGGTATAAGAGAAAACTAAAAAGATATGTCTGACAAAAGGCACATCTAGAGCATTGCATGGCTAAAGGATATGTATTGAATGAAGTATTTTTCTTTCTATGTGAATTCCTTGGTAAAGATAATGAAGATGGTCCATGAATATGGTATGAAGCACGTGCAGCGTATATTATAGATGGAGAGAAACCTCAACCTAATGGTTTTAAAGTAGAAGTTGGTGAGTAAAAGCATGATCATTGTGGGTATTTTTTCAATCATTTACTCTAAAAAAATATTATTTTTCAAAAATATAATAATGACTTTTGCAATTTGAAAATTTACATGTTGATTTTCAATAGGTGTTGAGGAATCTTCAGTATGTTGGAAAAATCCAAGAAATTTTTCAGTTGAATTAATGGTCTTTCAAATGTTGTATTTTTAAATGTAGATGGTATGAGGAATTTGAGAGGATGCTAAGACATGATACCGATAGTGGATTATTTTCTATAGATTCCTTGAGGTACCTACCAGAAGATAAGGAGCCCTATGTCTTACCAATTCATTATGAGCAGGTATTATTATCAATATAACTTAACTATAATCACAAGAATTAATGGTATTTACAATATGTTAATTCATAGCTCATTATGAATATACATGTGCATATTAATTAAAAATTATACTAACATGTCTAATATATGATTATGGTTCATGTGCAGGTGTTTTTCTATGGAGATATTTTGGATCCAAAGTGGATATTTGTCATACATTATGATCAAATATTAATACATTTATTTGATGATGCCTCAATGAATATTGAGCAAAACAATGATATCCAACCAGTTCTAGCTGAGAGATTAGAGAACAATGTAGAAATGACCACCCATGGTGATGTTCAAGATGAAGATTTTCAAACACAAGATGAATATGAATATGTTAAAGCACAACATGACAAAAATTTTCATGCCATTAATCAACATGATTCAGAGCTAGATGAGAATCAAGATGGTGCAAATCAATTGGATGATCTAGAGTTAGAAGAAAGTGAAGACGAAGATGATTATAATACCACTTTAGCAGGATGGTGTAGAAAGAAAAATATAAAAAACTTACAGGACCATATGAACATTGATAAGGAATAATTGGATGACATATATGCTGATAATAATCTAAATGAAGGCTTCTAATTTTACAGGACTTCTAATCCATATTACTTGAATAATTATGATCGTATATCGAAAGCTTTGAAATTGTTTTTTTATCACATGGATTTAGTAATTTTGAATTAGTTTCTTGGTTTAGAATTTTTCAAAAGATTGTTTCTTAAAAAATCTATACTTAAATGTACATGGAAATCATTGTTCAATATAGTCATTTTATCGTTGTCTTAGCAAATATTATTTTTGTTTCAATTTATTTTAACCACATGTGTTCCCCTTTTTTATTATGCATTGAATAATGAAATGTCAATGATTGTTTAGTTAATATTGCGCACACTATTGAATAATTCTATGAACTTTACTATAGTAATGTTCCATCTTGCACTAATGAACAATGTTGATGAGGTAGAAAGCTTAGTTTATCATTAACATTTTTCCAATTAATGTGGTTATCTATATATAGTATCTAATATTTTGCAATAAATTTACCACATCTAACTTGTCATTGAAATGTTGTCAAGGAAAAGTGCCATTAAGGTCAATCAAATTCCATTAACGTCACTCAAATGTTGTCGAGGACAAGTGAATTTCAACGTCAAGTACACCATACATCATATCATCATCATCATTGACATCGTCATCATCAAATTTCAACATCAATAAGTACATCATCAACACCATCATGGTCATCATCATCCTCATCAACAAATACATGATCATCAACCACATCATTGTCATTATCATTGATAGGGTCACTCTTATTGCATTATGGTTCATCATCAGTCATCACCATTTGGATCCATGTCATGTTGTTACAATCACTCAAATTTTCCATTAAGGTCACTAAAATGTCATCAACAACAACTAAATGTCATTACAGCCATTTAAATGATATTAATATGTCTCTCATATGTCATTATGAACATTTACATTCCATTAGGATTAGTTAATATCCACATGTATTATGACATGCATCATCATCATGGATAAATAAGTTGTCATCACCATCATCATCATCCATGCCATATGGTACATCAACATCATCTTAATCATCATCCTCATTATCATCCTCATCTTCAGCATTAAGTACATCATTGACAAAATCATCATCGTCAGTTATGGTCACTCATATGCCGATAGTGTTCTTAATAACTCATCACCATTAGGATTCATGTCATGTAATTGTTAAGGTCATTTTTATGTCATTACAATTATTTTGATGATAATTGGTAGTTTAGATGTCATTACAGACATCCAGGTGCCATTAGAATCAATTAGGACCCAAACGTTCTACCAAATGCATAATCATTGTTGACATCCACATCGTCATCATCGTCATACAATAAATCAACATCATTGTCGTCATTGTATTCATCATCAATATAATTGTTATAATACTGAGCAAGGAACCCTACTACCTCATAGGAATGGATGATATAGTCTTATACTTAATAAATTATACCCATACACTCCATCATAATTATCGTAATGCATCATCGTAATTTTGGTAGGACCAATCAGATGCCATTAGGGTCTATCAAATGTTGTTGGGGACACTCAAATGCCATTAGAGCAATTTATGTTACATTAACATAATTTTCCCCTCATTAGGATTAATCAATATCGAAATATGCCATGATTACGATCATCTAGGTGCCACTATGATAAATCAAGATCCAAAAGTAATATCACATGAATCATGATCATTGAAATCGACACTCACATTGATCACTTATGTTGACATTGATAAATATGATGTTATGTTGGGCGTTTTCCAAAAATAATTTCTAGCTCTAAACCTAGTGCAATTCCTAGTGTTAATCTGGACATTTTTTTGGAGGCTATTATGGGTGTTATATGGGATTCTTTTTTGTATGATAATCGGGACGTCCATTGGGATGCTAATTGGGATGCTAATTGTGATGTTAATTGGGAATATAGATTGGGACGTTAATTGGGATTCTAATTATTGTCCAAAATAGCGCCAACTTTTAAATTGCGACACTAATTGGAATGCTACGTGGGGCAAATGTTTGGATGATAATTGGGATTCTAATTCAGATGCTAATGATCCGTCCAAAATATCACCAAATTTTAACTTGGGACACTAATCACCGTCCAAAAGAGCGCCAACTTTTAAAAAGGGATGCAAATAATGCCATTAAAACCGTCATCCCGTGGAAAAGCGTCCACTTTGTCAAAAAAATGATGAAAAATAGACTAAAGTTGATAGTGGATGCTAAAAGGAAGCTAAAAGAGACTCTAATCATAGGGTTTTGTTGTATTGTTTGTTGGCTCCCTATTAATATATGCTTCCTTGCAGAAGTGTCCATCCTTGGTATTTAAGTTACTTGGGAGAATTTAGATATATCTAGGGATGCTTATTGTCATATATGATAGAATAAATACTCTTTTCGTTGGTCATCACAATATTAATCGGACTTATCTTCTCTCGCCTTTTTTGTGCTAGAATTGATTTAACATTAGATGTGGATGCAGAGTGATTTCATTCTTTTTTCTTTCTTTGGACATTTGTTAGCAAACTGACCAAAATTCTGATAGTTATAACACTTTATATGAGAAATATCGTTTGTCTTATGTTCATGGGATGGAGCAATGTCTTTTTGTTTTGTTTTTCTAAGGAATTTGCCTTCATTTCCCTTTCATTGCATTAGACACAGGGGCTAAATTCTCTTCATCCTAAGATTTTTTATAACAACTTCAAGAGAATATTATTCCTTCTTCCTGGACATAATCATTCCACAATTGATCAAGTGATTATAGTGAGATTATAACATGGCGGTGTTCATACCATGTTGAATTTTCTACTTTCAAATCTAATAATTATTTACCTGATGAATTTATTACAACAAATTATTCATCAAATTAACTATACATTGAATGATCCAACCATATGTTACACTTTAAATAAAATGAATGATTGCAAAAAAATAGGAATACAATACAATACACGGATCATTAAACAGGTCTCATCGTGCATTTTCAAATGTAAATGGAACATCCTTTTACTCTTTATTTAGATGCTTAATTAATTAATTAATTAATTATTATATCTATTTTTATTATTTATTCTCGCATCTTTTCATAAAACCATGGTATTGGCCCATGGAATTCTATTTCTTTATCTTTTCATTTTAATGTTTGATTCATTATTTTTATTATCACCTATCCCATTGTTTCATAAAATCACGGTATTTTTATTTCTTTAATTTTTCATTCCAATATTTAATTCATTATTTTCTCTTATTTATATTATTTATATTTATTTATTTGCACATGCCCTGAACTATTCTTTAATGTAGGTAACAAGATATAGGAACTTAGTCTTCATATTGTGATAAGGATTTCCATCATCTTGATTCACATGCACGTCCATCCATGTCAAAAGAGATCTACTGTGTATGCACCCACACTAGAGTAGACTTGACCATTACAATAGGGGTAGCTAATCCCTGAGAATGAGGAGGTTAAATCCCCTCTATTATGACAAGGAATACCAAATCCAGGTAGGCATGTGATTGGAAACCCAAGTCTTATACAACTTGATCAAGTACCTTTATTAAGAAGGACTACACTAAGGCCTCCCAGAGCGAAGGAGTAAATTTAAAAGCATCCAATCCTTGTACTACTTAGCCAAGCACCACGACCAAGAAAAGATACATCTTCAGGCCTCACAGACACTAGTGAGTGAACCATCATCAACCTCGATGGTTCAAACCACCATTACCCATCAAGGAAAGCACCATAGATTTATCCAAGAGTATGTCTTTCACAGTTGCCTCAAACATCACCAATGTGGATATCATTAGTATGAAAATTTTGGGCCTATATAAATATTTTTATACAAGGGATTAAATCATAAGAAGCCACGACATATATATACTCCTTCTATATCCTTTCATTCTATAGTTGGATAATTCAATGATAATATTGCTCATATAGGTAAATGTGGTCATGGTATGTACCTTGGAGTTAATGACGATCCAAATTTATGTGCAAGATTACTGTTTAAGTATCCAACTATAGAATGGAAGGAGATAGAATATCATCAGTATGAAAATTTTGGGCCTGTATAAATAATTTTATACAAGTGATTAGTATAAGAAGCCAAGACATATATATACTCTTTGTTTCTCCTTTCATTCTATAGTTGGATAGTTCAACGGTAATGTTGCACAGATAGATAAATGTGATCATGGGATGTACCTTGTAATTAATGATGATCTGGATTTATGTCAGAACGAAATGAAAGAATAGATATAATGTCATAAACACAGACACATTGCATTGAGAACAAAGATACAGTAAAGACATATTCTATTAAATTGTGGAAATAGAACAGATTGTAAATACAACATCTAGAATGGTGGTAGTTATCTCTAAGAAGAGATGTAGCTGTTATGCGCATCTGTGCAAAGTTGAATAAAAAATTATGCCAAAGGTTCCTATTTATAATAAGCATGAGGATAGAACCCTAAATTTACACAACATAACCCTAGAAGATGAAACATCATAAATTTTGGGGCCCCAAGGTGGTTAGTTGAATAGTCGACTTCCTGAGGTCATAAGGTTTTCATATGATCTCCAATTTGGGCGCTTGATAGCCTATTGGAAAGGTATATCCGAGGTTTAAATCTTCAAGATAGGGATAATGTAATTGTATTGGCAACCATTTGGCTCCGTAAGTCACCATAAAACATCATTTAGGGCATCAAAACGGCCCCAAAGGCTTGGGACGCAAAAAACTGTAGAAATATAACTAGGAAACTACCAAAATAGAAAATTGTTTGGAGTGAGTGAATTAACTCAGTGGCCACCTATCTCCATTTTTATGAAATGAGGATCTTAAGTTTAGGATATGGATGAGTTGTTTTATGGGTACAATTTCTAGAGCATAATTATTCTCCCTATAGGGGCTACTGCAGTTTGTATCATTGCGTCTATTCATCTATTTGGTGATTCAAAGGTAATTGTAAATTGGGAAAAGGATTTATCAAAGTTGCAAGCATTATCATTGGAATATTGATGTTATAGAATCACCACATTACCGTCTACCTTTCTTGAGTTATCCATTTAATCCACATATTCAAAGTGTACAATTCCATTACTAATGATCTTTCTAAAACTGCTATTGGTGGTCTAGAAGGAATTTCATCTTTCAAGAATACTTAGAGGAGGCTCTTCTCTATGAGGGATCTCATGTTTTTTTCTCGTAATTTGTTTTTGATACTTTGGTATGATTGTATATTTTGTTTCCATATAGTATAACTTACATTTATCTTTTTGTTGCAGATGTATAGGTTGATCTAATCTTTTGGATAGCATAGCAAGTTCAATTTCAGTGGGGTATATTTAGGAAACTCTATGAGTTGTCTTGTTTTTATGGGATTCTTGAATAGTTTCTCATCTAAATGGAATCTTCCTATATAAATATGTTTCCGGAAAAATGTCTGAATTTTTTTTCTTTGATTCTAACGAATATCAAGAAACAAGGTTTTTTATATTAAAAAAAATACAGCCTGTAAGCAAAGCAACAACTTTGAATTTCGAATGGCTTGTTATCCTTAATCTCAGCTAGGTTTACACGGATTTAAAAATAACTCAAAACACTTTAACTTTATGTTCTTCATGGTGTAGGTTTCTAGTGTTGATTATTCTTGTACAAGCTTTTATCTTCTTCTTTTGTTTCCAAATTTTATTTCCACAACTCTTTTTGTCTTCTTCTAAGATTCCCATTTACTCTATTTATCATCATATTCATTTTCTCAAATAATTTAAACTTGCATCTATATTGAACTTCTAATTCCATATCTTTCATTTTATAAATTGTCTTCATCAATTCATCATTGATCAAACGCAGAACACCCTTTGATTCATGGGTTATTCTAGTACAAGTTTTTATCTTCTTTTGTTTCCAAATTTTATTTCCGCAACTCTTTTTGTCTTCTTCTAAGATTCACATTTACTCTATTTATAATCATATTCATTTTCTCAAATAATTTAAACTTGCATCTATCTTGAACTTCTAATTCCATGTCTTTCATTTTATAAATTTTCTTCATCAATTCATCATTGATCAAACGCAGAACACCCTTTGATTCATGGGTTGTATTTTCTATATTTATTACTTCAAATGTCTTCATTATATGCATGTATAAAACCCATTTGTTGTTCACATAATCTACCATGCTATGAATAATCTAGTTAGTGGCTTGTGACATCTCAATAACTTATAGTAAAATTTTATCTTTTCCACACTCCATATCATAAGAACATTTTAGACATATTCTTCATATTTCCATACGATTGCAATGATAGTATCTTTTCCAATCTATTCACGAACTTTATTTTAATCTTTTTTATTCTTATTGTTCATCTTTGAACTTTGACATTTAGTCACTTATGTTTTAATTTTCTATTTTTCATTTTTTTTTTTAAATTCGTTTGCATTCTTATACAGAAGTAATATACCTTGACTGAAGTGATGAAACCTCAAATCCTTCAAGTCTCTTCCCTGGAATTTATTGAATTTTACAATCCTTCTTATCTCTTTTCTACAGAAATCAAGGCAATATTCTCTACATCAACAAAATATGCTACAAACCTCACTTCTGTAGACTTCATGTCCTTAATTTGTACTGCAGGTGATCCATCATCCACTTAGTTCACATTTCCAAGAGAGTTATTCTACCACTTGAAAAATTATCAATCATATTCATTTCCTTCCTTAAATGTAAGATTTCTTCATCAAATAAAATTTATTTATCATACAATGCTTCAGCTTCAAATTATTTTGCGTGTTCACCATCTTTCTTTATTTCCTTAGCAACATCATCTCCATAGTTATATTCCTTCTGAATTGCAGCAACTATGGTACTATATATTCATGCTTGCATAGACCGTCAATATTTCCATGGATTATATTATTTCTCCCCCTTTCTTGTTCTAAATTTTCCTTACCATCTCTTTCATCATTGTTATTGATCCCTTTTTCCTTGTCTCTTGATCTTGATATTCCTTTTCCTCTTGAGATAAAGAATTGGTTTTTGAAATCATTTTCCAAAGAAGAATCATTATTATTGTTTATTTGGATTTGTGAAATCAAAGAGAACCTATCAACTCATTTACCAATAGTTGGCTCAAATATTTAGATTCTTCAATAACTATTACCATAGCCACAAGAGTTTTTTCTTAGGTCGAGAACTTTTTCAACTATTTTTTTATCAGTTATATCTTTATCATACATATTTCACTCATTTACAATGACCATGATCTATTGAATATATCTCTTTCATATTTAAACTTTCAATATCCCTTATTCAATTTTGTAGCTTTATTGTCTTTACTTTAGTGATGCTATGATAATTGTAGCTCAAGATATATGAGGTTGTCTATGCAAACTTCATGACTGACATCTTGGGAGGGATGGTGTTATCCAAATAATTGTGGATGAGATTCAATTCCTTTGCATATTGGGTTTTGTGTTCTTTTAATTGATTCTTTTGGGAATTTGTTAACTTATGCTTGCACAAGTGCATCATTAGTAAGTTGTGTATAAGCGTCGGCTAGATATTCCCAAACATCCTGGGAGGACAATAAATTATTCACCTTAACTGACCATACTTCATAAATTTTCCTATTGAAAATGAGAACCTTGACATAACTATGGTTGCTTGAGTCCATTTTTCCATAGTTGATATATTACCAATGAATTACTAGCGAATTTGTATCTTGGTCACCCCCTTTGGTATGGACGTCTTCCATGGTGATTCCTCTCACACATTATGAGCACATGCACGAAGATGGTTCCACTTTTTATGGACATTATATGAATCCAAAACGCAAGTCCAAAAAAAATACATAACACATATATGCGCTATGGATGGATTGGTTTGGAAAACCCAATCCTAAAACCAAAGAAAAAGAAAATGCGATAAATCACACATGCATTTTGGAAGAGAACAAATCCCAAGTGTGATATATCGCACATGCATTTTGGAAGAGTACAAATCGCAAGTAATGGATAACTCAAGAAAGGTGGATTGTAATACAAAAAATCCCTATAAGGGGAAACATCCATGTAGGCTCCCTCATTGGAACATTGGTTTTGTTGTATTGTTTGATGGCTCCCTCTTAATCTATGCTTCCTTCCAGAAGTCTCCATCCTTGGTATTTAAGTTACTTGGGAGAAAATAGATCTATCTAGGGATTCTTCTTGTCATATGTGATAGAAGAAATATTCTTTTCTTTTGTCATCACCATATTAATTAGACTTATCTTCTCTTGCCTTATTTTGCGCTAGAATTTCTTTAACATTAGCTATGGTTGCATAGCGATTTCTATTTTTTTCCTTCTCAAGACATTTGTTAGCGCACTGACCAAAATTATGATAGTTAGAACACTTCATATGAGAAATATCCTTTGTCTTATGTTCATGGGATGGAGCAATGTATTTTCATTTTGTTTTTATAAGGAAATTCCCTTCATTTCCCTTTCATTCCATTAGCCATAGGGGCTAAATTTTCTTCATCCTAAGATTTTTTATAACAACTTGAAGACATTATTCTTCCTTCTTCCTCGACACAATCATTCCACAATTGATCAAGTGATGACAGTGAGATCTAGAACATGGAGTTATTGATACCATGTTGAATTTTCCACTTTCAAATCTAATAATTATTTCCCTGATGAATTTTATGCAACAAATTCTTCATCAAATTAATTATACATTGAATGATTCAGCCATATGTTACACTTTAAATCAAATGAATTATTGCAAAAAAATTAGGAATACAATACAATACAAGGATCATTAAATGGGTCTCATTGTGCATTTTCAAATGTAAAAGGCACGTCCTTTTATTATTTATTTAGATGCTTAATTAATTAATTTATATATCGTATTTTCATTATTTCTTCTCCCATGTTTTCATAAAACCATGGTATTATCCCATGGAATTGTATTTCTTTATCTGTTCATTTTAACGTTTGATTCATTATTTTTAGTATCGCCTATCCAATTGTTTCATAAAAGCATGGTATTTTTATTTCTTTAATTTTTCGTTTTAATACTTAATTCATTATTTTATGTTCTTTATATTATTTATATTTATTTATTTTCACATACTCTCAACTATTATTTAATGTAGGTAACAAGATATAGGAACTTAGTCTTCATATCCTGAGAAGGATTTCCATCGTCTCGCTTCGCATGCATGTCTAGCCATGTCAAAAGAGATCTAATGTGTGTGCACCCACACTAGAGTAGACTTGGCCATTACAACAAGGGTAGTTGATCCCTGAGAATGAGGCAATTAAATCCCCTCTATTATGAAAAGGAATACCAATTCCGGGTAGGAATGTGATGGGAAACCCAAGTGTTGAAAACCAAGTTTCCGCATCACATTCAAGCATATAGTAAAGCACATACAAAGCCATCAAAGACAAGTACTTTGGGAAGGGACGTCCAATGTGATGTTGTATTATCTTTGTGTTGCAATTGCAACTATTTCCCCAAAAAATTTCAATTTTAGCGCCCCCCCTTTTTATTTGTTTTTCTTCAAACTGGCCTAGGAGTATCTTGTTATTACCATGGTTTCCCCGAGTTCAGAAGTTTCTTGAAGAAACTTGGTCTTTTTCATTTTTCCGTACCGGAGGCTTAGTTAGCTACTTTTCCAATATCAGAATATTAGTAGACTACCCTTTCGACGTTGCAGAAGCAGAACCATCAAGCCTGCCGAGTGCCATTAGACTTCCCCATTGGTACATCAGAGCTAGTTCTTTTTATCCTTAGGTTTGATTTGCCGAATTTCTAGCTTTTAGTGTAAGATTTTTCCAATGAACTGTTTTATTTCACCTTCCGATATCCGATAATGTTTTATTTCGCTATCGGGTTGTTTGACTGGAGCGAGCCGGAGTGATAGTATATATCTCACCCGACATTGTGGGAGGCCACTCCCAAGGAGTTCCAAAAACATCATGTTCCTTCTGTCGAAGAGTCTAGCTTTGTCGATTCCTGATACCCCATTCCCAAAGTGAGTACTGCGAGGATAGAACAGTCCACAAGTAGCATTGTGGAGGATGATCATTTTTTGGTTCCAAGCATAGTGGTTAGTGGTTCTAAGGTCCGATTGACTTAACGTATCCTGGGTCTACAGTTCTGATCGTGCCAGCCATTGCGGCGATCCTCCGACTATTTGTTCTGATGGTTCTATAGTTGTTTGCCAATAGTTTCCCACCGATCGTTATATATATATATATATATAGAGGCCACGTGTTATGATGTCTTATTCGACTTGTGACTTGTCATTGGCATTGGGATTTGTCATTTACACTATGGAAGTAGTGCAGAGAATTCATGCGCATGCAGCTATCAAAACCCCATTCGTTCTGCTCTGCACCCGTGGAATTTTGTTCCATCCAGTCGGTTACATCACTACTGCCAGGTAGATAAACCGTGGTTTTGTTATTTTGGTTGTTATTGGTTGATATTTGAACCATTAGTTTTTCCATAGGTTAGGTTTTACTGCATAAAGGGGTAGGATTTTGCATGCCGGCGGTGGTTTTCGTGGTTATTTTATATTACAAATGCGGAGGGATTTTAGCCCGTTTTGATTTTCATTTTTTAGGAGTCTAAGTCTGTACACTGTGGAAGTGTTATGGACGCATATGTGTTTCTTGTGCGATTTTTTAGGGCGTGTTACAAATGGGTGTTTTGTCGTCCGCACCACCCATGGGACTTATGAGGGGTTTTCGGTCCATTAGGGTTTTTCTCGAAGACGGTTGTTATGTAGGGTTTAGCTTTTAAGGTCGAAGGTTGTGTTGAGATCCAACGTTATAATAAGTCTGATAAGTACCTATGTGAGAAGAAGGGTTTTTTCATTGATTCAGTTTTTGAGATAGTGGAGCTTAGGCTTTTTTTTTTTGGGAAAACAGTTTGGGAGGTTTTTTCTTGTTAAATATTTCATTCATAAAGACTATGTTTAACCTATTTTAAACAGCATGCATGTCAAGGAGGTAAATAAATTGGTATATTTTCTTGTGTATTGCTATAAGCACTTGCTAAGAGCTCAGTTAGCCTAAAATATGTTGTTTGACTGTGATAGGTCGATTTCTATAATAGCAACATGTCAAAGAGACAGAAGAAAAAAGCTCAGATGGCTGAAGGAGAGCCTACAGTAGAAATAATCACCAAAGTAGAGTTCATATATGAATATACCAAAGCCACTACTGGAGTTGAACCAGACTACAAGTGCAGAGAAATCTATAGAATGATGTCAAACCAGAATGTACCTGATGCTGGGTTTGAAAAACTGACGATCTATGCTAACATTGAGAAGTCGTCCTTGATGAAAGTAGCTACAAGGCCCAAATTATTTACCTGTTTAGAAGTAATAGGATGGATTCTTCCCAAGGAAGATGTGACGACAATGATTCTTTCACTACTAAATTTCGATCCAAAATCCAACGGAAAAATCCGACGGTGCGTGGATTTCTTTTTTTAAACCTACCAAAAATCACAAAGATATTTTTTTTTTTTGAAAATGTGGCCATAAGCATCGCTTAAGAGACGGATAGCCTCATAAGCGTCGCTTAAGCGACAACGCCTTGAGTGAGTGGACTTTATGTATTTTATTCATTACCATGCTTTTTGCCTCTTGCTACATATTGGTGACTAGTTGTTCTTGGCCATTCATTTGATGGGTTTGGAAGGTCATGTCAACTTTTAGGGTGGAAAATTTGATGGTCTTGAAAAACAGTATAGTGTGGAAGTGGCTCTCCATATTGGTTACTTACCTAAGTGTATTTTCATAACCTTCCTTTGTTGTTTCTCTTAATAAAGGGATTTCTGTAGAAATTTTTATGAATTTCTTCGATGTTCATAGAATGATATCCCACTGGAATTCTACATTAATTTTGATCGAGTGTAGAAAAAAACCAACTAACATTTTTTTGATCTAAATATTAATATATGTGTCTAGCATAAAGGCTATCTTTTTGTCTAACCTTGTTCCAATAGTTGAATCCCTTCTAAAAACAATTTGAAGTCAGTGCCCATTCTTCTGTTGCATCATGTTCCATTGATTGAACATCTCCAAGTGTGGTTATAATATTAGAGTGTTCTCTATGCAACTCTTAATTTATTTAGGTTTAGTTTCATTTAGAAAGAGCCACTTGATTTTACGAACACTCTCATGAGGTGCCACCCTACAATGATTCATTGTCAATATGGGATTCTATGGGACCACCTTAAATGGATTAATAAAGAATACCTTAGATTCCATCAATCCAAAAACAAAGTATGCCATATAACCATACATTGGTGGATCTTGAAATGCAACAAAACCATAAGTTTCATACCCCTATCAAACTTCATTACACTTATTTATATTTGCTTGAGGTCGAACTCATCCCATAGACTAGTCCTGCAAAGATGAAATGACCAAAAATTTTAGAAAATATGAGGATCACATTAAGAAAATGTTGACTAACGAAAACTAGTACAATTTGGATCCATTGTGCATCAAATTAGCGACATTTCCAAATCCAACCAAGTACAGAAGAATGGCATTTAAATCTCTAATGCTCATAATCATGGGAAAGACAAGAGGGGCTAGGAAAAAACTTTAAATTAACTTTTAGAGGTGGATTTGAACAATAGACTTTGGAAAATACTGCTACAATTCCAAGAATCTCTATGTTTTTATGTTTAAGAAAGTAGATGTCATTGTGCACAAAATTTTGTTTCTAAAACTATGAACTGCAAATATTTCAAAGATAATATAGACAAAATATTAACCTGGTATACAAAGTGATGAAACAAAACATGAGTTCTTACTACACCAAATATAGGAAAATATCAAGCTTTCCTTGGTCATCAAAATGTTGAGTGTAGCCTACCATACATCAGAAAATGTATACTCTTATATATCCAGCATCTAATCAACTAGATATTACCATTAAATCAACTTCCAAAAGACACCAAAGAAGCATTCTTTGTTAATAGACCAAAAACCATCCAACAAGTTCTTGAAGGGGATAATTCGACAATTGGAGAAGATATAAAATGAAACCACATTAAGTGTATTCCATAGTGCATTCATCTAGTAGAAATGAAAAATGAAGGATAAAATTGTAGTTGAACACAAATAGATCGTTTACCATTGATTGTAGTGGTTTTGTAAATCAATTGAAACAACCATGGTACTTCTCTCCAAATATCCAATTTTGCTTAAGCATAAAAAATGTAAATGCCATATAAGCACCAATAGCCATATGTTTCAAAGAACCTCAAAAAAATACCAAATGATTTATTACCTAGGAAAACTGAGAAATCCTACATAGGATGATTCAGATAAGGGAAAGAGAAAGAAACTACAATGCTAAACATACTGAAATCTACAAAATAACCATATGAATGGAGGAAGTATAAACAAACAATTAGAATACACTAGTACTGAGAAATATTTTGATGAATTTGCACAATTGGTACAAATTAGAAATTTATATTTAGGGGATCATAATGTGTAGGCTACCCTTTTTTCTTCCCCACACAAATTGCAACCACGTCCAATCATTTCTTAATTAAATCATATGGTCACACCTACGAATAATGGATGGATACCAAATACAAGCCCTCCTTTTGTCAATATTGCTAATTAGGGGTTTAATGTATTTAACATTATGTTTTGGCAATATGTGATGGTGCAGCTAAAAGGGTCGGTAGCGATTTCATTTGGGGGTACTCACAAACCGGCATCGTATGGGGAATTGGTGTCCATTGGAGGGTTGGGGTCCGATACCAACAAGAAGCTCAGCGCAGCCATTGCCGCCACACTGGAGAGCAAAGTCAATGTACCCAAGTCATGCTTCTACATTAAGTTCTGCGATGTCAAGGTTGGTTCTCAGTTCCTCAGTTTGTTCTGTTTATGTGAAAATGGCTTCCCAATTTAACCATCATCTGCCCCTGTGGTGTTGATATTCTGAATTTGTTTTGCACTTTTTGTTGTGGCATGGGAATGGGGACAGGCACATTCGTTCATAGAAAATGTTCAGTGCTTGCATGGTTTACACCAGTAGTGTCAACCTTTGTCTTCTAGACCATCATAGGCAAGCAATTATAGGACTGCTTGATTATTAGCACACCAGAGCACTGCACAATTTTTTCTTTTTTGGAGATTGAGGTCATTTAGGGTTTTGGGATAACCACAATACAATGAAATCCAAAAACAAACATCTCAATATTGAACCACTGTGAAAACTTGCATTCACAAATTTGGTATGCTAATCCACAACACAAAGAAATTCAGAAACAGACATCTCAATGAAGAACCACTGTGAAAACCTGCATTCACAAATTGTATTGCTCTGTTTCTAGTTAATTTTCTATTGAATATTGACTTGACATGTTCATTACCCTAACTGGTTGCATTTTGAACAAACTCAACATTGAAGAAACAGTTGCTTGACATATGTTGATGCTAGTGAAATGCGTGGCAAATGTCTCAATCTAACCTGGTGTTGAGCGATTGAGAGAATGTGTGGAGTCGACATGCATTGGGGAACCCTGGCATTGAATCTATCTAAGCATTTTGATTTCATCTGCAAATTAAATTGTTCAGCAACCCTTGTGGAGGATAAACTATGCGATCTGTAAGTTGAATGCCTTAATCATTGTTAACATGGACCTGTTCTTGCCATTATTTTTACCAAATCGTTGGAGGTTTGTTGGTTAATAGTGTAGAGATGAAGTATTTAATCTTGTGGTTGCTAGTATAGCCATGGATATTCAGTTCTGGATGAAGCAATAAAAATGTTGATGATATGCATTTAGATATCCATTCATGATTGAAGCCCAGTCTAGTTAGAAATTAGAACACAGAGTTTAAATCGTTTACACAAACTACAGGAAGAAGGAGACCCTGCATCAAAATCCAAGTTGTGTCTCTGTTGGAACAATGCTTCCAGAGGGTTTCTGTCTAATTTTGAGTTACTCAACATGAATTATATCCATCAAAACCATGACTTTCTGTATGGAAAGAGTTGATTCCATCTTGTGAAGGGAAATTTGCTCCCAGATTAGACACCCTGGGGTCTATGAGAGGTTTCATCTTGTAATAAGGATTGCTTAATATCACTCCTGTTTATGGATCCATATCTGTCTAGGTTGTTTTATTTTTCTTTCCCCCGCAGTACGGTAAAAAGACCTGCGATGATAAAAATTGATCCCAATAAACTGCAGATGAAGCAAAGTTGTTAACAAACTGTTAAACGGCATCCAACTTCAAATGATAAATATAAAAGGGAAAGATATGCCCGCTGACCTTTCGAGAATCAACATCAGTCTTGAAATTAGCAAAGACCAGCAAACCAATTGTGTGCTATTAAGTTCCACTGGAGGACAACTTACATTACTGAGGGTAGAAAAAATATTCTCTGCCATTTTGATTTTTTCAAATGCATTTGAAGAATGAAAAGCCATGAGAAGAAATTCCAAATGAAATAGGGATGGAAGACTTGCACAAACTTCTTGGATATTTAAGCACCCTGAATATGCAGCTTTCACTTTCTCAACAATAAAACCAGCGTAGCCTTTGCAGATTTTGAGTCTTAAGGAGTCATCTCCCAAACTGGACCCTGTGGATGTCCTTATAATAAGAATGCGAGCTACAAGAACAAGAGCATCATCAGTATAAGCAAACCTCCCATCCTCTACCTTCAGAACTTGATTTACTAGGTGTTCTTAAAGTTCGATGGATAAGGCACACCTCATAACAAGTTCATGTAACAGGTTAAAGCATGCTTATATATGTAACGTGGTGTACTAAGAGTTGGATCCAAAAAGATGAAGGTTTATTAAATTATTTATGGATGAACTTTCATTTCAGAATAGACAAATTGAGTTTGGGCTAGCATTTATTTCCATGTTTGAGATCATTAGGAATCTCATTATAATTTTTTAATATTTTATTGATATAACACAAAAAAATTGGTGCGATTGTTCAAATGTGTCTGTATTTTTGTTCATAATCAGTTTTAATGTTTAGAACATGTGATCATTGAAGATTTGAACCACTCATTATTTTTCTGCGTGTCTTTTAGCATTTTCTCTGGATTTGGTCTTATATTATCTTGATCTAACAGGGCACATTGATGTCCAGGTTGTGATGTCACAGTGGTTAGGATAAAAAATTGGGAACTTCAATATTGTACAGACATCTGGTAAACAGACTATTCAGCTTGAAGGTGTTTTCAACATAATATCATATGAGCTTGTATCCAACATACAAGAGATATTGGTCAACAGTGATTTTAAGGTAACTGCACCATCTAATTTGCTATGTGCTCTTTTGTCCACATATTATGATAGTTCAACAAGAGGTTTCCTTCAGGTTATTCATTATATGCAGCCAATATTTGGAAAGAAAGAAGGAAAACTGCTTTAAGATGTTAAGAAAATTCTTAACGTTTCAATCCCAAAGTCGGGACCATCTTCAGGAGTCAAATAGGCTCAAAATATAATGTTGTTTAGTCCTCATATTAATAATAAATCCAACATGTAATAATCAAACCCTATAGGCTGACCTTAATGCTCATTGTTGGAGTCAATTATCATTTATTATATTTCATGTTTTTATAAGCTTTCAAGCTTCTCTAGTTTTCCATCCCTCATCTCTGTCAATATTATTATTATTCAGTTCAGTCTCTATAGCCTCCTATATCTTCCTTTCTCCATAGTGGTCTATCTTTCAGATGATCTTTGTGTCTTCAATGCATATGTAGTGCCCAGTGTTTCCTCCTTCATATATAGTTGCAAATTTCTTTTCATGAATGTATTAACTTTCTGCAAGTAGTCATATTTGGTTGGATGCTTATGTTTTACTGTAGCTTATACATACATAACATTTATACCCATCCATCCATGTATCTTTCTAGCTATACACATACGGGAATACTCTCTATCTTAGTTCCCGTGTTCTACTGTGCCTTTAAATGACTGTCTTGGTCTGTATTGAGGTGAATCTCTCTGTTGTGCCTTTAAAATGACTGTCTTGGTGTGTATTGAGGTGAATCTCTCTGGTTATGATTGGAGTGTAAAATGTCGAAATAATTGGGGAAAGACTCAAATTCAATCTTCTTGATGATTTGTCCAAGGGGAATTGTACAATAATATTGGTCAGTGTTTTCGTGTAGTTGCTTCATTTCAAGTATAAAGTAGTTGGAGTAGTTGGATATATGGCTTTTATTATATCTAATTTTCTATTTTGTTTTGGTATTATCATTTTGATTTGTTCATGGATGTGATATTTATTATTTACTATTGCTATCTATTCTAATTAGTATTTCATCTTGTAATATAATGTCTTAGGAGGAACTAATTTGTAATAATTTGAGATATGCTATTATCGAGTATATAAATATTAGCATATCTTATATCTTCATGTATACTTTCAAGTGGTCACCTCCCCCTTATTTAGAATTTTAGAGAGGTAAGAGATTGTAACATAGCATTTTCTTAGCTGTAGTACCATCTACATGTTGGTATGATGTCTTTGTGTACAGTTACATTTCATTGGTTCGAGGATGTGGTATTTACAATTGCTGGTAAAATAGGTCGTACAACCACTCTATGAATGAAATATAAGGGGATTTCATTTGTTGTATTGAATGACTCAATTTATAATAGTTCACATATCCCTGTGTATTTTTGCATTCACTTTTTAACAGTGTACCCATAAACTCAAATTCCTCCAAGATTGTTCTTTCTAGTTCATGTTTTGGTTGCAACATGTTTATGTAAAACCCTATTTGATTTCTAAAGAAGTCAAACCTTTTATTATTATAGATTACATTAGTTATAAATTATGAACCATTAAGTAAGATTTAACATTTGATGATGTTCAATTAGTGAGATCGAAATATTTCTTATGCAGAATAATAATTTTGAAGTGTTTTAAGCTAGCAGCATGTAAAACTCAGTTGGATTATGCATATGCCAATTCTCTTTATGCATTGCAAATGTGATATACGTATGTAACTCCTTTGGTTTCTGCTTTGTTATATTTTCTACAGATTGTCATTGCTGATGAGTCCCATTATATGAAGAATCCCCAAGCTAAAAGGACAAATGCTTCTATTCCTCTTTTCCAGGTAATTATTGTGGTTAACCTTTTATAATTGAAGCTTTGATTCTGGAAGTGACAAGATGGTATTTGAGTATCCTTGTATTAGCCAGATGAAGTGTTACTTTTTTAAATTTAAAGTTTGACTCTGTAGAGAGATGTATACATTATTGAAACATTATTCCCTTTTCCAGAAGGTCAGAAAGCAGAGGCAACTTGTCCCTCTTACCCCTCCTGCTCCACAATCACAAAAGAAACGACTTAAATGAGAGTAAACAACTCTGTGACCCCTCTGGCACACCCTGGCACAAATAGAACAACACCCTTTAGAAACAGTCAGATTGCAAGTGTAGCAGAAGTACCAATGTTGTTCCATAAAGTTGCTTCCACTAGTGGTGAATGTACAAAATTTTGATGCAAGTGACCATTCACTGTTACTCTCATCATCATCTTCTTTATCCATACTAGCCAGTTCTCCATCAGATGTGCCATCATCCTCATCATCATCTGCTGATGTGGCATCACACTCAATCGCACTAGAATGGACTCCCTGATTGACTGGATTAACCAAAGCCTCCGAGTTCTTTCTAGGAACACTAGGCTTCAACTTACAGCTAGCAGAATCATTGTTAGAACTAGTGTTTGACCAAGGCTTCTCTATTAATTTTTCATAAACATGCTTGTTAGCACCATACAAACCTAGTGCAGAAACCAGAAAACCCAAGACAAACTTCAAACCCTCCAGATGGGTTTCATCGACAGACAACTTGACCACCATATCAATTGCCCTCTTGATAATAGGCTTTATTATGGACTCACTATTTTCCAACTGAACTACAAAATTGAAGTATGATTTCGCATTAGGAACATCAAATGATAGGAATGCCTTCTCTAGACCCATAAGCAATGCATCAAGAACGTGATCACAAAGTTCTCTTGATTTTGAATCAGATGAAGGTGACACCAGAGCATTTATGAAAGCAATAGCTGAATCTCTTACTGAATTAGAGACTCCTGTTGGCAAATTACCTACAGCTGATTGAGCAGTATATCCTAGCAGCATTTTTTCCAGCCATGAATCCAAAGAAGATGAATCCATCAATAAGAACTTTTCTTGCAAGGTGTGTTTCAAGTTAATATAACTCGGATCGCCTGTTAAAATATTAACAAACAGAGATGACTACTTGCCTGCTAGCCTCTGAAAAAAGATCTCCAAAGAGAGCATCATCTTCATGCCCGCTTGCAAATTCTGCATCATTTACTCCCAGCCCGTCCTTGCTAGCAGTTGTCCATGACTTTCCCCCCCTGGGCCTTGTTTTTAAACCTTGTGCATGCAGAAAACTTGAGTATAAAGGCAATAGTATGATCAATACCTTATTTTGAGTATGTCACTCATACCCCTGCATAAAGGAAATAGTATGATCAATGACATTCCCATCAGGTAATCCACCCATCCTTACCATTGGGTTTCAAAAAATGGTTCTAGATAGTTCTAATACATGCAACACATATATGGCTTCAAAGATGAGAAGTATTCATGATATAACATTTTCTATTCATGCACACTTTTTGAGCACACTAAGAAATTGAAAATCAGATAGGTTGATGATCAAAGAGAGTGGCCATGCCATCAACCAGCATGAACCAATCTCCAAACGTACAAAAAGATACCAATTTCTCCTATGATAACATCATAACATGATTCTATCGAATCTCTACAAATTTTTCTTCCAACCCTTGCAAAAACTATTCCAGGTGAACCAAAGCTCAGAGGATTAATAATGGCTTAGAAAATTAGGGTCATGAAGGCCATCTAAGATTCCTTTTCATCATATGACACCATGATAGGTAAGAGAAATTCTTTACCTTCTTAATTCTCAACCATATTAAAATCTCCACATGTAAGCCAAGGGGCATTTGGACTCATCAGCCATCCTTGAATAGGTGGGAGTCCCTTGCACCCCTCAAGCTTCCATGGTACGAGCCTGTAGTTGCTAGTATTGGGGGAAAGATTTATGTTATGGGTGGTTGTATGGAATCTTTAGACTAGGCAGAGGTTTATGATCCTGAAGTGGGTTTGTGGACTTCTTTGCCTATTCCTTCGTCGGAGTTCTTGAATGATGGATTTTGTAGGGACTATGCTGTGGTGGATGGTAAGCTCTATGGGATGTGTTATGGGGGTTTGGGGTTTGTTTTTTATCCCATTTTGTCCACGATCAAAACATTCAGCAGCGATGATCCTATTGAGAGAAGCCACTGTCATGGCATCCAAGTTCTTTTTTCAACCTGGAAGAAATAGTGAGTGTGGGCATTAGGGATTTTCAAGTCATGTGATGTCATTTCTGCGCTTAAAATTGCCCAACAAACAACAACATAAATTACATATTTTATGGGTTAAATTCAGCTGATTCCGGCAGAAAATCAAATCAACCTGAAATTCAAAATTGTCCCCTAATTAGACGGCTCCTTTCTAGCTTCTTTTTTAGGCGAGTAATAAACACCCTACAGTAATGCATTTATTGTTCTTGTTGTGGGGATATCAACTATTGGACTCTGATCCTTCGCATGTCAATGGTCTTTGGTTCCTAATGCACTGTTGCCTGATGCTTATTGCTGGTTCACTCCTTTGACCCTTCTTTTGAAAAAGCTCCAACATAAACCAAACGATATCCATTGTAAAAAGCAAATCTCCTCAACTTATGTGTCATGTCTGAGGGATATATATTCCACCAAAATTTCCTGGGACTTGTGCCTGCCCTCATCAGCCTTTTTCCTTTGAAACTATGCCACATGAATGAGGTAGACAACAGTGAAATGAAATAATACCTAGTGAACATATTAAAGATCTGTCAACCTCAACATTGGACACAAGGGACCCACATTGGGTGTCTGGGCCGGTTCCCTACATGACAAGGTGTCCATAAAAGTAGAGAAACAAAATGGATCATCAATGAAAATTCCAAAGATTAAGATATTTATTATGTACCAACCCTCTATGAAAAAAGATAATTTTAGTAATTGGACAGAGTTGATCCTTTGTCATGGAGCTCTGGATTTATTGAGCATGCTTCTCTTAGCGTTTAGGGAAGAGGTATATATTCTACCAAAATTTTCCTGAGACTTGCACCCGTTATCTTTAACCTCATTCATTTAAAACTTGCATTACACGGATGAGACAAACCACACCTGAAATGGTACCTAGTGGCCAGCTTAACACTGTCAACCTAACAGTGAAACAATGGTAGGTTGGCTCGGCCAGATCCCATATTTTTTGGCAGACATATTGTAAATTCAAGGCGTATTCAGAGAACCCAAATGGATAATCTTTGAAAGTGCCAAAGATAAAGATATTTATTATGTACCATTAACGGTCTACCAAAGTAATTTCAGCCATTGGAAGCAGTTGATCCTTTGCTATGAAGGTCTGGATATTGAGTAAATTCAATGTGCATGCAGAGAACCGAAATGGATAATCTCTGAAAGTGCCAAAGATAAATACATTTATGATGTACCATCCAACAAAGTAATTTTATACCAACTGTCGAGCAAAGTAATTTCAGCCATTCGAAGCAATTGATCCTTTACTAGAGAGGTCTGGATATGTGGAGCAGCCCCAAGGTTCATGATCAAACCAACTTACTGCTTTATCTTAAATTGCCTTACATATTAGTTCATAAACCCATAATACAAGAATGAAATCATCTTATGACGGGAAAAGCTCTCCAACTAAGGTTTGTTCTATGTTGATGGTCAATTTTGCAAATTGCAATTCTAAAATCAAATTATGCTCATCTTAACCTAGATTTTATCAAGTATTAAGTAGTGAGAAAGATTAAAAAATAATTTGAACTTCAAACTTCTTAGTACTTTAAAGATTGGGATTAAGATCTATTATTATTATCGTTATGGTGTTATTTTTATGTAATTTTGCCCATTTTTAGATTTTTTTTTTTCATTTTAGTTTATTGACGTTGGGTTACATAATATGCTCTTATGAGCGATAGAATGCATCCGACGTTTCTAGATATAATTATTGAAATTTACAATTTTTGACAATCGGTTTAATGGGTATTTACCATTATGAATGTATTCATTTTTATTATTCTAATTATATTTTGCTTATTCACTTTTTACACAATGGACTTTTGTTTTATTTTAGTTTATTAGGTTTAGGTTATATCACATATCTTATTCATTTTGGGCTGTAAAATGCACCTGTCTTGTCTTGATACAATTATTGAAAATTATAATTTCTGAAAACCAGTGAAATGGACAGTGACATGGTGTTGTAGGTTTGTTAAAAGTCATCTGAAACCTTCCAACAAGTAACAGAAAACTATTCAAAACAACACCAATCTGATGTAAAAACTTAGAATTCTATGGATTGAATTAGCTTGTAAATTGGTGGCCAGTGTTTATATGGTCTTCTCTGGCCATTGCCAAAAGACATTTGAGTAGGTCTTTACTATGTAAGGAAAAAAAATAGTACCACATGTACACACAATAGGCATGGGGTACCTGCCACAATTGCCTGAATTGTTTGACGGGCTGTACCTTGACAGTTGACTATCAATGAATTGATTCCATTATAATTGGAGGGTGCCATTATAATTGGAAGGCCAATACCTAAACCTAACATTGTTCCTGAATCTTTCAGACTTTTGAACACCATTTCCGCAGTTTTTTTATTGAGTTGTTGCCCCACTAGTCCCTTACCCTGGGAGGTTCACACAGATAGCTTACTAATATTTGTATTTTCTTTTTTTAAACACTTATAGTCGTCACTTAACCGACGGCTGCAGGTATTTTTTTTTTTTTAAATTCAATAAGTGTCGCTTAAGCGACGTTTTTTTTTGGCTACATGTCGCTTAATCGATGGTTTTCTTTGGTGAACCGATGGTTAAGCGACGCTTAGCCAAAACAAAACTGTCTCTTAAGTGACACTTATTGAATTTTTTTTTTTAATCACCAAAACCGTCGGTTAAGTGACGCTTAGTAACAAAAAACCGTCACTTAAGCCACACTTACTGAATTTAAAAAAAAAAAATCACCTGCAGCTGTCTCTTAACGGACGCGTAACCGACGATTTACATTTAACCGACGGTAAACAGACCTGTTGCTTAACCGACAAATTAGAAAGATGTCAGATAACCGACGCAAAGCTACCGATGCTTAAAAAAAAATCATAGTGTCGTACATGCGACAGGGAAGTGTCGAAAATCCGACAATACGGCCGTCGGATTTTTGGTCTAAATGTAGTAGTGTAGAAAATACTGCAAAGCAAGGCTATGCTGCATATAGCCCTGCATGTAACGTCCCTGACCCTCCGACCGATGAAGAGGACGCTACTAACGCTAAACGAATGGGCAAACAACCCCATGAACACGAACATGGATAAATGATGATATTAAAAAGCTTAACATAATACATACTAAGATGCATAAAACATGCAAGGATACATCGTTACTCAACATTCAGCGGAAGCAGAGATATACATTTCAACATTCAACATGTTCATCATAATTCATGAAATAGTAGATATAATTGCAGAGATGAAATAGTTAGGAGTACTTATCTTTTAATGAAGAACTTTCCCCGCAACCATCTACATCGCTGCAATGTTCCACCCAACCATAGGCCAATGTGCTCATGAATCTCTCAGCAACACTGCCACCCTTGAGCTGGGCATGATTCCTCTAGGAATAAGGGTCAATGTAGGCTTACACAAAGCCAAGGTTTTCCAATCAGCCAAACCCACACAGTAGGGTTCACCAGGCTGTCCAGGAGCTAGAAAAGGTTAAGTGCTAAGCTGGTGGTCTCAAACACCAGTCTTCTCAAGCATACCCAGCCTCTAATCCCACTCTCAATAGTTTTAAGACCAACCACAACATACCACAGCAAAATAATCCATTCACAACCCTGTGAAGAAGGCAAAGACAACTGGGTGACAATCCCAAACAGAAGGTGAACACAGCTCAAGTCCACAAGACAACTCAGAGTTGTTCTTGGCCCTAGAGTGGCCAAAACAACTCAGCAACCACCCAAAAATAGGGTACATCAACAGCCTAAAATCACAATGAAAACTATGGAAACCTTACACAGTCTCAAAATAGGGGTAGAAGCAGAACTCCCAGCATAGACATGGGAGGACTCAACCAACGAATGTCAAAGTCAACGACCGTCCAACATCTAAAAGCCCATAGCACACAGCTCCTCAACGCGAATGCTGAAGAAAGTTACACAACAAGAATGGGGAATTATCCATCAATCTATGCATGAGGGGAAAGGACATGGCCAACAAATACAGAAAACAACATTCCATCAGCAACAAAAGAAATACCACAGTGATTCTTCACAATCCGGCAATGGTCGAGGAAAAAATGCTGAATCCATACGTGAGGAAGGTTAACCGGCCTACTCCTGCATGTCCCTGCATGAGAGTGAACCCCCAAAATGGAGAGAATGGCCTCCTGGGGAGAATGGTGGTGGAGGTTTACTTTCCAACATGAGGTCAACCCACTGGTGGAGTGTGCGTGTGGGAAAGGACTGACAGTCCTGCCACACTCCACTCCCAGCCATAACTACCTCAACTACTCAACAAAACATTAAAGTGGTAGTTGGATGAGACAAGGGAAGATCGAAAAATCAAACAGGGTGGTGACACATGGTTCCCCCCCCCCCCCATGACTCAAGGTTCATCATTTCCCCCCCCTTATCCTTTGGAATAATGCCCTTTTCATTTTAACATTGCACCGTCATAGCTAGCTATAGGTTTAGTTTAATTGATGTGTGTATTTACATGATCCCAAACTATAATGTGTCGGATAGCACGATATACCCCCGGCAACTATCCCTATTGCCGAAACATACACAACCAAATCGATGGTGGGGCTTTTGCCTTTAGCTACTCACCACGATTAATTACATTATATACATCATGCAAATTGGGTCAAAACCGGGGTGTTACATTCCCCTCCCCATTGAAATAACACCATCCTCGGTGTTCCAATACATAGGAATACATATACAATTTGCACATCCAAAATTTCAAAATTTTCAAGATCTGTCCCACATTCAATTATTTACTTTGAATGTTCAGGATGAAGCCCCTCAACTTCCACGAACTTCTCCCACTGGTTCTTAGCTTTCAGCTTATCCTGAAGTCTAGGAACTTTGTGGTTGTTGCCCTCTTTATGTTCCCTCAATGGGCAGTCCCGGAGTAAATGATGTCACCTGCATTCCCAACATTTCACTGGCTGCTTCATCTTTACCTACTCAATTTCCTTTAAGTCTTCATGCTTGGACCATTTCTTAATGGGTCGCTTGGACGAATGTCCCATCACTGATCCACCTTCCTTTCCTTTGCTGATTGCTCCCATAAGGCTTTTCACCTCCCTTTGCAAACCAATAGAGTCTTGCAAAATCTGGTGGTTCATTTAATTCTTCCTTTTCTGTATCTTGAGCATCTCCCCAAGATTTTCTTGGGTCCTAGAAATCATTTGAAGGAGACTTCCAGCCAAGTCCAGCACCTTTTGATCTGCTGCCATGATCAATGTGCACCACCGGGTTTCACTTTTCTCACCTGTGAAATGCACCATTGAAATTCTGTCAGACCAAGCATAATATAGACATTAAAATCAGTCAGTCAATTACCCAATTGGCATGACAATCCAAGTCTCATCAAGGAGACTTTCATATTCTTCATGCCTTCCCAATAGGCACATGATTTCATTCATGTCCATTCTTAAGTAGGGAATTAACTATTCCAGCATTCACAATTTACTTTAAGCAAGTACACACATTCCATTTCTGTCATACATGCATTCAACAATCTTTTATTTTCACAATGCATAAATATATATGTATATATAATCAAAAGGCAAGAGAGAACATCAAGATTTTTTCCCCTCTTTGTTTTGTTCCATCCAGGAACCTACACCACCGCTGTGGATTTTCATGCTCTTAGCCTCTTTCACTTCATCGGGAATGCTGGACCAATCCCTCTTGGTCATGACACTTAGTGTCTCCGGTCTATTCTAGACCTCTAAACCATGGAAACTCCCCACATGGTTTCCTCGGCTTCTAGGAACTTCACAGTCTCACTAGCACCTTTTTCATTACCGCTCATTTCGAGCTCTCCAGGACAGTCACATGTCCATGTGCACCTCTAGGATTCTCTCATAGTCCTCGCTCCTAGCGATACCTATATCCAAACATTGAATAGATTCACATGTTTAGTTTATTCTCATTGGTTTTATCTCTAGAACAACAGCTCAAAACATCATAACCAAATCATATACACATGTACATTCATAAGCAAACCAACCCAATACTTATCTGTATTGTGCGTTTCCTCGTTGGTCCACAGGATCCTGCTTTGATTTGCAAGCCTTGGGATCACCTATGGACTTGGATGTTAGGTCAGCATGCAGGCTGCTCAACAACATCAAATAATTAATGTCCAGCCAGTACACCCTCATGTCGACTGGGCTTGGAACTTTACCATGACCATTTCCAGGTCTAGGATCTACTATGGATCCCCAGGAATATAACAACCCAACATACACTTATACCAACATACACTTATATCAACAATAATACATACACTTATATCAATAATACACTTATATCAACATACACTTATGTCAACAATAACCCTTACTCTGCAACCCCTCACAACAATCGTTTCCCTTTTCTCTTTAGGTTGCAACACCCAACTGCATCTATTTATCCTGTCAACACAAGCAATATAAGCAAACTCATCAGTGTTATTGCTCTAAAACCGTAATAATATTTCATACCATTCACTATCAAGTATTGATACATCAGGAGTGCGTCCACTCCCTACGGTGTAGTCAATATTGAAAACCCTTTCATGACTCGACATCGAAAAAGTGTGCACCCTTTCTCGGTGTGTGCCATGTAGGCCCTATTCATACTCAAGCAATCGATCATCATGGAAATAAAATCAAAACATTTTCTGCATATGGAATTTTAATAATTTGACATGCATATTCTTAGCAAGGGTCACAGAACACTTATCCATTTGCCGATGCAGTATTCCTTCGTTAAGGAGGAATGGGGCTCCCTTCTTTGAGTTGACAGTCCCTTGGTTAGCCATCCCAACTCCTTTTTACATTTCATATCCACACGTGTCTTACCGACATAATCTATACCATCTCACTCATGTTGCTTACCAAACATGTAGTGCAGATGAGACATTTCAAAAATGTCCAATGGAGTTTCACCCGAAACCCATTTCCAAGGTAAAGGAAAACCTTCCCATGAAATTTGGATCCTGCAGGCCATCACACATGATCTTCCTGCAGTGTGTACCCCTGGCACATTCATCAAATAGCCAAACAGTCAGTCATTATCTGATAATACAATTCGAATTGATTATTCCATAACCAAGCAATGACATTAGTAATCAAATTCATTAGGAATTTGCAATTATGTCTACTACAGAAATTATTTTGCTTGGCAATGAGGTGATCCTCTATTGTGGGTCTCTTGTAAGCAACACCACTATTCCCATTATAATTTTATGCTTACTAGCATAATATGAATACCCAATTACAATGCGTCCTCTTGACACAATCTTATGTAAGCCAATAGTGATTAGTAGTTGTCAGCAATTTCTTAAATCTGAAATTCACAATTCAAATTTAACAACCCATTATGCATACCAACTATTTTCACAACCATGAAACTCTTCTCATAAGGTTTGGCTCTTTCACATGGTAGATTCCGGTATTTGTCATGGTCTTACTCTCATTGCCATGCTCTAAATAATCTACATGAAACCTGAGCTTCAATCAACCAAACACTTGGTAAGTCTAGATGCATATAACCTTTTCATTGCTGCAACCATCACTTGAAACATTTCCAGAATTTATAAATTCAAATACTTCCAGCTGTTAACCACATCAATATTACCAAAAATCATTTACTTCACGCAATCATTGTCATACTAACATTTGCAAGGTACAGTCACATCATTCATGCAATTAAATGAAATGTTCAGATACTCCTTACTTCACAAGTGTATCATTTGTACCACCTTGCTCTTCCATAGAGCATTTTCGGCAGCCAATTGATCATGACTATCCTTTTTACGGACTTACTATCCTGCATTCATAACAGCCTTTGAAATGGTTCCTAAATTGTCATCAATTCATCATTTCAGCCATTAGTTATTCATAATATCACATGCACTCATCTCAATGCATTCATGCAATGCGTCACAACATTTGCACCTTTACTTATGCAATCAATCACTCACACCCTTCATATGCATCCATCCAATGCATAACTACAAGATTCATAAAATATTTTTAATGCATATACATTCAATGCTACCTTGCATTGATTCAGGAATACTATGCATTCAACATACCATGCATGGCCTAACCATGACTACTTCATATAGGATGCATTACTATAATCAAGATCATCAGTACTTACTTTCCTTGGGCTACTAAGCTCAATCAATATATACAGGCATGACACCTTTCTATATGAACGTAGTATAACATTCAAATATCCACATGGTATGAGGTCTCTTACCTTTACCACTCCTTGAAATTTTTCATAATTAAACCATTACCTGCATGGATCCTACTTACACCTTCGACATCACCAGTTTAGTCAGTATCTTACAGAGGAGTGCAGAATTTGATCACCAACTTTTGATTATGGACTGGTTTCCTTATCCCTTCCTCCAGAGGGTTGCTAGTCACATTTGTCAGCATCAGCAACATATTCAGCCAGGCCCATGTTGTCGTTGATTTTTCCACTAACGCCGACACCAATGCAATAACTATCATTAGTGGTTCATTATAGATGTTTAATCCTCAATATCCTATGTATGCAAAGCATATCCTCATGCATTTTATGCATAAAACTTTAGGAAATGTAATTATAATTAGCAAGATAGAGTTTAGGGAAACTTCCTTTTTCAAGTCCCACATCCTCACATGGAAATCCTCTTCCACACAACAGCTGGTTTGACTTCATAGTCTTGCTACCTCTAGGCATGCAATTCCCGGATTTGTCCATATTGTTAGCAGCGGCCGTCATTAGCACTTTTCTGCTCCATACTTATATTCCGGTGACTTTCTCTTGTTCCCTACTGGATAAGATTTCCAACGCCTATCCACATGCTTCCTTCCGACCTCGGGTGTGAAAACCACACCACTTCTAAGAATGAAGGTTTTCACCAATTTTTGGCAAAACACACAACTGTATTTTTGGTCTGGAATGCAAACTTCAACCACCTGGGATTCTCTTCCGTTTTCAGCCCTGTAATCCACTGGTAGTCTGCTGAAAATCCACTGAAAAATAGTTGGAATTTGTTGAGATAAATTCCACTTTGAAAAACCCAATTTTTTTTTAATAGAATTGGGTCTCATCCCAACTATCATTCCGACGCTTCGGTGATCCAAACAACAATTTTTCTCTGGTGCTCATCGGTGGCCCTAACAACTAACATTTTCCACTGGATCGGATCTTTGGTTGTCTAGGCTTCCGAATCACTATTGACGATGGCAGTGTATCGACAATCAAAACCATTAACCCTTACCGCATCGGCAATCGAAACCACAATTATTCGGGTGGATAGTTCTTTAGGTAGCCGCAGCTATGGGCAACAAACCAACTATGGGTTCCATAGACCATACAACCCGTCGGTAGTCTCACCAACTGATTTCTGGCGATTTGACCCACTAGTTTTCCCCGTCGCACTGGCGATTTGAACAACAAATCCTTTCTGCTGCATCGGTGACCAGAACCACTATCCATCCGGTCGATAGTTCCATAGGCATCCGCAACATCGGGCAGTAAACCGTTTGTGGATTCTGTGGCTAAAGAAACCATCGACGGTTGAAACAACTAACCTTCCTCGATGCATCGACAGACCAAACAACTAGCTTCTCCTAACCTATCAGTGGTCCATTCAACTAACTGCCTCCGATGTATCGGCAGTCCAATCTTCTAATATCTTCTGATGGTTTCAGCACTTCGGCAAAGTTTTTCTTTCCTTATTTGTCACCGCGTCGGCTCCTAAAGCAACTATCCTTCACCGACGTTTTGGCGATCGAATCATCTACCTGTCAGACGGCTAGTTCTCTAAGCTTCCGACACTTCGGCGGTTTGATCTTCATCTTTAATCCGACACTCATCGACAGTCCAATCCTCTAAAGTTTTCCGATGTTTTCTGTACATAGAAAAAAATTTGAAAATTTTTCTTCTTCCTTCCACCGCCACATTGGAAACCTCATCTTCTAATTATCGACAATCCCCATCTTCTAATTATTGGCTGCCCAAACAACTAAATTTCGCCGACGGTTTCCATACTCAGAGGAATTTTCAAAAATTTTCAAAATTTTTCCCTTTCTACTTTCTTTCACCTACGTATCAGCACCATTAACATCTATTTTCTGTCGATGTCTAAGCGGCCTTCGAGAGATCCCTGCCGCAACTACGGCTCTTCCTTCCACTATCCTCCGCCAACAGCTGACGAATACTTAGAATATTTTTCCGCAATGTCTTCCTTTGCCGTCGTATCATCGACAGTTCCCCCAGCTATACTTCGTCAACTTTTCGGTGGTCTCCTAGTGATCTTCGCCAACGTTTAGGAAGTCTTCATCATCTTTCTTCCACCGCCGTTGTGTCACCTTCATGCTTTTCCATCCGCTTCATCGGCTCAGACTTCCTCTATCTCTCTCCACCACTGGGGTCTGTATTGAAGCAGCTTCCAACTAAGTTCTCTAACGATCCAACGGTCTCAACACTTAAAAAAATTTCAAAGAATTTCCTCTTTGTCGGCTTATTTCGCCCGTTGGCATCGACTCTCAACACCTCTTCTTTTCCGCTGTTGTGGCCCCCTTCCGGTGAGCCTCCCCTTTCTTCTACCACTGCCCCTACATTGGAATACTTCTCGTGAAGCTTCCCGCTGTTGTGGCTCCATCTCAAGGTTCTGTCCATTGTGCATTGGGTGGACTTTCGCCTATCTCATCCGATGATTTTCGGACTTGGAAAATTTTTGGAATTTTCTCTTTTTTTCTTCTAGGCAGTAGGTACCCTGCCTTTGTTAACTATTCTTTCATGGCCCTCTGAGGCCCAATGGCTGCAACATACAATTTTTCATTGCACCTTCACAACCCATTCAGGCCCATGCTACAACCTTTGCTCCGATACGACTCTGTAACGTCCCCAACCCTCCGACCGGCGAAGAGGATGCTACTAACACCAAACAAACGGGAAAACATCCCCATGAACACGAATAGGGATAAATGCTGATATTAAAAATCTTAACATGATACATACTAAGATGCATAAAACATGAAAGGATACATCGTTACTCAACATTCAGTAGAAGCATACATATACATTTCAACATTCAACCTGTTCATCAAAATTCATGAAACAGTAGATATAATTGCAGAGATGAAATAGCTAGGAGTACTTATCTTTTAATGAATAACTTGCCCCGCAACCAGCTATGTCACTGCATCGTTCCACCCAACCATAGGATAGCGTGCTCATCAATCTCTCAGCAACATTGCCACCCCCGAGCTAGGCATGATTCCTCCAAGAATAAGGGTCAATGCAGGCTTACACATAGCCAAGGTTTTCCAACTAGGAAAGGCTAAATGCTAAGCTAGTGGTCTCAAACATCAGTATTCTCAAGCATACCCAGCCTCTAATCCCACTCTCAACAGTCCGAAGACCAACCACTACATACCGCAGCAAAAAAATCCATTCTCATCCCTGTGAAGAAGGAAAATACAACCGAGTGAGGATCCAAAACAGAAGGTGAACACGACTCAAGTCCACAAGACAACTCAAAGTTGTTCTTGGCGCTAGCGTGGCCAAAACAACTCAGCAGCAACCCAAAACTAGGGTACATCAACAACCCAAACTCACAATGAAAACTATGGCAACCTTACACAGTCTCAAAATAGGGGCAGAAGCAGAACTCCCAGCATAGACATTGGAGGACTCAACCAACAGATGTGGAAGTCAATGACTGTCCAACATCTAAAATCCCACAGCACACAACTCCTCAACGCAAACACTGAAGAAAGTTACACAACAAGAATGGGGAAAGAACCGATTCTCCATCAATCTGTGCGTGAGGTTAAAGGACGTGACCAAAAAATATGGAAAACAACAGTCCATCAACAACAAAAGAAATCCCATAGCGATTCTTCACAGTCTGGCAATGGTGGAGGAAAAAACACAGACTCCATGCATGAGGAAGGTTAACCGGCCTCCTCCTGCGCGTCCCTGCATGAGAGTGAACCCCCAAATTGGAGAGAATGGAGGTGGAGGTTTGCTTGCCAATGTGAGGTCAACCCACTAGTGGAGTGTGCGTGTGGGCAAGGACTGA